>VYXD01008480.1:464417-578520 GCA_013397195.1 Hylia prasina
TTTTTTTTTTTTTTTTTTTTTTTTTTTTTTTTTTTGTAGAGGACTTGTCCTTATTGCTTGATTAGTCCTTTATTGCTATCATGTTCAATTGTATGTGAAGATAAATATGGATAAGAACAGGTGCCTCACACTGTGGTGTTGAGAATAACTACAATTTTATTTCTTGTTGGAACACTCTTTAGTCTGGGGAAGAAATTGTATCTCACAGGGTACTATGCTATCAGTGCTTCTTTGTATCAATATTGAGATCTTGATTTTGTCTCAGTATTGGATTTATCTCACTGTTGTGCCTTTCTCCTATTTGTAACTGGACCACAATAAGAAAGCTTAGGGGTGGGACTTGGCATTTTAGGGAGGATTTTTTTTGTCCATTTTTAATTTAGTGTTTTCAGTATTTTAGCCAAATAATCTTTGCTTTTCTCTTTCCTATAACTTTTCCTTTACATTGGTAGCTGGAATTTACTAACTCTTCTCAGTGAATACTCTGTGTGCCCACAGGGATGTAGAGGGGAATGAATGGGATCATATGTTACTTCATCCTCCCAAGTACTAAATGAAACACCTGTACCACTTAACAAAACCAAACAATACCAAAAAACCAAACCAAAACCAACCAACCAAAAAAAAAGCCCACTCCAAAACAAAACTGCCAAGATAAAAAAACCACAGAAAATCCCCATGCACACCTCGTGAAGACAGATACTCAGTTATAAAGTGACAGAAAATTGTAAATCAATCCTGATGATTTTTTTTTTCTCAACAGGTCCACAGTCAGGATGTAACCTCCTGTAAAATGGAAACCTGTGAAGAAAGATACAGATAGCAGTTGGAGTTAAAAGTGCTAGATGAATATTTCTCTTCCTAAGCATCAGCTTTTAAAAACACTATGGTGATTTGGAAAGGCTCAAGAGTGAACTGCAAAGTTTTCCTCAGCTCAATCGATGCATTTCTTAGTTATTTCTCCAAGTCATTGATGTTCAGAGATGGTGTGTGATGGAAAAAAGCACCATGTTTCTGTGTTTGTAGCTCCTGTTTTTTGGATTAGTTTGCTGCATTGCTGAACCGATTTCATTTTGAAAGGCAAGGAGTGAATGTGATGGATTTATCTTCAGAGATGAACAAACATGGAAGGAACCCAATAAGTCATAAACTAGAAGATCAGAAGAAGGTAAGATTATTTTAAATTAATTATATTTGAATTACTTGCAAACTCTTTGATGATTTTCAGTAAACTGGAAGTGAATGTGTTTTTGAGGATAAAGTAGCCTGCTATGCTCACACAATGTTGCAGTGCAGAAAACTTCCTGAATTTGTCTAGCAAACTGTCAAAACCTGTACTTGCTGACCTGCTGATCTGAAGTGAAAGTCTGACATCAGCCTGAGACAGGCTGAGATCTTTGTTTTTTACTGTGTATGAGTGGGTAGACCCTTCTCATTCTGTCCTACACATAGTTCTGGATAATGTATTGTTCAATTTTTGTCCTTCAGTATCTAAGGCAGTTTAGGCATGTAAAATCGTGCTTCCATAGTATGGGAAGTTCTTTCAGAAATCCCACTTCTGCAACAGACTGTCCTAAAAATCTCAGCTTCCAAGTTCATGTCCTTTATTTACTCATACTATGGTCTAGAAATGTCTAATGCTTATTTCATAAACTTCAATTATGCCTTAAGTTTTAGGGGGATAATAGAAGGACCCATACTTTATTGGTCTTTTGGTATTACATTATTAGATTTTTCCTGAAAAAAGCTTTTTGCTTGCTTTGTTTTGTGGGTTTTCTCAATCTCTAGTTTATTAAAAGTTCAAAACGCTCTAATTTTCTTTTTGCCTGGATTCTGAAGTAAGGCCTGCACTGATTGGCAGCCAGCAGAGTGAATATGTTCTGATGTAGCCTTTGAGGCTGTGGTGTGCTTGATACAATGCCTTGAAATGAGGTTTACTGGTCTCTTTGAGTTATAGCATAGGTTCAATGGGACTGCCCAATAATATATTGAAGTGCAGGTTATGTGCTTCATTATTACACAGACTTAAAATATATACTTCTGGCTTGGGTCTTTTTTTTTAAATTTTTGGTATGACTGATTCTGTCTAATGTTTTAAATAATTTTGATCTTATTTGAGAAAAAGTGGAAATTGGTGTAATTTATGGACAACATAAAGATTTTAAGTCCTATAAAATCAAATACTTGGTTTTAGAGTCTCTGAGATTTGTATGTATTAATCTAAGTCATTCAGCCATAGCCAATAACCCTCTAAAATACAGAGAATTGTATGAAATATACTTTGATAACACACATGATGAAATATATTCAGCCTTTGAGCATTTTTTGTGTAATGGAGAAGAAGAGAGAGGTGTATGATAAAAGATAATTGGTTTACAACATGGGACTTTCTCCACTTTATAATTCCTGCCCTTCTGTGGCACAAAAGAAAAGCAGAGAAATGTTAGCCTTAATCTCACCATCTGGTGAACTGTTTTCTAAACCATTATTGTGTGACCTGGAACCCAGTATGGTCGAGTCCCCTTTTCCTTCAACCCCCCTCTTATTTCAGAAGAATTTTTTCCCTTCATGTCTAATACCTCCAGATTCACTCTTAGATACTAGCTCTTTGGATTGCTTAGGAGGAGAAGGTTTGTTTCAAAGAGGATCTGTTGTACCTGAAGGTCAAATCTTTTCTTTGAGTGAGTCTGTAGATATTTTATCCATCTGTAGAACAATGCAATGACCACCAAAGGGTCTGCAGTTGATAACAGGCTTCGCTTTTGTGCTGTGGTTGGTGCTGAAGAAGTAAATGTGATGATAATAAACAGAAGTCTAGTTGGTTTTAATTACATTTCAGGATCTTTGCTAGCAATTGAATATCATTGGTATGCTAGTAACATTATAGAAGGCTAATATTTTAAAAAAGAAGGGTTTATAGGTGATGGTGAAACATAAAAAGTAGTAGTAATTTGGCTATCTCTTTTTGCTTCATTGTCTCTACATCAAATTTTTACATAATTTTACATTTTACCACTTTGAGGTACTGGCTGACTTGCTGGCTGACATGAGTGCCTTAGTTGCATACTACCTGGATCAGACTAGGCAAGAGTCAAGCTGAATTTCTTGGATACCTTACGTCCTTTCACTAAATAAAAAATATTGCATTCTGAAAAGACTCAACTGTTGTGTTGCTGCAGAATATATTGTTTCTGTCTTCTGCATAAGCAATTTAGGAAAAAAGTCAAATTGAGAAAAAAGCTCCATATAAGACTTCTCAGGTAGCTTTAAAAATGCAGCCTCTGCTTTGGAATGTAATTTTTCTAATAATTTCATAGCTATGCTATATACATAATAGCATAGGGTTATTTTTCTGTGGTCTGGATGTGGGCCTGAAAACTGTATTTAAGTAATTTTTCATATTGCTCATCTGTATGACACTCAAATATACTCCTTAGGTCAAAACTCATCAAATGCTATCACCTGCATTTTAAATAGGTGCATACTTTTCTTGTGGCTCCAGGACTGTCAAGTTCCTTATCCTTCTTGAAGCTGCAAGATGCAATGACATTTTTATTGATTTCTGGCAGTAGCTTGCTTATATTTGTGGTACTCACATGTTTCACGGGGCTGATACTCACAGTAGAAGATGAAGCTTAGTCATGAAGCTTTAGATTTTGGTAGCCATGTGGAAGCAGTAGTCTGATTTCTGTGGCTGAAGGGGAAAGGAGGGAGGCAGGCTAATAGTGCAGAGAGGAAAAAGGTTTTAGGAAGATTGTTATAATTAATTAATTTGACCTCTTACAGAAAACAGGCATAGGTCCTCCCTCTACAAATTCTTCTGTCTGGATGCAAAGCCTCAGGAAACAGGGAATGAGCTGGGTAGTGCTGGGATGTCCATAATTTCTATCTGCCCAATGACCACGTGTCCATGGTAACTCTGTCCAAAAGAAGCTTTTTCTTCTTCCAGGCTTGATGTGCCAGCCATACAGCCTCATCCATGTAGGTATTTCAGGTTAAATGTTGTGCTTCTGCATCTGTTTGCTCTTTCCACAGTGTACTGTAATTCCTTATTGAATCAGAATGCTAAAAGTCAAGGTTTTAGGATAGAAATGGCAATGGGTAGCAGGTCCATATATTGCTGTTTACAGTATGGTGTGCAAGCTCATGATTTCAGCGCATGACCAAGAGAGCCACAAACTAGCCTTTTGAATAACAGATTTCTCTAAGGCAACTTGTTTAAAATTACCACTTTGAAACCTGAAAGGGGCTGTCTTATCTATCCGTATTTCATCATTCAGAAGTGTTCTTCTGTTTTCAAAATCAACATTGCAATTTGTAATCTGCTGCCACATACATGGTGTATGCTAGTCAATCTTTAAAATGCATATTCAAAATTTCCCGATTACTCCAGTCATTTAATTTTAATGTTTTCCTTACAAAAAAAGTCCCATTGTGGCCATTTCTTTGACAGACTGTCCAGGTTACATTGTATCTTCAAAAAACACCTGCTTTCTGCAAGCAGGCAAAGCCAAGCCTTAGAATGCTGCTGTGTCCCTGCTGAAGTCTAGGGGTGGGAGCCTGACCGTGGCTCACTGTGGGCATGCAGATGTCGGTGAGGCAGTAAGTGAAGAATACAGGTTATTTACCTGTACCCCTCTCAGGTATTGTTTGTGCACTTGATCATGTGCAAATCTGTAAAATTCATTCAGAAATACAGGAATGTACAAAATGTTTCCCAGTAACAATAATGCTCTGTGCCTAAAAGGTTTGGCATGTCTGCTTTGTCTGCCAACTAATTTAATAATTTCTGTTCCACAATGTCTACGGTGTTTCAGACAAGCTCTCTGAGTCCCTATCCTGACTCACACCAAAAGATGTGTGCCTGGATTTGAAATCCATTATGCAGAATACAGTAGGAATTATAAATAGGAGACACTGCACCTCTACACATCTTTTCCATGTCTTGGAATTGTGCACATCCAGAACGGTCACAGGGGTAGTTTTTCATCACATTTCCTTTAAACTCTCTGACAAAAGGCCTTGATTCTTCTGTTTAGAGGCAGATCCAAACCAAATGAAAATAGAGGAAAGTTTTTTAGCACTGCACCACCTCCCCCAAATATATGCTTTGAAGCTAAATATGAGAAACTATAAGCATCTCTGTTGTTTTCAGAACAAATGACATTGTTTTGTTGTCTTTCCTTTGATAGGCAGGTGACCACTGTACCCATAGGGACTTTCAAATAGATACCAAGGCTCTATTACCGGACAGTAATTAAATATAACTAATTAGCAGGAATAGCAAGCAAGCCTTGTCTAGTGTTAGATGTTTTGCTGATCTCCCTGGTAGCCGTTTGGTGATTAATTAAAAATTCAATAACCATTCAGATTTTGCTTGATAGAGTAAAATAATAGTTTACTGTTGAAAGCATCAGGCAGTCTCGATATGCACTTCTTTAAAACAACAAATCAAGAGACAAGGTTTGGAAGGGACATATATAATAGGAACAATCAGCATGTACATCACACTGTTCCTCCATCCCCTGTCTCCTTTGTTCTAGTCAATGTTCGGTGCAGGGACAGCATTTCAGGAAATCAGATAATGTCCTCATGAGGCAGTTGGGCCAGAAGCATAATTTGTTCTAATGAACACTCTACTATGGCTGTGTCTGTGGTCCCCATTTTCACAAATCAGGTTTTGTTTTTATGACTAAGTCTGTAGTCATCCAACAACTGTTTTGAAAAATAATGGCATGAATTCTTGGGCAGCCCAGAGTTGTTGCTATTCTTGTTTAATACTGCATTTTCATTTGAAGATCTAGGATCTGAACGATGTTGCATGTTACATGAACAGAAAGGTTGATTTCTCCCATTCTGTTTTTATTTCTCTCTCCAAGGCTTCTCTAACTGAGCTTTCTATCCCTTCTCCTCATGCACTCCAGTCCCTCCTATGCATATATACATATACATGTGTATTCTGTGAAGTTCATGTCCATCTGCTCATCTGTCTGTCAGAAGATGCTTTGCAAACAACTGGAGGTCTGCAGATCTGCTGAAGAATCAGAGATTCATTAGGCTCAATGTTTGCTGTTATCCCATATTGCACAACAACTGGCAGGGATTTTGTGAGGTATTTTTCAGGGCTTGTAAGTGTTTTAACTGAAACTAGAGCAGCAAGGGAATGGTGAGGGGTCATCAGGGCTGAGGGAAGATATTTGTTCCTTTTTTGCTTTTTTACTTTGATACCCTAGAATTAGGCACAGATAAAAAGAGCCAACAGAGCTGATAAGAAATGGGCTGTGGGGATAAAGCTACAGTTGCTTTTCTATATCAGCTTGTCATATATTACCTCTGTCATCCCTTCCCTTAAGCTTTCTCCCTCCATACTCCATGTGTTTTCTGTTTCAAAAGTTTTGCTAGAATGACTTGAATTATCTCCCTGTCTATCAAACCTCCCTGGGGCCCCACCACCTGACTCTTCTCAATTTCTGAAATTTTTCTGTGCATGCTACTAGGGAAGTTCAAATTAAAAAAAAAAAAAAAAAGTACACAACTTTTACAATATTAATAAATGGAGTTAAACATCATTTTATGGAATATGAATCATGTATTTAATAATTTATAAAGTAAACTCATGTCCTCTGCTGCATATTAACAGGGCTTTTTCTTCCTTCTGGAGAGCCATGATGTAAATAAGATAGTACATATTTCTCTTTCATACTATTTCGTTGCCTTCCCCAAGCCACTATTTGCAAGAAAGACTTGATTACAGAGAAGCATTTTGTCCCAGTGTTGCACCAAAACAGCTAAGAAATTAAATACTAATTAAATGAATTATTTTCTTAAAATGACACTGGCTGGCTGATTTTTTTATTTTGTTAGTATGCCTTGGTTTTGTAGATGGTTTCTTTCCTTTTCAATTGCTATCAGTTTTATCTTATAGTTGTTGCTGTTAATGTATGTATGATAACTGAATACAACTTAGTTTTATTCAGGAATACCAAGTAAATGTTGTACAGGGTGTCGTCACTGCCTGGTTGGAAGGCAATCAGCTGCTTTCCAGCTGTTACTGCTGGCAGATTTTTGTGTAATCAGATAGCTGAAATGAATACTACTCCATATGTATGTATACAGTATGGCTTGGGATATAGGCTGCAGAGGTGAGTGAGAGAAGGTGGCTTCTCACTTGGGCTGATTACTTCTCTCCCACTCCCCACTGAAAAAAAACAAACAGACTGATTTGCCTCGGTCTTCACTTAGTGCTAAAGACACAGCTTCCAGTTTCTACCAGTTACATTGCAAAGGTAGATTTAAGTGTCTTGTCTCAAATGGTGCTCTCTGATTTGGAATAAGATACAACAGCTAAGAAGCAGAAAACAGTGAAATTAGTGAAATTAGTATCTCCTGATTATACAAAATTCTCTAGGACACCTTGGTGGTTGCAAACTACCTGCAAGGTTTGAATATGTAAAGTACAAAAGAAAATAAAAGACTAAAGAACTTTATAGTATAAATCCTGTTTTTTGATTGCTGTTGCTCCTACTTTTTTAAAACAAATACCTTACTAGCCTCAGTACAAAGAATATTTTAGATGATAATAAATAGCTAAGCAAGTAAATGGTGCTTTTCTTGTTCTCTCTCTACAGTGGCCCTGCAAAGCAAGGAAATCACTGTAATTGTTATTTAGTATTTTCCTGCTCTTAGCACTGTTATTTTTCAAACTGCTCTCAATAATATTTGTCTCTTTTGTCCTGAAATCATTCTCTGGGAAAATCTTATGAATCTCAAGGATGGTATGCTGAACTAATCTGCAACCTTGTCCTATCTCTTATCTTCTAAGAAGGAACATAAGCTCGAGAAGCAGTTGCCTGCAACACTGCAGAATCTGAACTTGGCCTTCTAGCTGTTCCCTTCTCTTGCACTGTGACATTGGTTTGGGATTTTTATCGCCCAGCTTAATGAAGACCTTATCTTCAAAAGGTGCTTTGAGGCTTCTGCTGCTTGAAATCTCATCTTTGTGATAGGTTCCGTAATGAGTGCATTAGCAACTATCCTGCTTGCTCATTTTGAAAGTATTTTCCTAAATTTTATTGATTATCCTTTATCAAACCATGCATTTAGAGGAAATGCCGTTTTCTTGTTCCCCTTCCCTTGAACTTACACTTCCTATGGAATTCTTCACTGTGTTAAACAGGCTTCATATAATCAAGACTAATAAAAGAATAACCAGGATTCCTCCCAAAATTTTGGAAGGAGTAAGCAAAAATCACCTGAACCTCCTGGTTATTCCAGTTCTGGACTAGATCTGAATCTCTGAGAAACACAAATCACTAGAGCAAGGTTGACATACGTGCAACTAAAGCTTTTTTCACTTTGATAATTTTTCTACTTTAAGTGAAAAGAGCTGCTGTGTTTATAAAGTAGTTGGTAGAACCTGCTGTTGTTGTTATTTTTACCATATTTGCATTGAGCTAGTTTCTTGAAATCACTCTGTAATGTTACCTTGAGGTTTAAATGGATCCTAAATTCAGGTCAAGGACTTTGCAGCTTCCTAATTATCTCTGCAGTCTTGCAGTACGAGTAAAGCATTGTAAGTGTTGTTGAATCTATATGTCACACAAGCAAGTCCTACTATTTGCTTCTCTAATTCCCCTGGAAGGCTAATTTTTAAAATTGGAAGGAGAAGCATCTGCTGCTGCTGTTATATCAGTAGTAAACAAGTGAGGGGTTATACTGCAGTGTGCCTTTGTGGGAGGGATAGAAAGATCTTTTGAAGGTTGCATTTTATAAACATTAAAGCAAGAATTTTCTTGTGAAACTGCATTGTCTGTCTGCTTATAGAGCAGAGTAAATAACCTTTTAAACTCATTCTAGATAGGCCTAGCCTAAAGCAATGTATGGCAGGACAACCTTGCTGGGTGTACTGTGGCTTTTAGCTTCTGAATAAAATCATCTAGTGGAGCACTGAGTGATTGCTAACAACAATTAGTAGTCCTAAATTAAACCAGTTGTTGTTTTCTTAGATACAATGTGTAAATACACACTCTCAATAGAGAAAATGAGAAAGGGTTGTATGAATGCAGAAATGAGGCACAGAAAATTTAAAGCCTAGCTTCTACAAATGAGCTTTTTCCTAGGATTTTTGCATCCTTACTGAAAGAAATACATGTGAAAACCCTCCCAAACCTCAAAACCTGTAAATTAGGGACAAGGTATATTGTGAAGGTATAGTGTACACAGCCCTTGAATATGAATCTCTAGAGTCTAAGTATTGAATGGAAGACTATGAATGGAAGACTATGCTTTGTTACACCTTAAACTGAAGTTCCAGGGTGTATTCATGCTGTGGTCCAATAAAAGAATGCTGCTAGGAAGTTGCTTCACTTTTATCTTTCTAATGGCTAGGTACTGACATTGGCTGTTCCCCAGTGCTCAAGTACAAAAGAATGTAAAGGCAGGGAAGTAGTTTGGTAAATGGTTATCATTTTCTTCCTTCCTTTCAAAGCTAGTTACCGGGAAGCACATACATATCCATTTCGATTTAAATATATGTATATGTACAAAGTAGCATAGTTATGCTTTTTCCTGCAGGTAAATGAGAAGAGAATAACAAGCTGGTAGTGCTACTGAGTTTAATATCAGTGCTTCCTCTGCTTTCACATCTGGGTTTTATGGGTTTTGTTGTTGGGTTTTTTTAGTTTTTTTTTTTCGTTTTGTTGGGATTTCTTTGTTTGTTTTTGGTTTTTTGTTGTTGTAGTTGTTTGTTTTGTTTTTTTTTTTTACTTAAATGAACCTTAGAATATTCTTTTTGTAACATGTTAAAGTGTAATAAAATTGTATCTCAGTAGGCACTGGTGTATGCAAATCCCTACACTTTTTTGATATTAGAAGTCCATGATGCCTTCTAGAATTGTCAGTATTGGGCCAGAAATGTTTCTTATTGGCACTTTTACTTAAGTGACCGGATGCAGATTTTGCCAGCGTGGGGGACCCCTCCAAATACAAGGATATATCAAAAGTTTGTAGCAAAGCTGCTGTTGTACCATTTATTATTTTTAATAGAAAAATAGCAAGTCAGTAGGCTGTCTTTGTTAGTTGGGCTTTTGGTATTATTTCTTTTGCCAGCTTCTCCTTTCCTTTTGTTGTTACTGTTTTCTCCTTTCTCTGTCAGGAGCATTCTCATTACTTGTCATCTTCCCTCTATCCTTGTTGCATGTTTGTTGCCCTCTGTTTTGTTTTCGTTTTCCTTCTCCTGTGCTCAGCTTATCAATTTTTTCAGTATGTGTGCCTATACAAACATGCAGATAACTGCGAATGTTCATGCATGAACTTGCAAACCTGCATGTATTTTTTTGTGTACAAGTATTTTGAGTGAGTGCTTATATATAAACATGTAATACGGACAACAGTGCATAGGAAAATCTCTCCTGAAATTGAATCTAAAAATGTTTTTCTTCACAGTCTGTTTGTTTCTTGATTTTTCTGGAAAATAGTATCCTTAGTGCATGGTCTTTGTCACACTGTGTACCTGTGTGCATATTTGTGCAGCACTTAGGACAGGAATCACAGCTGAGGGCTCTTGAGTCTTTTAAAATAATTGCAGTAGTAAGTATATGATTTTTTTTTTTTCCAAATTGCAATTTTTTGGTGGTGGTGAGGAATTTTTGTGTTTACTTGCTTCCTCTGATAGATCCTGTCAGTGTTCTCCACCTCAGTCAGAAGCGTGATTGTTGCTCTTAGCCCTTGATATAAGAGGTGCAGCCTCAAAATACTGTTGTGCTATCTGACTGACATGGATTAAATTTCCTTCTATGTCTGAATCACTACATTGATGCCACTAGTAAGTTGCATGGTAAGTCCGTGACAGTGAGTAGTTATTAATAAGTAAGGTGGAGGCATTGTACCAAGAAAAGAGGACTGGGGGAAGCTGCCAGAGATCTCTTTTTGTTGTTGTTCTAAAATTGCCTGATGTAAACACTGTCCATAATGTGTAATTTGGAAGGGATAATTTTCAGCAGGTGCTATTTTTGGCTTGATTGTAAAGATCAAGCAACTTTGGATTTATCCTTGGCATTGTAAATGAGGAACAAAGGGAACTACAATGCAAAAACACAAGCCACCCCTATAGACCTGCTGCCCCCTCTACCAAAATCTGGCCACACAAATCTAATACAAGGTAGCAGATCAATATTAAGTCATAGTTCTGGAAGGTGGTAGTTTAGTTTGCCTAAACATACTATATATCTGGAGAGGAGAAGTTACAGCTATGTGAAACATCGTTTCTATCTGTAGGTGTTATGCAATAGATTATTAATAATATAAATATTCCTATTGCTGTATGATAGCTGAAGCTATTATGGCTTTTAGGATGGATTATGTATGTTAAGGTTTAGACAAAAGACTGAAGGTCTGTTTGTCTTCTAGCTATGTCAATTTTCTTTGTACCCTCAGGGAAGTTACTTAAACTCAGTTTTATTCATCTGTAAAATTAAAAGATCTTCTGAATCATTTGTCATTGAGTTTTCTCAGAGCTTTAAGATCCTCATATTGAAGGTCAAATATATTTATCTAGTGTTTAAAATAAATATGCTGCACTCCTGACTATTTGTTTGCATTGTGGAGTCTCAGTCATGAATCAGGATACAGTTCTGCTGCTGCTGTAGGAGCACAGTAAAAAAGACTGTCTGGTTTAAAGACCTTACAGTTTGCTTGTAATATTCCTTAATTCCAACCTTGTATTTAATCCCTAAGAGATGAACGTGTCTTTTTCTGGGTAGAATGTGATCTCTTGTACAAAAACACATGTCATTTAGAAATATGTGTGAGGGAGGAAAGAGAGGATTGTGTACAAATAAGAAGGCATATATAGGCTTTTTCTTTGTCATGCTCACCAAAATACTTATCATGCCTTAGCTGTTACTGCATTGTATCCCTTTTTTTTAATCCTGATTTCCCAGTAGTAATATAAATGTGCTCTCAGGAATACAGGAAGCTGTTTGACTGTGCATTAGATAGGGTAATACTTTCTTAATTAGTTCTATTTAGGTGATAGCTAAAGAAGGTGGCACTTTCTTATCATTGTCTACTGCAACATGGCTACTTTTTACAATGCGACTTCTCTATGTATTTCCAAATGGTCACATGAAGAAATAATTTCAAGATGACCAAATAGATAAGTCAGAGGAATGGAAGATAGAAATAACAGAAGAAAATTACAGGATTTTCCTAATGTTTTCCTTTGTGAGTGTAGACAACTGGGATTGTGTTCTTTTTTGAAAGCAGATGGAGCTGTTACAATTTGCTCTGGAGTAGTACCAGTCCTGCTGTAAAATGAGACTTCTGGCTCAAAATCCAGAAGAGCTCTGTTCTTAAAAAATGAACCAGTAATGCAAGCTGATTTTCAGAATTGACGCACATACAACAAACCCCCAACAAAATTATGCATAAAAGAAACACTCATGAGCTACAGCTGTCTGTTAGGAGTTAACATTGCATCAAGATTTTATTTGCATCTCTTGCGGAAAAGGAGTTCACTATTCCATACTATCCCATGCTCAACAGTAATAAGCTAAAATGGTATGTAAATATTATAAACAAAAATGATCCCAAGAGCCAGATTCCTAAGTGGATCTATAATTCAAAATTGCCAAAGACTGATTATGAAGATCTCAATGTTCATCATAAGCAAAAATAGTGCATGTCTGCTTTGCTTTCTTCTCTTCTCCCCTAGTGTTTTTGTTTGCTTTTGGTTCGCATTGCTATAAACAAACTATTAACCAGTGTAAGAGATGCAAAATACCTTTACCAGTAGTTAGTCTTTTTCTTGCCCTTTACTTATCTGTGTATTTCCATCAAAGGATTAAAGCAAACCAAGTCATTCCTCCATACCATGTATCTCATAATTGTAGCCAATCCAAATTTGATCTGTCAAAAATCTTGTATTATCTTGGTATGTCACAAGTAGAAAGAAAGGAGGAGTTGTCATTCTGCTAATGTAGAACAGCTGGCATAACAGATTCCAAGCTGTGTGTTCCAGGAATTAATTTATTACGAAGGTAAGTCAAGTCACAGATTTTAAACTGTTAAATTTTCAGCTCTGTCTGTGCTGCTTGCCTGGGTAATGATAGAATTTCAAAGGAGATAAAAGGGAAACCATGCAACATATGTTTGAGGGGTGCTGGTCTTAATTTTTATTTTCCTCCCCTGTAAAGGAGTTTTCTGTGGCTGAAGTTGGTTGCTCTGACAGGTGCACAGGGAAACACACACTTTCCTGTGTGGTAGCCAGCACATGAATACTAAATGATTTTTTTTTTTTCTTTTGTATCTTCATTTTTTTTTTTCCTCTTAGGAGAATTTTTCATAATAAAGCAACAACTGGTGCCTCATTAAGGGAGAAAATAAATCCATTGCTGCTATTTAATATTTTCTAAAAGTACTTGTTTCTTCCTATCACGAGAACTTCGTGAGAGCAAAAGGAGAGGCAGACACTGATCTCGTCTCTGTGCTGATCAGTGACAGGACCTGAGGGAATGGCCTGAAGTTGTGTCAGGGGAGGTTTAGGTTGGATATGAGGAAAGGGTTCTTCACCCAGAGGGTGGCTGGGGACTGGAACAGGCTCCCCAGGGAAATGGTCACAACACCAAGACTGTCTGAATTCAAAAAGTGTTTGGACAGTGCTCTCAGGCATGTGGTGTGATTCTTGGGGATGGTCCTCTGCTTCTGGAGGAGTTGGACACAATGATCCTTGTGGGTCATTTCCATGTCAGCATATTCTGTGATTCTGTGAGAAATTGGTTGTCTCAATGTATTTTCAGTAGGCGGAACTCTATTTTTCTTCTTCCTTATTTATTGAGTGTCTGTTTGGGAATGCTATGGACACCATATTCCTAGAAGTACACCACTTGAATCATGAGGGTTCTAGTAAAGAAAAGGAAAAAGGGTTGCTAGTTCTTCATGGTAAACCACCCCCCACCCCCCTTCCCAATTTTTAGACTTGAGAATTTATTTCTCTGTGTGTTTTTAATGATGTTTAAGATTTTTACCTTTTAATAACATAGCTAGTGATTGAAGGGGCAGGTACCATTTATTATATTTGCAGGACACTTGTGAATATTTTGGTACTGTATCTACAAATGCATCCTGATAAGTGCTCTAGGCATGTGCCATGAGTGTTGCTAACATCATGTTTCCCAAAATCAAATCAGTAGCTGCACATGAATTTTTTAAAGAGGTGTAGTATTGCTGGCAATCTTGTGTTTTAGGCTGTGCTTGGATTTACATTAAAATACTTCACAGTTATACTCTAAAGGTGCAATTACTCAGACCTCTGATAACAGTGGGAATCTTTCCAATGATTTTTGGCAGGCTTTCTGTGGAAAATTTCCATTTCAATTCTTGATGAAACTTTTTTTTTTGAGAGACAGCATATTGGTTAATTTTTTTCTGGGTGTTTGTTTGTTTGGGTTTTTAACTCACCAAACAACCCAAAACTAAAAAAGCAACAGGCCCAAATGTGTCTAGTCACAGCAGGTGAGAATAATAATTCCCATCAGTTGTTAGTTTAAGTGTATGCATACAGTTTGTGACAAAACTAGAGCCCTGGCGTTACATTAAAGTAAGGTATTTGTAGCTGTTAGCTTTGTTGAGAACAACCTAAATTCAGTTTGTCAGACAAAGACTTACCAATCTGCCAAAGTTACTGAAGAGCTATTGGAGTCCATACTCTTTTGTGTTACTTCTTGGAGAGCATTAGTTAACTGGATTTGAAAGAAAGAAGTCCTAATAACAAACAAACAAATACCACCCAAAAGTTAGAAAACTAAGTTCCTCAATGTTTTTTTTTAAGATTTTCAGTCTTTAAAAACAATCTGCATTGTTGCAGATTGTTTTTAAAGACTGAAAATCTTCCAAACCATGTTTTGTCTGAATAAGGCCCTTAAATGAGACTGACTCTTCAGACAAGGGTTGAATTGCCTCTAATGTTGCTTGGGACAAACACATACTGTCTTTTCTAGATGAAACATTTTAATAGTTCTTAAAATTCTTCATTGAATGTCATTTGCTCTTGGATTTGTTTAACAGAAGGTCCAGAAAGCAGAACATGAGCTGGTACCTAAAAACAAGATAATACTCTGATTTTACTTAAACGTTATTTCTCATATAGTCACTTTGCTGCTGAAAATTTATCAGATTTCTCCAGATCTACTGGCTGTTGTCTTTCCAGAGCTTCCCATCTTATGGCTTAAAGATAGAGTTCACTGCTTGCACGTGCACTACACCCAACCTGCCTTGATAGAAAAGAGCAACCTGTAAGTTAAACTGAAGGGGTTGACATAGGTCTAGGAGTTATCAGTGTTCTTCCAATGGAGTGATGTGGGGGAGAAGACTGCTTATAAGGTGCCTGTGCTCTGTATTTTCTGGGTTCTCATCAGTGGCTGCCCCACAAGACATCTATCTTGTTCTGTGTCTCGGTGAGTAAAGTCTTTTTAAGAAGGTAGAGAATGTAGATGACAGCAGGGGGAGCAGCTTTTCCAGTCATTCTTCTTACAAACACCTGGGAGGTTTTTTTGTCAAAGGTAGTCTAGCTATTGTGTGGTGGATGAAGGAGGTTGATGAGAAATTGACGCAGATGAGTTTTTTAATTTGTTTTTAGAATTTATGTGGAAAGATTGTGGTAAAAATGCTTAGAAAATGTTCAGGGTAGAATAATGAGAATTGTGACCTCAGAAACAACTACAATAACTCCTTATATTCACAGTATAAAATCAAACTTTTTGTACAGTATTTTTGTTTGGTTTGTGCTCTGATACTTACATTTTTGGACTTATTTTATGTTGTGTTTATTACCTTTTATTAAAAATGTGGACTTTTTAGTGCTGTAGAAACTCAGTTTCTGAGTGGTATTGATATTACCTTGAAACAATTCATACCACCAGTATAGAACCAGTTGCTGTCTTATTTTTCAAAGACACATGCATTGCATGCTAGTTTTGAAAACCCAAGTGCAGTAAAGCCCAGAGCTTTGGTGCTATAAATTATTCTCCTCATGAAAATACACTGGCATATTAATGTTTCTGGAAATTTCAGATTCATGCAAATGTCAGGTTAATTTTTTCTACTTTCACAGAGTTTGGAATTGGGATTTTTTGATAAACTGTAAGTGTCTGGGTTTCAATTCATATGGAAATAAATGCAGAAGATGAGAATATTGTTCTACAGTTTCATGAAGCTGACTCTTCAGATAGTGTGGCTCTAAAGGCCACTGAAAAGAAAATCAAGCAGTAAATTATCAGGGAAAAAGAACATATTCCATTCCTTAAATGAAAATCTAAAGAAACTGTCATTTAACATGCATTTCATGTCTTTATCTACAGCATGGGATTTTCAAATAAGCTTTTATCTTTTTTTAATTATTTATTTTAGATTCTTGACAGAAATAATCATCTGATTGTCTGGTTTGAGTAAACTTCAGGAGTGGGTTGTGAAAGGAGAAATTTTTATATTAAGAGACAATGTACTTGCAGCTTACTGTTTTTCAGAATCACAGATGCCTATAAATGTACTAGTTTTAATCAGTAATGTTGATATTGTCTTACAATATTTATGTGGTATCCAGTTTTTCCATTGTACAGCATTTTGACTGATAATTTGACAAATAAAAGTTTTGGTCTTCATAGATAATGGGAGAAATATAATAGGGGGGGAGAGACTGTCTACTTAAAATCAAGCAAGGAGTGAATGAAAAATTAGAATAGTAGGGGTTAAACTAGCACCTCTGTGTTTGTGCAACACAGTACCTTGTGTGCTGGAGGACACTGGCAAACTGAGGCGACACAGCAATGCCTATATGCTTCCACCATAGCCCAAATGCATTGAAATTGCTGAAATTATGGTAACAACTGGGATTAAACTTGTTGATCTCCTTAACTAGCTGACTGTTCCTCATCCTGAGAGTATTAGTCTCGTTTTGTTACTACATTCAGTTTTGTTTGCCTGGTTTTTTCATTCATCTTCTTTTTTCTCTTAACCCCTACTCCTGTGGTACTTTATCCAAAGCTGAGGGCTCTTCGGGACAGTGACTTTTTCTTTTTACAGTGTGTCTATGCAGTGCTTGATTAAACTAAGTTTTCAACTTAATTTTTCACTTGTAGGTTAGATATCTTAAAGTTTAGAAGATATGATTTATTTATTTACATGCTGATAAGAGAATAAAGATGATCTGACTCACAGCAGAGGGTGGAGATCCATCTATTTTAGTACTGTCATTTTGCAGGTAGGCACCTGCTGGATATCTGTGTGCCTCTTGTTAATGAATCCTTGTCTTAAGCTTGGCCTTGACAGCAGTTGCCCCAGGGAAGAACAAATAAAATTACTAATATTATTGTTATTTCATACTAATTTATATTTAAGAAGATTTTGGAATTAAGAGTCAGGGCCAGAAAGTCCCATGGTAGTGTTCTTTGTATGCATACGAATTGTAGGTGGAATTGAAAAATTGTCAGTCTAAAGCAGCATGAGTAAGGTAAGCAGCCTATTTTGAGTAGCTGGTCTGCTTTAAGAGGTTTCCAAAATCAGACACCTTTTTTAAAATTGAAATTATGCATACTCCCACTGTAAATGTCCTGAATAAAATGTAATATTTCAAGGGTGTGAATCTGTCAACAAACTGGATATGTTCTAGTGTATTTTTAGTGCAGAACAATTTGACAATTAGAATTATATTAGAAAGGTAGAGTGCTACTGAATAGCATAATTAGATGGTGTTCATTAATGAATGAGTATCTGTACTTCCATTTAGAGACATGATCAAAATAATGTAATAGAAAAAGTAGCTTTTTTGGGTCAACATAAGGTGCCGTGTTCATGACTTTAACCTACTACACTGACTTTCACTCACAAACCCTTGCCTCAATGTTTTTAGCATTTCTCCTACTTTATTTTATACAATAAAACAAGTAGCCTAATCAAAGTGTCAGTTATTGTATCCCTCCTGTATCCCTTCTTTCCTTTCCTTTGCTTTTCTTGCACAAATTTGATAGCATTTCATCTCAGGGTTCAAAATGAACGCTTTGAATCACAGAGCAGATTTTTTTATGTTGTTGCTTTTTCCAAAGAAATACATATATTTAGATGGTATATAAATTAGAACAATGCCTTTCATATTTAAGTAGTGCTGTTAATTAATGTTCAGATGTCATGGAAATATTTTTTATCTTCCTTTTACCTTGATTTAAGTGAGAGTAGGTGGCAATGACAACTAGACAGGAATAGACTTTTGGAAGAAGCAAATGGTAATATGCACATAGTCCTAACTACCTTTTTGTGATTTTTGCATTACTCTTGCAGTGTTTGTGTTACAGTAGTATCTACCAGCCATGACCTTGAAGCAGACCACATGGTGTCTATCACCACACAAAATTATACAGAGTAATTATTATTGCATTGAAGTCCAAGTACCAGGCTGGCATCTATGTGAGCAGGTTGGGAATTTGTAATTATTGCCTATAATTCTACAGTATTTTTGTTTTTTTCTTTTCAAGGAATGGATTGTCCCAGTCATGATGCAGAGGTGTGGTTGTAGTTGTAGTCTTCTGAGAAATGAAAATGCAGAGGACTTTAGCATTCCTGACTTGAACCTATAACTATGGGATGCTTGATCTAGACAAAAGAGGAGGAGGGGAGGAAATCTTTCAGCTATTGTCAATAGACAGCATATTTAAATGTATGGGAAGGAACCTTGCAATTTATTCAGTAGAATACAGGATATAGTTTGATGGCTATACTGTATTCTCCTGATATTTTGTCACAATTAAAGTGACATCTGCCAGAATACCAACAGGCTTGATGAATTTTTTCCTGCACAAATATACAGCTCTTGTGTATGAAGGGGGATGACCTCAAATTGGAAGCACGCATAGAAGTTTCTTGAGAAAGTCAAGTGAAACACAGATTTTTATAATTAATAGGAAAATATTGTGTGTTGTTATGTATTCTAATTTAGCCTGAGAGTCTCTAGATAGCAAGAGAGAATCATCTTGAAATGGATTATATTATTGTCTTCTAGGTTTTTGTAATGAAGGGTTCTTATTCCTCTTGTGGTTCACTTATTGAGCATGTAGTCTCAAAAGCCTTAATTCAATTTCCTTTCCTTAAAAGGAAGCATTTCTGTGGCTTGGGACCCACATAGCAAATTCTGTCAATAGGGGATTCTTACATCATTCTTACCACATTTTCTTCCCAGTGTTCTGAAAGCTGGGAGACAAAGTCATGATGTCAAATAACAAATAATATAAAGTTGAATTTGGAGGAGGTCAACATTGATGAGAATAAAAAAAGCATCTTCAGATTATCCCACAGTACAATTATGATGGCCTACTGCTTGTAAGAGAATTTACCCTGATAACAGAAGACAGAAGCACCATTATTACCCGTGTTTACAACTGTCTGAATCTTTAGTCATTTATGGTTGTGCAATTACAAATGCAACCATTTTAATGTTGGCTTAGGCATTATTATACAGCCAATGTACAGGAAAAAAAGTCAATGGACTATAGAATTTTTGGTACTGCTTTCAGAAAACTTTGCCTTTAGCTAAATCTGTGCAGTTGCACTGGAAGATAAGAGCCTGTTATCTGAGAACAGCTGAACTCAAAATGTAAAGGCCTTTAAGTCACACATCTGCTACTGAGAGTAAAATTTGATCAGCAGGAGTTATTTTCTGCAGTTGGTAATACACCATCTGAAAACAAAAAATGCTTGATTATCAGTTTCAAGGTGAGGTGAAAAGCTTCTCTCTGCTCCAATTACGTTTGATCTGTATATCATGGGAGAAGTCCAAAATGTTTTACATTTTGCTTTCAAAAGTGTAGGTAAGTGCTGTCATTGAATGCAGCAACAGAAACAGACAATATTTAGTGTTTCTAGCCCTTTCAACATACATGATCAGCCACTTTACACTGCTGCTGTAAGTAAACTCATTAATGTTGTTGATTACACAGCCTGCCTGTGAATCATGTAAAAGTTCAAAAGGAGAGCATTTCTGAAGAACCTTTTGGGTAGTTCTGTGTTTTTCATGTTGTCTTACATTACTTCTCCCCTAGTCAGGAAGATAAACATGTATGTATAAAGATTGCTTATTAGAATTTAACTAAATGTTTACTGAATTAAATACATGTATTTTTTATAGTTTCCCTGACTCTTTTCCTAAGAAATGAGACAATACAAAGGAAATAAGCTTTAAACACTCTTCTAGCTCCCTAGTACTTAGAATATGTCTTAAGTTAAAAATGTAAGATGTGCCCAAAGTATGTATTCTATCACCATCTTCATGAGCTGTTGGAACCAGGTGGGGCAGTGTTTCCCTTATCTTCTGCTAATGGCCCATCAATGCCTTGCCTCCCCCTGGGAGCTGTCTCTGTTTAATGGGCCATCAAGAACCCATTATATGACTCATAGAATGATATCAGCCCATTGTGAGATGCTCCACCCAGGGGGAGGAGCCAAGCATTCCCACCTGCATATAATCCTGGGTTTGGGACAGCATAGGCAGCCTTTCCCCCTCTGGATTCATGGAGGACAAGAGCTACCAGACCTCTCTACAGGACCACTGCTTTGACAAGACCATTTCATGTGGACTGCTACTAACACCCTAACTAACAGGATGTCTGACTCTGTCAGTGGTATTTTATATTATTGAATTTATTTTATTTTACTTTATTTTACTTATTTTCTTTTGCTGTTATTAAATTGTACTTCTGACTTGGCGTCTCTCACTGGTTTTACTTTCAAACCAGCACACAATAGTATTTTTATGACCTTTCAGCAAAAGAGGTGGAATATACACACCCTCAGCTATTTTAACCAGATTTGCTTCTGATGTAATTAAATTTTTGAACCATCAGTAAGAGGGGGCTCCATACACTCAAAATAAAAATTTACTAGGTACTATTGAGGTAGAGATTTTTTTTTCATTTTCACAAAATTCAATCTTTTGATTTAGAAGAGTTTTATGATCTCATGGGGTTTTTTCCCCCTCTGGGGCTAGATAGGCAAGTCCACATTGTGCTTTATTAATTGAATTTAACTATAAATTTTCTTTTTATTATAATTTACACTATTTTTGAAACGATTCTGTATTTTTAATGAGCATTAATGTAGAATATTGCTTTCTAACAAAGATACGATGTTAACAATCTCCTTGTTATAGTCCTAATCTATTAATGTATAACTGGAGTTCAATAAAAAGAGTCTCTTTCTATTTTTAGTTTTTTGCTGATAGCCTTTCTGAGCTAATATTTTAGACTCTACTATTAGCTTAAAAATGTGATAAACATGGAAATAGTGGTTAAAATTTCAACCATATAAATATTAATTTAATCTTTCTGGACAATTATTTTATAGCTTTTAAAATGCTTTGTAAATGTAATTACTACAGTACTGGCTAAATAACTAATTAAAAGTATAATAAGGATATCAATTGAACATTAGCAGTTTTGTGATAACCATTTATCATCTTATTCTGCTATCAGTGTACATATAAATTCATGAATATATGCATTTGGATTTGTGTATGTATGTGTAAATCTATGTATTATTTCTCTAATACTGCAGTAAGATACAGAAGTCAGTTGCCTTTCAGCTTAACTGTGCTTCAGTTGGTAGTGGTGGATGCTTGTACAGCACAGTTTTTATTTAAATGTACACTTTGGAAACATTTTTATCATTTGCTTATGCATTACTACTATTCTGATCTTGGTTTTTTAAAATAACTTTCAACCAAGTAGCAGATACAGTGGGAAATTAATACAGTCATGTCACATCAGGCCTACTCCCTATGTACTCATAAAATTCATAAATATGATAAAAGTCCAGACTTATGCCATTCAGTTAGTATACTGTATTGTAATAGATGTGCAAATAGGATTAGAGATGCTCAGGATGGTTGCCGTTTAACATCTGCGAGCCACTGTAAATAGCAGAAATGTCCCTGGCTATTGTGAGGCTGTCAGACCATCTCCTGCTGCCTCGAGTCCGATGCAGAAAGGCCACACTGCACTGAAACACAGCATTATCTGTGGTGCTCCCCGACTGTCTCTGTGTTGAAATCAAGACAGGGATCCCATGCTCTAAAACCCCTGTAATATCTTACTGTGTTCTAGAAGAAACTGGACAATTTCTTCCACCCAACAGACGTGTCTCTTTGAAGTACTTACAGCTGTGTTTTTCTGAGTAGGCCTAACAGGCCAGGTGGAGGACACCCTGTAGTTTTTATCACTTCGACAGTGAACAAAAAGAATAGCTTTGACTAAGATGTTTCTGAGAAAGCTGTAAAAATTTTGTAGTTATTTCAACTGTTTAGCTGACATGTTTTGATTTTTGAGCTTCTAAGCTGCGGGTGCTTGTGTCCAGGCACACCATTCAGACATAAATTCAGTGACTTGTCTCAGTGAACCGTCTCTTCACAAGGCCTTTACTATTAAGAAATCCATCTTGCAATCTGTCCCGAAAGACAACAAATCAAATCTGAGACATTGGATGCAGTAAGGGGATAGAATGTATAGCTGTTGGGTTTGGAAAACAAAAATTCTGCAGAGACTTGACTTTGTTTTCACCTGAGGGGTGTTCAGGTTTGGCAGTATAGATGAGGGAGAGAATTCAAAAAGGCTGGGAAGCTTTAAAACAAAAGAGACTTTGTAGCTAATCCTTATGTCTTCCAACTCCAGCTATGAAACTTTGCTTTTCAAATAATTGTAAGCACTGTAGGAAAAGGAGTGTGTCAGTGTAACATGCTTTCTGGACCATGGTGGTTTTTCTCTCAAACGAAAGGTTGCAATCAAGGAGGAAGAGGTAAAAATCAGAAATCTCTTTAACTGAGCACTGTGTCCAGGGAAGATCTAATCAAAGCAATGAAGAAGTGCTGTGCTTTCTAGAAGAACTGGCATAGTACTGTTGGGTACTGAATCTTTTCTCAGGCTTAGAAAAAAAATATTTCTCTGGCATTAGTTGCTCTATGTAACCTTTGTTATTGGTGTTTCTGTAGCAAGGCATTACAGTTTGTTGTCAGTGCTGTGCACCTGAACAAAACCAAAAACGTTTTGCATTTAAATGTCAAGATCTTCAGCTGTTAAGGACAGTGTCACCTATCAATGGTGTCTAGAGCCATGAATGCTGTTGTGGAGAGTAGCACTGCTTCCCTGTGTTTTTTTTTGGTTTTTTGTGTGTTTGTTTGTGTTTTTTTTTTTTTTTTTTTTTTTTTTTTTTTTTTTTTTTTTTTTTTTTTTTTTTTTTTTTTTTTTTTTTTTTTTTTTTTTTTTTTTTTTTTTTTTTTTTTTTTTTTTTTTTTTTTTTTTTTTTTTTTTTTTTTTTTTTTTTTTTTTTTTTTTTTTTTTTTTTTTTTTTTTTTTTTTTTTTTTTTTTTTTTTTTTTTTTTTTTTTTTTTTTTTTTTTTTTTTTTTTTTTTTTTTTTTTTTTTTTTTTTTTTTTTTTTTTTTTTTTTTTTTTTTTTTTTTTTTTTTTTTTTTTTTTTTTTTTTTTTTTTTTTTTTTTTTTTTTTTTTTTTTTTTTTTTTTTTTTTTTTTTTTTTTTTTTTTTTTTTTTTTTTTTTTTTTTTTTTTTTTTTTTTTTTTTTTTTTTTTTTTTTTTTTTTTTTTTTTTTTTTTTTTTTTTTTTTTTTTTTTTTTTTTTTTTTTTTTTTTTTTTTTTTTTTTTTTTTTTTTTTTTTTTTTTTTTTTTTTTTTTTTTTTTTTTTTTTTTTTTTTTTTTTTTTTTTTTTTTTTTTTTTTTTTTTTTTTTTTTTTTTTTTTTTTTTTTTTTTTTTTTTTTTTTTTTTTTTTTTTTTTTTTTTTTTTTTCCCCAGCCACCTTTCTGAAGGCATAGCTACATTTTTTGTGGGGTTTTTATTACGATTTAATCTGGCAAAATACAGCTCTGGATTACCATAGCACGGTGCCTGTGCGATTGTATCCTGCAGGTATAACTGGGCTTCTAAATGCCATCTGGCAGTGCTAAGGGGCCAGATTATATTAGAGCACCCAGACAATGAAATGGAAAAGGTTTCATAGTAACCTTGCTTCACCTGGTTTTGTGTGCCTTGTATGCGGACATCAAATAGATTGTAATGCTTATTCATGTTGGACAAATAAGAACATGGTGAGTTGCTTAGCCAGCAAGTGTAACCTTTAGCTTTTCTCAGTTCTGCAAAGATATTCATATTTTAATGCTGCAGTTACATGGTTTTATGCATTTAATTCCTAATTATTTTTTAAAGTACTGCCTGCCTGAAGACCCAAAGCTTTGTCTCTGTACTGAAGCTTGCATGTTAAGATTCATCTAAAGCCTGAGCTGTGGCATGTGCTTTTTGAAGTGTTTGAACTGAATATAGCTTTAGTTTGAGTTCTGTCTACTTCAGAGGGAACTATAACACTTCTCTGTTCTGCTCACAGACAGCCTGTGCTGGAGGGCTGCTGCCTCTCTTCTCACAATAGCTGCAGCAGCTAATCATATGTAATCCCTGTGTTACTGCTCACAAAGAAAACTGGTGTCACTGGAAAAGCAGAAATCAGTGGATATAAACATTTTACATGGGTGGATACTTATACTTTAGTTTATAAACCACATCCTTTCAGATCTGCTGTTATTCTGGTTTTTATGTGGCAGGTGTCAAGATTTTGTTCGTACACCTTTCCTATTGTGGGTTCCTAAAACATCTCTGTAAGGAGAGGTTAATCAAGGGAGAGGGAAAAAGGGAGAGTTTTTGTTTTCATTCTTTAAGATAAAATAAATAACTGTTATAAACTATATAAAACCCCATATAAATTGTATGTTTAATAAACAAGATGTTCTATGTCTGGGTTTTAGACATGTCTTTTTTCGCACCTTTTGAAAATACTGTTCCTGGGTATCTCTTTGCCAGCCTGCCAAAAATCTCAAAACCTTGGACAAATAGCCATTGCAAACAGATAAAGTGATTTTCTATTGCAGTGAGTCCAGTGCAGCAAGGTTGGTCTGAGTATATGAGTTATGCAATGCATGTTTCCACCTTCATATCCAGAATTTTCCAGGCAGAATTTTGAGTCCCACTGAGTGTCATGGACTGCATTTTAACTTATAATGTCAGGGTCTGGATGGTTTGATGCTCCGAAGCAAACGTGGGTGCAAATTTTCAACATTTGTATATGATGTTTTAGATGAGATAGTCTGTTTCAATTATTGTATTCTAAACTGAGTTGAGCACAGTTATGTGTATATTTTTTTATTGATGATTTGATAATTTATCTCACTGGTGGTACCAAAGTGCTGGCTACAAGCTTTGGCAGTTAGGGATTCACCCTCACTCCCTGTAGAAAAGTCTGAGACAGGTTTTCTCATAAAGATGAAGGTAACATTAGTGTTTTGGCATCTTTTTATGTTTTTTGTTAATTGTTTGTTACTGAACAATTCTGATATTGGGTTTTAAAAATGGATAGCAGAATGGTGTTTAAATCTTTCTATTCTTTTCTTTTGAAGGAGTTAAAACTTGATAACTTTTCTGTTCTAGAAGCACTCTTATGCCAATGCAGAATTTAATTTTTCACCTCTTCTAGTGACAATACTAGGTTAAGCATGTTTCTACCTTTTAATTATATCTGTGATACAATTCTTGGAAGGATTTGGGTTACAGCTGAGAGTCTGTTTGAGTCCAAATTTCCTTTTGCCAAAAGATGACTTCATTAAATATAGATTTTCTATTATCTGTAGGAAATCAGGGCAGAGGTAAAAATTATTTCAGCTTTAGTCTAAATCATGTAGAAGAAATTTTGACATGTGGACTGAGTATTTGTAAATGACAGTAGAGTTATGTTTAATGTCCCAGAAGATGTTTACTAGCCACTTTTAATAAGCTGAGAAGTTTATTAATCTTGATGAATATTCCCCATACACGTTTCTAAAACAGATGTTTTAAATATGTCCTTAACTGTACCTTATCTGTTAGGGTAACCTTTCTTCCAGATCAGTCTTCGCAATTTTTATCCATATCTTTGTCACAGACAGATTGGATCATGGTGTTCTAGCCTGAGTTTAGCAACATCCAAAGGCCACTCAGAAATTCTGTTAAAAATAAGTCATCTTTCTTTCTTAATCGTGTCTCATGTAGCTCTGTACTATGTAGATAGGATAATTCATTTACAGCCTTTGGAATCTGTTAGTAAAAGAGAAGGAATTCGGGTCTTTTAAGATTCATTGTAACAATAACTAAAAATATTGGAAAAAAATAAATGAGAAGTACACTTGGTATGTATTTATTTACAATTGAGTGTGCTATTCTGGGTAACAAATGAGGTGGGATATGGAAGATAAAGCAAACCCACAAATTGAAAACATATGTAAAATAACTGCAAGAGCATTCTGTACATAATCTGTATTTAAACATAAAATGAAGATATGGAGTGAGGTTAAAAATGAAAAGGAAAAAGTTCAGGATCTTTTCTGCATGTATTATGGTTAGTCTGAAATCTGGATAGTTTTTCCATGAGTAATTGAAAATTGACTACACATCTGTTTTGGCTTAACTAAAATATGTCGACTACTACTTCCACTCAGAGCACAAGTTCTTTGTATCTTGTTCAAAGGTGTCCTTAACCTGTGCCATATTTGTTATATTTTGCAGATGGAAGTTGAGGCCCAGAGTGTAACCAAAATGGCTGTTTTTATTGCTCCCCTTGACCTGCCCCCCCTTTTTTTGTTTTTAATTCTGTAGTTCTAATATCTTTTATAATGTACTCAAAGAATTCTGTCTTCCTATTAAGGCCATCTTTGCAGTACAAAGATACTGTGAGAATACTGGTAAAGAATCTGGCCATCCTTAGCTTGTATTGCCAGGCAGACCATACGAATTTCTTTTGTTAGTTTACTCCTGTCTTTTAAAATCACTCATGATCTCTTGGTCTTTAGATACTGCAGATAATGGAAGACTGAAAGGCAAATTATCCTCAAGACTTAGACTAGGATTTTTTGTTATATTCTTGACGTGATCTGATTTGATTTGTGCTTTCAGATGCCTCAGAGTCAGAATAAACTGTGTTATTGTTTGCTGTTCAGCCAAGATGTACTCCCTCTGTAATACAAAATTCAAGTTGTCCTTTAGATACTCTTCAAGCTACTCTTTTAGATATGGAATATACAGAGAATCATGAGATTAAAACAAAAATCCAGATATACTTTTGGGTGAATTTCAGTTCTGTTTTAGAAAGAGACTTATGCTTTATGTGAGGCTTCAGAACTTGCAGAAAAGGACGAATACTCACGTTCAGTTCTGCTCCTGTGCTACAGGGAGAGGTGTGGTGCCACGTTTTGCAGTGTGAGTGCTGTCCTCAGAAAGGATTGTGAAAGAGGTGAAGGAATCCTTGACTGCTTAAGGGATGACATCATGAGTTTCCAACTGCTGAATCTGATTAAAACTGTCATGGCCCTACTTAACTATTTCCTGCTGAGGTGGTTGTCTTTTTATGTGTTTTAATCAACTTCAATATTTAACTGTATTCATGACTTTTCTGAACTTTGACATACTTATCTGGTGTTCTGGCAAGTTGCAGAAGCTTCTTTGCTTACTGAACACCATTTCCTAGAAACAATCCAATCCTTTCTTGCCAGGGGACATGGCCATGCAAATATGCGTATCTATGATTTCAAGCTAACTCTGCAGGGAAGTGTGAGGGAGCTGTTTAAATTAGCCATCTCTTAGCAACTGTTGTATCAGACAGATAAAATGTTTCTGAAAAGATCTGGAGGAAGGAGGTGGAGCAGACTCTGACACTAATTGCCTTTAATGTGTCTTTAAATAAGGTGCAAAATCAGCATCTGTACTCCAAATCTAGCTCAAAGAATAGAGGACTGCTGCTGTTTTAAGGTTAGGAAAAAAAACAGAATCTTAGTTTAGAAGCAAAAATTAAGAGAAGGTAGGTGGTATCTTGTTTTGCTCCTAATTCTTTTTGCTCTCAGATGGCGCGCAGACCCACCATGCCCAGAGCATGTACCTTCATCTCCAAGTCTTCACCATCCTGGGCAGGGCTCATGAGCTCATGAGAGGCTGAAGGAGAGGAAGCATCTTCCCGAAGAATAGCACCTGAAGAGTGTGGCTGTGTCACTGTGTATCACAGTCTGTGGACTGAAATCTGTGGTAGGGCAAGACCGAGGAGAGCTGAAGGCCTTGTTCTTCACTGCCTTGCAACATGTCAAGATTCTGTAGATGAATAAAATGTGCAGTCCTGTGCTCACAAGAATGCATCTACTTCCCTCTCATTTTGTGTTCAATATCTTAGTCTATGACTTGGAAGAGGAGGAAACAAAGAATTTCCTTCTGAATGGACCCAGTTCAGCCTGATCCCATCCCTGATACAGCTCTGCCATCCCTCATCCCCAGGGTGGTCTCTGAAGTTGTCTATCTGTGCTTCCCATATAACCTAGACTTTTGATCAAAAGTATCCAGTGAAGAAAAGATGAAGATAGCAACAGGTTTTGGAGTGTGTGTGTAAAAAAATGCCGATCTCTCAGACATAAATAGCTGTGCCGTGGTTTGAGTTTTTACAGAACCCAGAAATCATCGATCATCCAGCAGGTGTGAAAATTGCTTTAACATTAAAGCTTTTCAAGGATCAGAACAATAATATAAAAGCCTCTCAAAACTTTAGTTCCTCATTTTTACTCTTGATGCCAGGTTATGGCTTTGATTTCAGTCTGACTTCCCCGGAATTATAAATGTGCCTCAGTTATGTTACATGTAGAGCTTCAGTGAAGCCTTATAGGAAGACTGCTCTGCTTTTTGTAGCATCAATTTCTGGAGTATGTTTTAATTCTGTCCCAAATAAACAATACTATTGAAAGCAATTCCTTTTCTATGCTGGCGACTGGAAAACCATAACACTGGCATTTGATCTTTGCACTTACAGATATAAAGTATTTTTTAATATAAGCTTGAAATCTATAGAAATTATTGTTGTGTACATTGCTCGATCCATATGATCTTGGGCAAAGGCTGTGGCGATGCTATTTTCAAATTCTAGAATTAAATCTAGACATCTTAATAGTGCTAAATTTAGCAAGCTCTTCTTTAATAATTGACTAGTTTTAGATTGGAAAGATAGTATGATTCTATGAAAAAGAATATTTTTAGTTGGGCAGTCTCTAAATTTATCAGATATTTTTCTATGTTATTGGAGGCACTATCTTCTCCACATGCAGATCTCTTTTCTGAAAGATAACACTCACAAGTTCAGAGGTGAAGTATTAACCTTCTGAATCTGAGGACAAGTTTTCACTTTTATTTAAAACCAACCCTTCTTGTTTGTGTAACAAGTTTGTCCATACAGTTGGTAGTTATTTCCAAATGAGGCTTCTGTAAAGCTAATGTTAGAGGCCTTTCTGGTGGAAAGAAGTAGAAGTCCTTTTGTATCCAGCCATATATCCTACATACACAGTAAAATTTGTCTTTTTCCACCCCCCTCCCCAGGGGGCTTTCTTCCATTTAGTAGTTAATTTCGATGGGCAGATATAACACTGAAGCTGACCTCTCCAATGTTTGTGAGGTTCACAGAATTTGGAAACTTGGACATCAAAACAGTGCAAGTATCAGTGCAAATATGTTTTGATTCATCCAACTCTCTTTACAGTACTGACACTAGCACCCCAAATTTGATTTATTTCTAGCTATAATTGCTTTTACTGCTGAGAATGGAAATATTTATTTATTTATTTTCTTTGTGGATCCCTGCCTATTGAGATTAGACATTATGGGAAATTAATTTTAAATTCTCTTAATACTGCAGGAAACAGTTTTTTAGAAAGCCAAGGTTGTCCACAATTCTGGAACTTGCAAGGAGGAATTCTAACATGGAAACTGGACCACAATGCCAGCTGAAATAGCGCAAGAGAAAATGCCATTTTGCAAGTGACAGCTGGAAGAAATCTAGGATGCAAAGTCAACAGCTGTCTTCAGTTGTCTCACTACAGTGGTTTCATCAATGGTTCACAGTGATTTTTTGTGATAAATTGTGATTTTTTTCCAGTCTCTTAGTTTGGGAGAAAATTGCTATTTATTTGTAGGAATATTATAGCTGAATGGTTTTGTGTCTAAAGAAAAAATATAGTGTGAGAGTAGATTTTTAGCAAGGCTTTTGATGCTCTCTCACACAATATTCTTCTGTGAAGGTGTTTGAAGTCTGAGTTGTGGTCTGATGAACAACTACATAGTTTGGATTATTGAGCCCAGAGAGTGATTTTCATGGGTCATACTTTGCTTGGAGGCTGGTAGTGAGAGAAGTTACTGCAGGGTTCTATTCAATGTCTTAACCTATGACTTGGAGGAGGAGGAGGAAACGAAGTGCTGCTCTTGGGAGTCTTGCTCCTGGGAAAGAACAATTCCTCACAAAGTTACAGACTGAGGTGTACCAGTCTTTGGAAGAAGCACTGGGGCTGTGGTAGGTGGACAGGCAAGTATGGGACAGCAGTATCTGCCTGACAGCAAAGGCAGCAACAACCTCCTCAGCTGTGTGAACAGACACATAACCTGAGACCAAGTGATGATCTTGTTTACTCGGGATTTCTTGTAATGCATCTAAACTACTCGTTACAGTTTGGGGCCCCTCTGAACAAGAAGGGTGTCAATATGCTTTAGGGAGTTCAGCAGAGAGCTACCTCTGATGAGAAGCCAAGGAGCTGGGGCTACTTGGCTTAAGGCTGGAAGAGGGGATGATATGGGGAGCAGTCCATCAGCTCCTACCAGGAGATCATCAAGGACATGGTACCAGGCTCTTTGTCTCATTCTCCCACCATGTTCAACAGGATGATATTGAAAAAAGAGGAGCTGTACTGAAAGGAAAAGGTTTTTCACCATGAGGACCGTACAATTACTGTAAGAGATGGCACCTGCACTGGCTGTGCAGACAATACATGGAGATTTTCCATCTGGGAACAGCCCTGAGCAAGCTGACCTGAGAAGACTCTACTTGGAAGAGACTGAAGTAGAGGTTTTGAGGTCTCCTCCAGCCAGTATTATTCTGTGATAATCCAGAGGGGGCACTTTATGAAACAAATAGAACAGCTGTGTCCTGGTCTCACAATTGAAAGGAAAAAACCTAAACAAATCTCTCAAAAAAACTATCAAAACCACCCCCATCAAAAACCCACAACACACCCCCTCCTCAAATATTTCCTATATAAAGACAGGGGCATCAATAGACATATATATCCTCAGAACAGAATGAAGTGCCCATTTCCCCTCAAGGGTCCTTCTCCATCCTATTGCCAGACATGCAGAATGTGAAACAAACACAGAAGGGTTCTGTATGTGACATCTGAAGATGAGACTGAACAAAGACTTTTACCTCAGCTCACTAATGGTTCCACGGGATTCCTCTGTACAGAAGGGGTTTTCCCTCTTTGGTTGGGACTCTGTTTTATTTTACTTTTTTTAAAATATCTTTGATCCCTACCATTTGATCTGACAAGAGCTTTCCTCAGGGCCTTTTCCAGAATCATGACAATGTATTAGCATCATCCTTAAGGAAGAAGGAAACTAATATGTGTGTGTGTATGTGTATATGTGAATGTATTTCCTGAATGGAGCTCTGCAAGTGGGGGCACAAAGAGCAGGATGTAGTGATTGCAGAGAAGATGAACGCAGAGAGCTAAGAAAGTCAGTCACAGGCACTAAGATGCATGTTCAGTCTCATCGCAAAAGAATGTTAAATGAAGATGACCATAAGACAAGTGATGCCACAGAAAACAAGATCCAGCTCTTTGTGAAGCATCTTGGGAATGCTGATCTCATATACAGTCATGGTTTAAAGAACCAGTGTTCCTATGCAACCCTCTCTGATCTCTCTCCTACCCCTTGTCCAGCTTAGAGCATTGCCATTCTGGGCAAGGTCAGGGTCCCATCAAATGCACTTGTGGGCAGGTAATGAAAACCCAGGAGCACAACTGATTCATGATGAGGAAAAGTAATTTGTCTGTGAGAAGCTAATTGTGCATAGTGGAGCTGGGGTAATAAAGGGGATAGGGAACTTCTGTTGCAGAGGCAGAGCAGAGGAGTTTGTAGCTTGAGGAAAGAATATTCAGGTATTCACATACAAATATGCTATTCTGTCTGTATGTAAACTTCAAAAATCTCTGGTTTATTAAAAAACAAAACAAGGAACACCAGCAACGAAAAACATTTTTTTTTTACTGTTTTCACTTTTCTTTTTTAAAGATTATGAATATTTTTGTGTTTCTCTGGATTGCTGTTGTGTTTGCCTTACAAATACCTCATTATCCACAAACCCTTAATCAGAACATGAAAGGATCATTTTTATCTCCTGTGCTACTTTTTGTGCTCTATTTCCCAAGGCTTCTATTGATTTTTTTTAATGCAAATAACTTAAAAGGATTTAATTTCAGTTGTTGCAAAGCAATTACCTTTAGTTAGAAAAGGTTTAATTGTGTTTTTATTTGAATGCTATATTGGAATTTCTTCTAGTAGTTCGTGATGTTTCTGTGTTTTAAATGAATTAATTATGTGCGTGTAAAAATATTAAAGTATTTCTATTAGTTTTTTTTTTTTTTAAAATGTTATTAGGGTTATACTAGGACTGTGTAGAGATTCCCAAACTGTCAACTGCTTTCTGAAGAAATTTTTAACAGATGTTTCATAGGTACTGGGTTTTTTCATTATAGCCTTTCACAAACAATCCTGTAAACAAATTTATTGAAAATAGTAATAGTTAGCATTAAGTAGTCTGAGGATAAAGACTCTGTACATGTTTTTAATGATATGGGAATGTGGAGATATTAATTTTTTTTCAATGTATAAATGTCTTTAGACTTCTGCGCCAACTGGTCATATCCTACTGTCATATGGAGAAGTATATAGTACATGAATTGCAGGGTGATGTTTTACAACTACTGATGTAACTGCTTCTAATGATATGAGTACATTTTGAAGTTGTATGGAAAGCTTCTTTCTTCTTGTGTACCTTAGTCATATGTTGACACCCCTGCCTAGTGCTGAGGGGCTCTGTTTTGTCCATCCTAAGGAAACACAGTGATCAGGGGAAGTGGCAGGAGGAAGCTGTGTGGTGTGCAGACAGCCAAAGGTACGGTTGTGGCTGTGTATTGAAGGGGCAGCACAAGCAGGATGCACAGCAATAATGGCCTGTCATCAGCTGCTGTGTTCCCAGTCAGTGTCAGTTCTCTGCAGAGTCTGCTGGCTGTGCTGGGTACCAGCCAGCACAGTGTGAGCCCATGGGCTGTGCTCTGCTGTCCCAGGAAGCAGGATGGTTATCCACGGGATAGGAGGAGTAGACAGCGCTGGGAGCTGAAAGCACTCATGTCAGATACTGTCTCAAGTGTGTATTTGTCTTTTGATAACCACTCAGTATCTTTTGATTTGCAGTCAAGACCATGACCTGCAAAGCTGCCCATGTCAGTTCTGGGGCACTCTAGATTGTGCCCAAAAATTTAGGGCAGACTGAAATCTCTCAAGTTTTTTTTCCCACCTCAGGCTACTATAACACCTCTGAGTGCCTCACCTTTTCTAATTCCAGAAGCAACAGTAAGGGACAGGGAAGAGTTTTAGTGCAGAGGTTTGATTCCAGGAAGATGTGGTAGTGCTGCTCCCGTGTGTCTGCTGCAGCAGCAAGGCAGACAGTGCTGAGTCAGAGCTTCAGGACAGATCCTCGCTATCCTAGCTGAAGGCAGGAAACCTAAGGTGCACTTCTTTTCTGTCTCTCCTGTTACAGCAGTTTGTTTCAGAGGAAGGTGCTGGTCTTGCACTGCATTTGGAGTCAAGGCTCCAGAGGTCCCTGTCTTTGTAGTCAGTTGTGTTTCTCTCTGTTCTCCCCATCCCCTGCTTTGTTGTCCCTTGCTTAGCCTTTTGCTCCTAAACATCCTTGAAACAGGGCTGAAAGGTTCCCTGTTCTGTATACATTCAGGGACAACTTTCTCAGGCAAGGAGTTGTTTAATCACAATGTGGGGGGTGAATAACAGGGGAATTTTTTTACCTAACAAAAGCTCTCCAAATGCTAGTTTCATCTGAGCAGTTCCGTCCTTGATGAATTAACTGTCCCTCTTAAAAGCCTGTTATTCTTCAAGGCTGTGACTTTTATTTTTGTAGGAGTGTCTTTTTGTAACACTTGCTGTTTCCATTCTTCATTGTTTAGATGTTTTGACAATATTAGTGGGCTTACTCTTTCAAAGGCAGCATTTTAAGACAAGCAACATCTTACTCTTTTTGAAAAGCAAGGTACTGTGCTATTTGTAGCTAATGTTTACTTTTCTGCTTAAATGCAGTTAGTCTCTTTTTGAAATGACCCCATGTTTTCATACAACAGTCTCCTTGACAAGAACCAAATGCATAGCACGTGTGGGCTTTATGTATTCTTACAGAGCAAGATCACATCCCTAAAAAAAATAATCTCCTTCACTGAATACTGCATTTATCTTCTTCTATGTGTGGTGTACAACTGAGAAACTGTAAGAGCTTAAATAGCTTTGTAGCTGACCTCTTGACCTCATGAGGCTTTTTTTGCTCACCTCATACTTCTTATCTTTGATTATGAAAGTGAAATGCAGGTATGGTAGAACGGTCAAAATTTTTAGGGAGCTTCTGGGGTGCAGAGCATTAGCACAGGTATTTGCTTTTACATTAGAAAAGTTGTCATTTTGCTTCTGTTACGTACATCATATTGTTTGTGCTCTATAACATATGGTATTTAGGAGAATTTTTTAAAGTCGTGTGCATGTGTCAATTTTTGTTACATTTTGATTTGCATGCTGTGATAACGATATCAAGGGGAGAGAATAACAAGTTCTTTCCTTCTTTTCTGTAGTTTCATTGACTCTCACACAGCAGTAGAATTTTTTTTTGCATCTTTTACCCTTCAGTCTCTAGAGTGATAGTAGTTAACTTTTTCTTAGTATTTAAAAAGATTAAATTTTCCTCATATGCACTTGCTGAACATGAGTATGCTATGGGCATATCCTTGATCCATGCACATTTCTCCACTTGTAGCTGTGGTAAGTACTCTTACTTAAACTCATTGAGATTTCATTTGTTATGTAAGTGAAAGTACATGTGGGTGTGTAAAGATGTCAGCCATGTCTGTTGCCCACATCTAATGTGGCAAGACAACATGTATCTGGCACACAACTGTACCTCATGTTTACATAAAACTTGAGAGTAAGTGCTTTTAGTGTTCCTCACTTAGTGATTTCGTTCGCTTTTCTCAATATTTAAGACATAATATCATATGAACATAGGATTTTCAGAAATGCTTGCATTGGTATTAACTTTTTTCCTGTCAAAATCCTAGCTGTGGATTTAACAATTGTCCATGTTGCTCAATATTGCTTAATAGTTTAAACTTCAGAAAAAAATAAATCTCAGAGGGGTAAATTCAACAAAATTTGCATTAGAAAAGAATAGATACTTGTTCCCTGTACCAGTTTCTGCCAAGGGAGAGACAATTCTGTAGAAGGTAGAGGATGTTTCTGCTAACTTGTAAGCCCATTTGAGTACAACAAGAACTTGCTAGCACAAATATGTTTCCCACTACACTATCCTAAAGATCAAAACCCGGTTGTCCCTGAATGGTGATACTTCCTCTAAAACCTTCTCTGCTTTTGGCTTTTAAATAGGCATTTACATCATCTTTAGAGGTGAGTGCTTCTGTTAGCCTAGAAGAAATTCTGGGGGAGGATCTGGACACTTGTCAGGGTGTCCTAGTTTTAGGAACTGCTGAGAGAGTGAGGACTTGAGGTTCTTTGGTTCTGATTGCAAATGCCTTGTTTTCAGACAGATGGTTAAGTCAGCCCTCATTCAAGCCCAGTTGAGACGAAATGCAGAAAAAAAGGAGTTTTTTTAGAACATCAGAACAGTTAATTAGTTTAAATTATTTCATGCAGATATGAAGAAATTAAAGAAAATATCATTTATGAATCTATATTCATCTGTATCGTCTGAGATGATCTAAATATGGCACTTTAGATTAGACATGGGCGTGCACTGTTCTTGTTTTAAATGAGCATGTGAAAACAATGTGGAGCCCATTTGATTTATGCTGGTCTGGAAGGACAGATCATATCTGGTTTGATGTAAACCCTGCTAATACAAAGCTGTAAGATCACACTGAATTTTTACAAATATCATGGCTATATGAAAAAAGGAATTTTGAGATTACACAGATACTGATTTCTTTTCAGATACTCTCTTTCTCTCCCTCCCTACTGTAAATGAAGTCCTGACCATTGTTCATGATTATTTTTCTTTCACAGTACAATTCCTGTTCAAAGAAATAAAATGCACAAAAATTTATCTCTGACAATGACAGTAAATTTGGTCAGAATACTCTCAAGTGACAGTTAATAATTTTTATTTATAACTATACCATGATTTCCTGGTCAACTGTGCTCTTTAAAAGGAATTTTTTATTTTTTTAATAATTTTTTAAATGAAGATTTATGAAGAAAAAGTAAGTTCTTAAATTATCTGCTCACAATTTATGAGCAGCAGAAAATGCAGTATTAAAACCTTTCCCTGTGTAAATAAATGTATGTCTGTGTTTAACAGTAAGATTGCTATCACTGATTTTTCTCTTAAAGTAAGTGGTTAGATAATTTATTTTATGCAGGTTGTCAGGATTTGATAGGTAACAGCTGTACAATAATTTCTCAAAAGTGTAGTAGAAGGTATCTCCCAGCTGGGCTGTTTGGTTTGGGAGTAAGTTTTGGGAGGTCACTATGAAGAGGGATTTTATAAATCATGTGCGAGTAACTGTGCTTTTGGTGAAACTCTGGTAAATATTTGGACATGTTCTGTGATTTAGTAAAACCATTTACATGAGAAAAACTTATATTTGTAGAGGAAAAAAAAAACCCCTTCAGTTCTGTGCTCTACCACTGGTCATCTGTTGGAGTGAGGAAAGCATGAAGACTATATAAATCAGTACCTAATTTAAGACTATTGTTTCAGAGCAGTAAATGGGAATGTTACCTCTTTGAAAGATCAGAATATAGTAGTTCTGCCATTTTTCATAAAATTACTGAGATAAAGTTGTCTTTAGTTTTATGAATGAAGTGTAGTATACAGCTCTACATTGAAGGATGATTATACATTTAGGTAGAAACAGGGGACTGCGCAACTTTAATTTATTTCTTTCTTATCTACAAATATTGCTTATGTTCTACATTAGAATTCAGCTCATCTGCCTTTCTGAGTGACTGTGGTTTTATCATTAAATACATAGATGAATAGCAACCAACTACTATGATTTGCCTGAGGAAAAAGTCCATAATTAAGTGTTTAGAGCCAAAATCTGTGCCTCTACTGACATCGTGGGAATTGCAGTCTAGGCTAGAAAATGCCACTGATCACAAGGTCACATAATAGAGATTACTGCTCTGAAATGTAGTCCTTAAATCTCCTTAACTTCCCAGCCAGGTTTAGAACTGAAAATTACATGACTTTGCTTAAAAATCTGAAGAAAAATATTTCCTGCAAGCATGAAGATAAAAATTTTGGGTGAGAAAAAAAAGAACAGCATCAACTAAGCTCTACTTAATAAACCAAACAAGTCCTGGTTAAATGGAAAATCACCTCTGATTATGTATATGTACAGAATTCAGATTGATAGGAATGTTCAGTAAACTGGATATTGTGAAAAGTTGGGAAATGTGTTAATCTCTGATTACCTGGTTTGTTTGGTTTTGGTTTTTTGTTTTTCTCAAGACTCAAAATACCAAAAATAAAATTAATCATTTTCCCTTACCTCACACTTAGCAACATACTAACCTTATGCTATCTAGAAACTTATTATTTTATGAAAATATAAAAAAAAATAATAGTGCACTAAAATCACTGATAAATATCTTTCTAACAGTTATTTTATAGTATTGGACATAGCAGAGTTACTCATTCTGTGGTAGCATTCTGTGGTACATCATTCATGTGGTAGACCTCTTAATCCTTTGTATATTGTATCACTCAAGCATTTTCCTTGTTTCTTCAGACTCTCCTGAGGTTTATCTACATTTTATCAAATGCTGGTTTCACTGCGGGACATGACTTCTCAATTCAGTCTTTTGGGACTCTTTTAAGAGGTCTTGGAGTCTGTAAAGGTAGAAGAACAATTCCATGTACACTTTATGGTCTTTCACACACAGGCAGATTTACCTTTTCGTGTAGCAGTGACTATGAAGTTAGATCAGGACTGCACTAAGTGTCAAATCTAAATCTCTGTCTTTGGATTTGTGCCTCTATTACCCTTCCTAACCTCATGGGAATAAGGAAGTTTGTCATACTATCATGTAGATTGAGAACTTTAAAAATATACCATATGTTTCAGTTTTAAGTATTCTGATGGTAGATCCTTTAAAAGTTCTTTGAATAACCATACCTGAATTTTCTGCCAGACTGAAGTCAGGTTACACCACTATGATTATTTAAACTCTAAGACATATTGGTCACTGGCAGTTTCAGAGAATGAGTCTGTTCTTTCAGGCTATTTAAGATAAAAATGGGAGCTGCTGTACTCAACAGCCATGAAAATAGGGACAGTTTCAAATTATCTACTGATGAGTGAGTAAAAGAGCATGTCTTCAGACTCCTGGAGGTTAAAGAGGAGTCAGATCAATGGTTGGAGGTAGAGACTTTAAATGTGAACATATACATATAATTTTTTTAATATATTAAAATAAGTATTGCAGATTATAAATTATGCATGGAATAAACAAAAAGAAACATAACACAGATCTTAAAGCTATGACTTTAGCAAAATTTAATTTTTGAATATCAGTCAAGCTGTATTCTGCTTTGATCTGTCCTTTCAAGTACAAGAGATGTTAATAGGGCAGTCAGGCCTTCTCAGAAGGGAAAGCAATTGCACAAAGTGTTCTTGACTGTATTTTTCTGCAATACAGAATATCTGTTGCAACTCTAAAGAGATAAGACCGTGTTGTATGTTCTTTATGTCTATTTGGGCTTCATGGAATGAAGATAATCTTGATTTCAGATTGAAAAAATCATTGAGAGTGTTTGTTCACCCTCTGAATTTCATCTGATGCATCCTACTGTTGAGCTCAGAACTGCAGTTTCCTAATGTCATTGTAATCTTGTCAACGTTGTTTGCAAATACATAAGTCCTATGAGCTTTGCTTAGTGACGTATTCTGACTCACTTTTAGTATGAGATCAGGTAATACATTGGTTGGTTTTTCTTCTACCTTTGTAGAAAATCACAAATCCATTCATTAGCTAAAGTAAAACATTGAAAAGATACTGTATACAAAAGACAAAAATACCATTTGCTTGGTGATAATTACTAGTGTTCATTTTCTCACTTAAGTGATAGGGCACATCACACTGTTGCCATAGCAACCCCGATTCTGTCCCATTAACTGCCTAATGTGAATTTATGAATGCAAGTTTCAGTGTGTGGAAAGCTGCTCAAAATAGGGAATGATTTATCATGTGCAGCTCAGACAGCTGAGTTGCAGGCTAAGTCAAGGCTGTCTCATTTGGTTTTCAGTGCTAAAAGGCTATGCTGTGGTGTAGGTATCCAATTAAAGATGAAACAATTTGATATTTAGTGAGATTTAAAATGACAGTTGAATAGCTGTTTTAATTTTTGCAATGTTCTTTACTGCATCATAAGACTAACAAAATAAAATCTCTTTTTATGTGATGATACTGGGAAAGATAATGACTCTTTAACAATAATTGCTTTGAGATTTGAGATATTTCTAAGGTGTACCTGTTTCAAGTTAGCTTGCTAATGCTGAATACATTCTTGGATTCAGTGTTGGATTTATCCCAAGCTTTAATTAGTAGTTTACACCTCAACAAACTAAGGAACTGGAAAGATATCTAGGTTCAAATCTTGCCTGTCCCATAGACTTCCCTCATTTTGTGGTACATGTCTAGATCTGTGCATGCTTTTCTCCTGTGAAATAGGGGGAAAAAATCAAAACAAAACAAAAAAACAAAAACAAAACCCAACCAAACAAAAAACCCCGACAACAACAACAACAAAAACCACAAAACCTTCCACAAACAAACACAACCAAACTCCTCTTTACTTTTTCTCCTCTACTAAGGTTGAAAAGGATCTCAAAGTTCATTGAATCCAACTGTTAACCCAGCACTGCCAAGTCTGCCACCATTAAACCATGTCCCTAAAACAATGTCATAGCTATTTAGGCTCCAATCCTGTGCCTGCTTGCAGTTTGCACACTTGTGATAAGTTTTAGCAAATGCATCAGCATTTATAGGAATAGTCTTCTAGCTGAAATAGAAAATATGTCTCTGCTTACAGTCTGCCTGCTCAGTCTCAGTGTACTGTGCCCATACCATTCACTAGCTTTGTCCGGTCCAGTGGGCTGCTGTGGAGTGGACAGTATCAAATGCAGTAAAACTGCATTAAAGGAATGATATAATGAATATGAAACTACATGTAGAGGTGGAATTAAGGTATATTATGCATTTTTATTTTGCATTTGTGCCTCTGCATGATGTTGCAGTCCTTTATTACATTATTATAAACTATATTTAGCAGGTTCTTTGGAATTACAGATGTGCTGTATGTCTTTCTCTAAGAAGCACATTAATCTCTATTCATTGGGATGATAAGTGTTTAAGTTTACTTGGGATAAAATAAATATACTTCATTTTACAATATCTTTTGAATTTAGATTCATTCTATGGGACTATACACTCAACCTTTTTTGAATAGCATAGCAGTGGAGTCAGACTCCAGACTTCATGCTTTGCTTTTCTGTGTATTACTACATTACACTGAACGATTCAGTTCCAGAGAAAGGTTTCTGCTTTACTGTAGTTGGTAAATTTGCCTTTCAGGGTTGTTCTGTAGGGAAGCAAAGGACTCATTATTGCTGCTGTCATCCCTCTAATACATATGGCCAAACACAACTTACCCCATTCCTCTTGCTATTTTTCATGGTGCCATTATGGTACCTCTGCTCCTGTGTGGACCTATTCATCTCTTCCAGCCACTACTGGTAACACCATTTAGCAAGGACAATCCCCCCCCACCAATTCCCCCTTTCCTGTCTTCCAGACAGAAAGGCCAATTTTGCTTACAAGTCCTTAAACACAAACTTTCAGTTATGTAGGAGAGGTCTTGTTTTCTTTAATGTGTGAACTAGGACTTGCAGCAAGGGCTTTGAAACCTCTTGCTGTCAGGATATGTGTTGGAATATCGGCTCTTTCTTGCTCCAAGGTCAGGGCAAATAAAATTCAGGAGGCATTGCTGAAGTCTTGCTCTGAAATTTATTGTCCTTATCTATTACAAACTTGTGAGACGTGAGCTCTCTCTAACAAACCGAAAAAGCGAGGTAAAGTGGTGTCTGTTCTAGGCTAGTTAAGTCCCAATTATCCCATAAACAGTTGACATCTATATTATTTATGCTTCTAACCCAATTATAAGCACCCAAAACCCGCAATGCACACTTCTTTTGCCCAATGAGAGAAAACCACCCAGATTCATGCAGAAGGAAGGAGAAGGTGCAAAAAGACAGCTAACCCATACCCAAATTCTCCATCTTGGCTCCTATATACCACTATACACTAAAATCCTAAATCTAAGTTTTTCACCCTGTGAGGTCACACAATACTATCCAAACTACACAAACACTGTTTCTGTGTTACCACTCAATTTTGAAGCCTCTTCTAAGGTCTCAGGTCAAAGGAGGTGTTTACTTGAGGGATGGCACCCTCGAGTTCAGAAAGCTTGAAGCTTTCAGCCTCCAAAGTTCCAACAGACATGCAGTGAAAGTGTGTCACTGTTCAAAGGATATAAAAGCCTCATAATCTTCAGCAGCTGTTCAGATTATCAGTTCCCAGAATCACAGAATGGGTCAGGTTGGAAGCGATCACTGTGGGTCATCTGGACCAACCTCTCTGCCCAAGCAGGGTCATCCTGAAGCTAATTAAGAGAGACTTATATCATTGGTAACTTGTTACACAAACCCCATGATATTACTGGGATGCAAACAGAAATGGAATGTTTAAGCCATAAATGTACATTTACATGTGTAGCCTCACGTAGGTAAATGACTGCTGATATAGTTGACCTATGCTCATCATTTTTAACAAAGAAAAAACAAGGAATTTATTCAATTTAGTGGCTTCTTTGGAGTTCAGTTTGTTAAATTTTAGTCCCAGATCACAGATGGATATTCAAGATAATTCAGTGGTTAACAATGACAATAAAGGGAAGCCCGCTATTGATCCAAAGAAAACATCACCCTCTGCCGCAGACTGGGTGGCCTTCTGAAGTGTGTTGACCTCAAAACTAAAATCTTGACTGCAGACAGTTCACAATCAGCATCCCAAGGAGTTGTTGAAAGTATATCGAAGTTGAAGAGCTGGGAGGGGAAGGAAGTATGCTTTGTAAGCAATATCAGAGCATTTCCTGTATTTCAGTTAATGGAAGTTTTGTAGAGTTGGTTGACGAGAATATTTGCTAAGAATATATACTTGACATGGCTTTTATTTGTATTTAGTTACTAGAATTGACATCAGGGAATAAAAGTTTTGACATTTAAAGACTAGCAAATTAACTGGTAAGTTTTAAAGAGTAAATTTTCTTCTAAATGCTGTATATGTGTATGCAATGTGAAAGCTCATGAAAGGTATTGTAGTTGACTAGCAAATATTTGGAAAGTGATTTATAGCATACTGAAAACTTGACAGGAGGTTTTCTACATGACTTGCATGATTAAGAATTTGAAGCAAGATGTTTGGGGCCCAGAATTAATAATATAATTAAAGTATACTTAAGTCTCATTTGCTTAGTACAACTTAAGAATATTTTAAAACTTAAAGACATAGTAAATACTGTCTGAGTACGTAAGTATTCTGCTTATCAAGATTGTAGTAATTTTCACTAATTGTTACCAAATTTATCTTAGAGACACACACATTAAAGGAAAAAACCAAATTTTCTTTTTTTTTTTAATGTGGAAAATCACATCTATGTTTATAACTGCTTGTAATAGCATATTAACTGATAAGGGTGCTGCCAGTTACAAATTCATAGCTTGAACCAGGGTTTATACTTGATTTGTATTCTTTTAATCATATCTTTCACAGAAAAATAACATTTCCTCTGCTCCACATGCTCTTTGAAAAGACAAGTATCTATAAGTGTTTTTATTTAATGTTGTGATTTGAAATCAATAAATCAATATTTAGCTCTGTATCTTATTAAAAAATAAGAAAAAGTAAATGGGGACATATTTTGTTTTCAATACTCTTAATGGTAGAATGACATATCACTGACTTCCTAATTAATTCTTTTAAAGAAATCTAGCAAATCCTTTACACTTACAGAGTTTTTATGAGGTTATTTTCTTCACAACATAGATTTTTTTCAGGAGGGGCTAAACAAGATTCTTCCATGAACAAGCTCAGTAAAGACTATGACTGCTTTTGAGCACTGCTCTGAACAGTCAATGTATTCAGTGGATTTAGGTCATCTTCAGGAAGCAGTAACATTGCCTTTCAAAAAGGGAGCTATTTTTGATGAAAATTATTACAAATTATCTTAATGTATTTCAAGAACATTTGTAACTTTGAGCGACTTTAAATGGAGTGTTTATCTGTAATTTTTTCATTAGTACATTATTTTCTCTTGTTCTTAGACAAGGTACTTTCTGTTACCCATGAAGATGACTGAAGGCACCCTACAATTAATTCTAAGCATTTCAGAGCTATCTCTTGTAATGGTCTGTAAATGCTGATAGTCAGTGGAATGAGGAGATCAGGTGAATGGAAAAAACACAGGAAAATTCAGAGAATGAGATGGGGAGGTGGGATAAAACAACAAGGAACTGGATGTTTGCTCTTAGTGAAAGATTCCAAAAGCACTGTTTATGCAATCTAGTAAATTATGTTCTCAAAATTATATTTAAGGACTAATCTTGACATTTTTTAAATGAGGTAGCTATAATGACACCCCAAACAATGTATATTCTGAGGAATGTTAAGTCTGATGTCTAAGGCTTGGTAAACCGGAGGCTTCAAACGAGGAAAGTGGCAAGTGATTATTAGCACTGAAGTTGTGAAAATGTATGAACTCTTCCTCCAGCAACATGCTGTCACAGTTTTTTCCTGGCTACCTTTCCCAGTTGCATCTGGGTTTAGAGCTGTCTCCTTAAGGGGAATACCTGGTTTAAAAACAAACTAATTTCTGAACCCAGTTGGCAATGAAAATATTTAGAAATCGTAGGAGGATTGCTTGGGATATCACACTATAACACTTAGATGGATCTCAATGCTTGTAGAGACTGGGAATATAGAGCTGACTTTCTCTCCAAGGAGCCTGAGTTGAAGTTAGACCTAGGCAAGTTGTGCTTGAAAGGGCGTACATATTTGGACCATCTCCATTTTCAGTGTATGCCACAAGGTTTTGCAGAGCAACCCCAGCTGTTCAGTTGGGTTCACATCTTCCAGTGCCCCTTCTGTAAGCCTTTGATGCTAATATGAATCTCTTATGAGAGATTTGTGCAGCAAAAGAAGTCCTTTATTTTCAGGTTTGAAATGAAACTTGAGAGGAGCCTATACCTTTTAAAAAATCAATGTACTAGGAAGTAGCCACATTACAGATAATTATCTTTATTGAAGAGATTGTACAGCAGTTTTTAAATTACAATTAGTAAATAAAAGACTTTCACAGACAATAGGTTTCCTTTGATAAACCAAGGAGGACCTCTGTCTTTCTGCTTCTTCAGCTTTTGCCAAGTTTATTTGTGCAGTATAGTATAGCACAGACTAAGGTCTCCTCAGGGGTTTATTCAGCTAGTGACCGTTAATTGAAAAACTCATTTCAGATAATCCCTATGAGTGAAATTAATCTCTTGGTTGCGATGAAGTCATACATGACCAATTTCATTAAAAAATGAATCAGTAATACTTTCCATTTCTTTTTAAATGTCAGGTTGGGATGCTTATTTTTTCATTAGCTATTAATGACATAACGTTCTTGATAATTGAAAAAATACTACTGCTATTGCTTCTATAAATTAAAAGCAGGATCTAGTTTTTATGCCCTTACTTGCATCACAAGCTTCACAAAGACTGTGGCTGCCTTGTTTATTTTCTATCCTAGCAAAACTCTTCTTGAAACTGATTGACTCAGTTCTCAATCTGTTTTAATCTCATTGTGAATTAATTTTTCCACTAATAAATATTTAGAATTTAATATAGAGAGGCATTTTTAACAATTCTAGCATAAGAAAGGGTAGGGTACTTAGGAGGATCCCTCAAAAACCTGTAAAAACTGGTGTCCTGAAGCAGTTTAATGACATAATTATCTAGTAAACTTGAGCAGCAGTGCTTTCTTTGCCTCCTGACATGTTTTTAAGCATGTTAATTGCTGTACATTATGCATGGATTTAGTACCCAGTGTGGTGTTACATGACTGCTTTTTGGTACCTTGCAGGTGAGAGGCCAACAAAATTTGTTTTTTCAGGACTATAACTTATATATAAATCAGTACCATTCTAGTTGCCATATTTTGTTACATAAAATCAAGTGTTTACGCATATATAATCGTATTATGCTATTGTCAAAATAGCATTATCAAATAATCACGTTAGCAAATACAAAAGTTGAAGGTGCTGATTCCTCAGAAATTTGTTGCTTAGACTTCCATGGACCAGGCTGTGCTCTCTGACAGCTCTCTGCACATAAAGCAGAAACTAGTGAGGAAATTTTCAAACCAAATAGCTGAATTTTGACAAAAATACATACTACTAAAATACAGATTTTGTAACAAAATTCAGGTAATATTAATTTGCTATGCTGCCAGTCCTGTGGTTTTTATGAAGTTCAGTCTAAACTACAAGCTCTTGTCAGCACGATTATATAATGATAAAGAATTTATGGAGCCAGTTTGGTTACTTTAACCTGTCATTGGCTTAAGTGTCATGCTGTGCCCTTTGAAATAGAGGCTGAAGGATTAATTCCCAAACAGGTCCTGACTGGTGTATGCTGCTGCCTGCACAGAAGCATCTGAATATCGGAGTATGTGTCAATATGGTGACAGGATATAGGGCTGATATGGTTTGCAACTACAAGCATGATTTGCAGATAGTCTAGTCACTGTCCATTTAATTTTTTATGCTCTTGGAGAAAAGAGGCTGAATTAGGCATGGACACTATGGCTTGCTGAATATATTTTATCAGTATGTATGTTGCAATAGGAAGCAGTTTTGCTTATGACTCCTAGCAAGGAAGACTTGGAAAAAAGGCAAGATAAAAGTTTAGTAAATATTATCAAGTAGATTATTGTCAGTGATACACATCTGACTTACTTAAGGCTTGCCTTCAGTAACTTCAAGGCTTGTAAAAATGACAGACTGAAGTAATTACCCTTCATGAATGAATGGTCAAAGTGATGGAGTTACTCCTGACTTATAATTGTTTTGGTTTAGTGGGGAGTAAGGCAGATACCTCACTTCCTTTCAATGCAGTAGGCTGTGGCATTCCCAACTTGCTAATGCTGAGAAGACATTATAGGCCCCTAGTCAGTAAACCTAATTAGAGCTGTTCTGCTCTCCTATCAGCTACAACGGTGAAGGCAACCTCATTAGTGTGTGACCTGCCGAATGCAGACAATGTTTGTGCCTTTTCAAGCTGCAATGCGTATTTTGCTGATAACATATTCTTCACAATTATCCTTTTCTCCATCGATTTTATGGGTGTCTAGGGCACTGGAATATTAGCTCTTTTTCAGTCTGTCACTGTTGAAAACTTCTGAAAGAAATACAGTGTGTCAGCCTTTGGCTCATATGCAGCTGATACAGCTTCATTGTCACCGTCTAGTCTGTCTGTGCTGGCAGTACAAATGTTGATAGGGGTAGGCGTGTGCAAAGGTTTTGCAGCACTGAGGATCAAATTCAGATGTTGTGAACTTACTCCCACAGTTTGTTTTTGCATACACGAAGCAGAAGCAGTCTTAGAATCATGCTGCAGCTGTACTTACTGAATATTTTGACGTTTATTTCCAATTTTGACTTCTAAAATAACAGGAGATATGTGCTAAAAGCACCTAATTTCTTTAAAAAACCCCTCACAACAATGAAATAACCTGTAAAAGCAAAACAAAAACAACACAGAAAAAACACTAGAAGAAAGTAATAGGTTTTATATACCTTTTAACATTTCTCTAGTACTAACAGAGCTCTGTTTAAAAAATGCACTTTGTTGACACAGCAACAATATATACCTAAAAATAATAAAAAAAACCAAGTTACAATTCCTCTTCTACTAGTAGCTATTCTAAGCTCCTTTCTGTGTGAAAATCATACTGATATAATTCTTTAGTTTCTATTTTTTATTTAGTGAGTTCTTTACTGCAGTGACAGAAAGTGGTATTTACAGAGCTAATTCAATTAAAAAATAAGACCTTCTTAGTGGATTAAAGAAATACAAAAATTTGAGGACTTCAGGGAAAAGGTAAAATGTTATAAGTTATCCCTTTTCAGGGAAAAGATAAAATGTTATTAGTGTCATAAGTAATCTATAAACCAAAAGTAATTTTATAGTAATTATTTATGTAATTACAAGAGCCATATATATTTTCACTACAAGCAGCAAAATTTCATCTTCTAAACTTCTAAATTTCAACTTCTAAAAATTTTACCCCACAAGTTTCATCCTCTGAAGTCTGTTTTTCCTAGTTTCCGATATCTCATTTCTCTGAGCTAATGGAGAACTGGCTTTTAAATAAAGTGTTTCCAGAGATTTCTTCCTTGTACATCCAGACTTCAGGAGTGCTAAATTTGCTGTTTTTTCTCATATGGTGGAAACGTGTTAGTAACTTAAAACAGGCACTAAAAAGTAAAATTAAAAATGAGAGATTCCAGAATTATACTTTTACCTGATATGTTAATTTATTTTTAAATAAATGCTTTTGAGACAAATTCCTTTTACATCTCCAAGAAAAACCTAGATTGTAATTTAAAATCTTGTTAATTTGACAGTATTGCTATTGGCTGCCAGTGATGCAAGAATTACTATTAATAGCAGTTCTGATCTCCTTTATTATATCCAATTCTTTTATAAAATAATTTTTTAGAAATGAATCAGGTTTATCAACAAACTTTTTATTGCATATTGGAGAGCTGTCTTCTTAAACCTCATGTTCCCTCATTGTTTTGTGGGTTTTTTTGCCTTTTTTTAAAATTTTTGTTTTGTTTTGTTTTGGTTTTTTGTTTTTACTTAGGTAGAAACATAGGCGGCCTAAGCATAGCTGCATAAAATTAGGTTTCTAGTCTATATTTGTTGTCTAGCACCTCTGAATAGCAAACACAGAAAATGGGACCCCTCAGAAGGTGAGTCACTCCCCCTACTCCTTTCCAATATTTGTAAAAAAAGCTCAAGTATAAATGCTAAAGGCGGTTGAAATTTGTTAAAGTGATGCTGTCATTAGTGCTGGGCTCTTCATATTGGTATTTTCTACATTTCCCACCTAGCTTGAATTAACATTGAGTAGAAGTGACACAGTTTGCTTTATCTTTCCAGAACAGACTGTTTTGCCATGGTGATTTCAGGGCAGTCAAACTGAGTAGGTCCTGAGTTCTGTTTTCAAGCTTTCTTGTGATGCTGAGCTACCTTTTGAATTTTGCCTGGTTTGTCTTGGCTTGTTTAGTGGAGCTGATGATACATGCTTTTATGGTTTACAGACCAGACTCTTCCTCTTTTTCCACGCTGTGAATACCCTAAACAAGCAAACAAAAAATATGCTGCAGGTTATTAAAATAATATTAAACAGCTCTTGACTCAAATAGAGCAAGAACATAGTGCCTGAATGCTTTACTAAAGTTTGAATGGAAAAAACAATGCCAGGTCCAGGCAGATTTACTTGAAAGTCCTTCTTTATCAAAAGTACTCCTGCTGCTTTGCAGTTGTATCCCATAGTGGACTTTAAAGGGTTGTGTTTTTTTTTTTTTTTTTTCCTTTACCCATTGTGTAAGCTTGTTAACAAGATAACAACATATCTTTTAGAAAATAAATGACTTTATTTAAATACAGTACCAAGCTTGCTTTGAAGAAAATAGGCATTATCTTTCTCCTCCCCTCCATCCTCCCTGTTCTTTGTTCAAAATGATACCCAGCCTAATAATTATCTTGAGTTTTCTAATGGGCCTGTCTTCTGAAAAATTATTAGTAAGACCAAAATTCTTTCTGAGAAAATATGCCTCTGGCTTTTTTGGAGGGACAAGTCAACTCCCTGGAAAGGATCCCTATCTCAAGCAGCTGGTGGGAAGTTGCCGAGTGCTGTTTGTTGGTACTTCTGTCTCCCTTCTAGGATGCAGAGGGCAATCCCAGAAGGCAACACTGCCACCTTGGGCTCCAGCTCTGTAAAAGCACAAGGAGCAAGTTCTGCTGAGAAAATAGCTTTCTGGTGCTGGAGTGCTGCTTGTTGTCTTAGGGTATGGAAACACAAACCTGACGTTCCTTCTAAAACACGGTATCCCTTCTCCCAGACATTGCAATGAGATTTTCTTGCTCTAACTTAATTGTTTTCTTCTGGATACTTTGAGGTACTTTTAAGAATTTGCTCCTCAGTGGATGCTTTCAAAGGAGTTCTAAAAGCTGTTTCATTTCCAGTATCTCTGTAATTTAAGAAGTTTTATTTTCCTGTACCTTCTATAATTTCATGTTTTACTGACTAAAAAACATATTTTGCCTTTCTTCTTCTAAAACACATTCTTAGCTTATTTGCCTTCAGTTTGTATTAATTGGTGTTTCAGCAAATGTGAATAGGCAGAGATTTGTATGGTTCTGCTTTCTAAAAGGTGTCACCACAGGAAAAAAGAAGGGTTTTTTGTGGTGAATTGCCCCATATATACTTCGGATGATATATTTCTGTGCCAATTCCATAGAGTATCAAGAAAGAAAACCAAACACATCAAGATTATTTTTTTTAATTAGACTCTGAATTATGTCTCATCAAACTATGCTGATAGCAAAGTGTGCATCTAATGCTTCCCTAATTATTAAGATGATATGGGAAAAAGTAAGGATTAGCATGTCCTTCTTGCCCTGCCAAACAGCCCTCACATGTATGACTAGAATATAAAGGGGTGCACCACTTCAACTCCATGTTGAAGACATTTAAAAATCACATAAAATTCACCAGCATAATTCCTCTAAATTTTGCATACGTATTTTTTCACTACTCGTTACTTGCACTGTTCTGGTTGTTGTTTGTAGCTGTGAATGATCAAGGACAAAAAAAATGAGCTGTCTGCAGGGCAAAGTAATTATGGGAGGGGTGTGCACCTGATGCAGCTGGGGAAAAGAAATAAAATTTTAAAGGTCAGATATCTAATTAAAGATACCAATTGCCTCTAAAAACTGGGGAAAACACACCTTTCCTCTGCATAGTAAAGCATTCTCTCCAAGTACTCTGAGTAAAAGAACATAAATTATTTCCTTTCATAAAATATGTTTTTCATACCCTGTATGTAAATGATCCTTGGAAATTGCCTTATCATATTTAAAGGAGTAGAGGCGTGGATTCTGTATTTAGCCAAATCATACTCATATATATATTTGCGTTATATAGAAATAAATAATACAATATGAGTAGTATTAAAACATCCTGCACAAATCTTGTGCAATCTATTCCATGGCTTCATTATACCTGATTGCAATTATAAAGAAAGTGAGCTACACCATTGTAGCTGGTGTGGTGTGACACAATAAGAATATGTATCTGAAACAAGAGATCTTAGATACATTTGAAAGAAAGAATAAGTACTAACAATGGAATATGAAAAAGGTAAGTGTTTGTTCTTTATTTTGGGACTTGTATATTTTCAGGCAATTGCAAGAAAAATTCTGAATTAGTAATGAGTTTTGACCGGTGGATTTTGAAGCACTCTCAAGGGAGTTAATAAATCATAATGTGATGCTCATTTTTCTTATGCTGGTCATCTTTTCACTTGAGTGCCTGAGACAGTCTGTCCCTATGTCACTTCAATAAACAGCATGTTTTATTCATTCTCTTAAAGAATAAAGGCATTACGGTTACTTTCATATGCCGCAAGAGTGGTAGAGTGGTGATATTTAGACAGTTTTTTTACAGTGATGGAGATAGTCACATTTATGTGATTAGGCAAATACTACAAGACATCCAGCCTACAGTTTGAGATATGTTCATGGATAGAATCACAAGTTGGCTTAACTGTTTATGAGAGATCTTTGCAGAAATCTATTTTTTTCCTCTGTCTTAGAGGAGATTGATCTATGATTATTGTTATTTATTTTTTTTACCAAATGAAAGAATCACTTTGCTGCCCAAACATCTCAGTATAATCTAGCTCCTGCATGTTACCTCAAATATAATCTTGTGCCCACTGCTTAACAAAATTACCAGCTATATTGCAAATACTAGAACTAATCTTCTCTGAATAGCTGCATAAACAGCATGGATTTGCTTTGAGGATAAAAGGGAAAAGAGTACTCCCCAAAGCTGTTAGCAGCAAGGAAATCTGCTCTGTAGTTGCTATTATGCTCCAGGAGCTTCTGCATCCCTTGCTGTGGCCTCAGGAATGCTTACATCTAGTGTCAGCAAGGCATTTAATTGTATGCCTAACATTTAATTCAACAAGACCTATACATGTAGTTAACTTCAACACTTGCTTGCCATTATTGGAAAGAGTTGTTTGCTCAGCTGAGATTACAGGAAGAAAAGACAGATTGTCCTGGTAAAGTAGATATACATGGATGCCTGCATCTATACCAGCATCAAAGAGGTCTTTTTCAGCTTGGAAGCACTCAGATCAAAACCACAATGCTTCCTTTCCAATGATGTGCATAACAGAGGAAAGAAAACAGCTCTTGCCTCTCTCTAGAAACTTCTCTTGTCATTCCACATCCTGCACGTTCATCAGGATAAGTGAGGGTGTTGTGGAATTGCCTTTCTTCCTCTACTTGTTTCCACCTTAGAGTGGCTGGTATTGAGTGATATTAAGATACTATTTTTTCCATATTGCCTTATGCCCTTGATGCTGCCAAAGTGTGGAAGGAGGGCTGTGGTGACCTGCTGTACAAATTGCATTATTTCTGTTATTCTCTCAGAAAATGTCAAGTCTCAACACTGTACTTCTCAACATCACAACTTCACAGATGCTCACTCCATTCCTGTCCATTTCTGTACTTGACATTTGAAGAATAGAGCTTACTGCTTAAATTATTAACACAAAATTCAAATTAACAGCAGCCAACCTGCGCTGACTTACAGTCTAATGCAGCTCCAGCTCAGCTGCCACATTTTCCCTTGGGATTCACCTGAACTGCTACTATAGTCAGCTCTCTGCTGAGCATGGGAAACCATAGCCATGTAGATGTCTGACAAGGTATTTCATTAAAGGCTTCAAAAGAAGATGAAGTGTAAGGGATGTCGCACAGTTAGCAATTGGGATGGAAGTATATGGTCATTTTTTAATGATAGACAGAGGCTTCTAGCTGATTCCTTTAAGGAATTGTGCTGTTCATATGAAAAGGTCTGTGAAAGAGAAACAGCATTCAACTGATAGAAATCTTTGTGATACAACATTATATATTGTAATTCATTGCTGGAGAATAACTTATTTTAACTTATTTTAACTTATTTTTAGTTAGTTTATTTTCTTCTATTTATTTTTCATTGGTGTAAGTGGAACATTTCAGTGCCTCTTATTTTCTAATTAGAGAGTTTATGCATCAGAATTCAAACGTAAGTTATAGTCCGCATTTTGTTGGCCAGTTATTCAGAAACTACACCCAGCCTCACAGCTTTCCTACTGGATCCTCCTGTATTTATACACTCAGATCTTAGGAGCAAGCTGTCCTTTCGTTTTGCAGTGCTGCAAGGAGTAGATTTGAATCCTGGAGAAGCTGGCACCAGAAAGTTGGAAGGAATTCAGAGAAAGCCATCAATGATGATTAAAGATTTAGATTCCATGAAGACTTACTAAAAAGTAATTATGTAGAATTCATCCAAATGATGAAATAGCAATATGCTAGTGCAGAATTATCCTCACAGGAGAAAGGTGAGAATCACTAATGAAGAAGATCAATTTCCAGTCCTCAACCCCCACCCAAATAAAACAACTCCACACCACTGCTTCCCTAGTCTACAGAAAGGGCTTGCTAGAAAGCAGTAGGATTTGCAGGAGGCAGCCTCCTTGTCTATGTTATTTTGTATAATCAACTTAATGCTACTTAATTTATAGCTGTGTTCTCATGCCCATTACTGTTTCACACTTCTTTCCTCTCACAGATTCTGAGAGTGAAGATCATGGTGGATCAGCCACTCAGTGTGCACTGTGATTGCCTGCTGCATAATTCACAAACATCAAATGACTAGACAGTCAATGTAGTGGAGTTTTAAGCAATCAGTTGGAAATTGGAAGCCTCAGTCCCTCAAACCTTGCAGCTCTTGATCAGGGGAAAGGAAAAAAAAAAAAANNNNAAAAAAAAAAAAAAAAAAAAAAAAAAAAAAAAAAAAAAAAAAAAAAAAAAAAAGCTTTGCGCAGCTTTAAAAGCCTCCAGGATAACAGGATTTGACTCTCATTAGGTGCCTGAGCCCTCAGATGTTTTGAGTGTTTGTGTCGGGTTTTTTTAATGGATTAGCGCAAGCGCATAGGATCTTGAAAATCATAGTGCAACCACACGCTCAGTAAGTAACAGAACATTGTTTGATTTTGACAGAGCCTATAGAGTTTAAATGGATGATCCTATAGATTTTACTTTTCCAAGCCAAACTCCCCAGTGGTATCTTGTGCTCTCAGTCTAGAGCTCTTCCAACCTGCAAATGAAGTCTGTGGTGGAGGGGCTCTCTATCAGTATTTCAAGGTATACCTCTGCAACCCCAATCAGTATATAAGTAGTATTTTTCTCTACTCAGTTAAAAATGAAAGATTTGACCTATTTTTTTTTCATTTCTAAGATGTTTATTTTATTTTCACTGTGAATGGTTTGCATATCTCTGAACTGTGGAAAAAAATGCACATTTCTGCTTTTGTGAAAACTTGTTTTCATGCACATCCACTTCCCAAGGAATGCCTTTTTAATACCTATGTTTTAGTACTGATCACAACCCCTAGTGAAGATCACGGATGTGCTTTGCTTGTTTGTTTGTCTGTTTTTAAGAATATGGCTGGAAGGAATGTAGCAAGTGAATGATGGCTGATGAAAATGGATAATTAGTCCAGGTATCTTTGGAATGGGCTTTTTGCAACCCGCTGGACAACAACTGCCATTGAAAATGAAGACAGCACATCCTCATGCTTGATTTACTAGTTTCCTCTCTGGTTGTATTCAGCTATTCTCCTCCAATTGTCATATTAGATATGCATACCTTCATTTCTTTTTAAACTTGTGAAATATGAAGCACATTCTATAAGAAGCTGATAATCAAGGAGCTGATAATCAAACGGCATGGGGAAGTGAAAAATCTAAATACTGAACCTCAAGGTAGAGCAAAAAAAATATTTTGAAAGGAAAAAGTGCAGTGAGGAAAGAACACAGTAATAAGCTTTCTAGCTGTTTAACAGACATTCTCAGAAGCGTATTAGGATTAGCCTAGCTCCTGTGTACACATACCAGATTTCTTCTTGAGCACTGCATAGATACCCATGAAAACAGGCATGACTGAAAAACAAAAGCCAATGAAGAGCTACAAAGGGAGCATGGAACAATCCAGTTTTACTAGTTAAGTGAGTTAAAGCATGAAACAGGAAGCTGAAAATATAATAAGGTTAAAGACATGCATGAAATAGCAAAGAATATTTCAGAATGCCAAGAGTGATGAGTAGGCTAAATGAATAGTTCAAGCAACAAAAGTAACAACCTTCATAAATCTGCCTGTTTAATGTGGTTCCCTGTAATTATTTAATCTGACCATGATAATCCACTCAATAAATGCTCACCAAATTGCAGTTAATGTCAAAGACCATTTAAATAAAATCTTGAGTTTTTGAATATAAGATTTTTTTGTGTGTCTTAATAGTTACTCATGCCACCAGTAGTGCTCAGAGTCCATTAAATTTTTTAATACAAATTTTATAGTGCTTCTAAACAAGGTTTATTCTTTAGCTCTGGAAATTGTTTTGGCAATAGTTGTACAAAAGAAGCATCCAGTGATTCAAAGTAGCATTCTTCAAGAAATATGAATCAAAAATCATAAATCATATATAAGACTTGCTTCTTTTTACCTTCTTCTAATTTTTCAAACATGAAGAAACACCCTCCATTCCACCAAGCCAAACAATCCAGTTGCAGTGAATAAACACCTGATTAAAACCTTAATATCTAATTCACTTTGTGAGAGAGGGAGAGACTAAAGAATAAGCCAGGTTTCTAAATCTTTAGATCTCCAGATCAGTGCTTAGCTGTCAATGTGAGCTGCATCTTAAATAGACAGGAAGGACTTGATTTATCTACAGTGTCTGCTTTGTATGATAAAAGAGATCATTTGACCTAGCTAGAATGTGTTCCTGAGCCACAGAAGATGAGTGTTGTTTTAATGGTTTTCAAATTTAAAAATGAAATACAAGTGATGTTAAAAGTACAATGATCCTTGCTGTAAGTAAGCTCTCTGTATTGCTATAGTAGCTGACTTTACTTAAAAGAAAAGGGAATACTGGAAAGGTGAGGTCACAATAACGGCAAGGAAATTTCCAAGTCTTATATCTGATAATGGAGATGATTTATTTGGCAGCATTTGAAAATTTAGTTGGCAGCACAGGCTAATGAAAGGGCTGTTTTTTATACTTAAACCACTAAATGGCAGGATTGCCAAGTGTAAGTTTTGTGCAGTGTTTATTGTGTACTCTGGAAAAGTCACTATGTGGAATTTAGGATAAAATCATTCAGCTTTATATGTGACATTTTAAAAACTTAGAGATTTGCATAAGCTTTCCTCTGACCCCCTCTATGGCATATAATCTCTCTTATGTGCAATATGGGTACAGGGAGTCTACTGACTTTTCCTCTGCAGTATATTTATGCTACCTTCTCCTAGGGAGATGACTTATCACTCTCCTTTCAGGACTGGCAGCAGATTCTTTAAAGAGGTGGAGGTGTTTTGCCCCTGGGCTACTTTCAGTCCTCAGACCATTATATACACCATCCTTGGGTCAGTCTTTCCCTACTTTGCTCCAGTTTATTTATCAAGGTATCATCCCTAGACATAAGGATCCCAAAACAAGTGGGTTTAATTTGTGCAAGTTGGAATGAGTGTGACGTGTGAGATGTCCTAATACTTTATATTTGTGTTTCTTAGCCCATGTTATGCCTTATCTAATTGAGATTTGTTTGTATTTCACTACAGTACATTGTGTGATACTGTAATGTCATCTGTCTTGGTCATTAAAGAACTTCAGTGATGGAATATGCTTGACAGATATGAAAATAATGCTTATATCCATTAGATCTGATCAACTTATGGTTAATCTAAATGCTTGCTCTCTTGAAAGAATTTTCTTTTTTAAATGTGTACACACTGCATTTTACTTTCAAAGCTGCTCCCTTTTTTACCTCTGCTATATATTGGTGACTTTGTATTTATATTTTCTTGGCCTTTATTTTCCCTTCCTGCTTGTTCTGTCCCATTATATTTAAAGAAGAAAACTATTTCAGCAAGTCAGAGCAGAGCTGTAGGCACCATATTTGAATCCTTAAAATGTGACAGAAGTTCTTGGAACTGGCTTATTATTATTATCTTGTTTCTCCATTCATTAATCTATATTAGAATTCTTAACTTGGTAGTCTTTTCTTTTTCCTTTCTTCTTACATCCTGTCCTAATGCCTGCCATAGTTTACCGTCAAGATGGGTCTGTTTCCTCCTGAGGCAGTGACTGATGGTCAATGGTCACCATGTTCCCTTTCTCCCACTGCAAGAACATGGTCAATCTCTCACTATTGCCCAGTGCCATACATGAGAACCTGTGTGCTAGATTTATTAATACTCTCGTGAAGCCTTATTTCAGACCATGAACAGTGCTGAGTGTTTTACTAGCAGAAAACACTGAAAAATCAGCATCTTAAACCTTCTTTTGGTTGTTATAATGAAATAGTGGAGAGTTCTCTTCAACTGTGGCATTTCAATTACAGTTGTGGCCATGGAGAAACTGTCCCTCCAAAACATGGGTAATTGGCTATGATTCTCTCTACTCCCAAGCCCATTATTATAACATAAAAAATCTCTCTCGGGCAGTGTTGCTGTAATGTCTTTCCTTATATGAAGAGTGCATTGATTAATCCATATATGTGTAATGCAATTTTGGGGTTTTCAGCTGTATATGTCCCCCCAGCTTTACTTCTTTTCTCACTGGGTAACAATTTATGCTTTAAGAGACTGAGACATGTTTATTGAAGTAAACTCATTTACAATGCAATGTAGCATTCAAATACAAACCTCTGGGCAGAGAGGTGCCCTGCGTTGTTTTGCCAGTGTCTGTATTTTTGTGTCCTACAGTGAGACCTCAGCCAGTCTCCCCTCTCTTTCCTAAGACATAATTTATGCTTACCTGGCATAAAATATTTTTGAGATCTTATCTTGTCAATGTCAACCAATATGAATGCAAAGAATAAGGAGAAAAAAAAGTAGCAAGTGTCTTTTCCAACATTGCAGATGCCGGAAGTGTAGTTGCTTGTACGACCTTCCGTGTATTCCAAAGGTCCTGTGCAGGTACTCACTCTAGAACACAAGTAGGTGGCCATATACTCAAATGATGACAAAGCAGAGATTAAAAAAAAGAACTTTGTAGGCCAGATCTTTTTTTTTTCTTAATTAAGCCTGGTGAGTTTAGTGAATCTCATTATCCTAACAGTTCAGTAGGGGCTGAAGGAGATTACTCAGCATTTTGTAGGAATACATTTTTAATGTACACATACAGTCAGCTAAAGTGAGCTTTTGTTATCTGCAATGTTCAGTATAATCTGCAGAATAGTGCTTGGATAAGTGCAGAAGCACACAGGGTCTGGAAAATGGTAAGTTAATAACAGAAGAAAGTTAATTGATACTGAAAATGACAGATTTAATGAACAGGCATTTGTTGAATAAATACCACTTAGCACACCCACTGATTTTCTTATCTAAGACTAAATAAAGGTTCTGTGAGTTCTTTTTAATTCTAAAAAATATATAGTCATATATTGACTTAGATAATGTGGTGATAACATCTTTTGGTACAGTGATCCCAGAATTTGCATTCCAAGTCAGAGTCAAATCAGGATTTGCAGGAGACTCCAGAGAAAAGGTAGAAACTGAATCTGAAAATGAGAGCATTGCAGGTGACTTTGGAAGACCCAGGATCAAAAGAAGCTGGTGGCCAGGCTCAAGAGAAGAGAATGGCATTCTACCCTGCAGATACTGTACAGTGCTTCTAAGCAGCAGGAGGACTCAGGGAACCATAGCACCAAAAAGCAGATAAATCTAATGGGCTCGCCCAAGCTGCCTGTTTTGTACAATCAATACAGTCTGACTCTGATCAAGAAAGACTGAACATAAATCACCAGACTTTTCTTCCAGCCTCTAATTTAGCTGGCAAATCGCTGTCCCACGCTTGTTATAGCTTTTGCAATTCTTGTTTCGTGTGTCTGGACTCTCGCTGCGTGATCTTGTTGAATAAATCCCTACCCCTTCTGAAGGTCATCAGAAGTAAAAATAAAGATTAAAATTTGCAAGGCTAATTAAGGATTTTAATCTATTGTGCTCAGTGGTGTTTTTTCTCTTTTTTCTTTCATGGAATATGTGACTATATATCTTCAAGGTACATCCTTCAAGAGCTAACAAAAAGCAGCTTTTTCTTTTTCTTTTATGTATGTTATTCCTGTTTGCTGTTCTTTTCTGGCCTATTATTATTTTTCATATTTCGTTCCTGCTCTTTTCAATACAGTAAGACGCAAAGTGATACAAATTTTCACTCCAAAGATGTGGCAGCCCTAGAAGCATAATTTACTGTGTACCAGTTGCTGTCCAGTAGTATTGATTGATTTGGGGGAGCTTATTGCCTTATTTATAGGTGCAAATTCTATAGTTTGACCTGATGATTATAAATTTAAGTGTCAGACATACTACTCATGGGACAGAACATTCCACAGGAAGACTTTGATGGTAGACTTTGATAACAGGCTCTTGCAAATGAATCCTTAGACTGTGGAGGTGTTAACTCACCAGTGTATGAACCTTTGCATTTACTGCTGAGTATTACCTGGAATTGTGAAATAATGTTATTTTATGGCAAAGAATTCTGCATATTGAAGGTATTGCATAGATGGTTTCAATATCTTAAATCTTTGAAGTAAAACATTGCAAAGCCACAAATTAATTCAACATGTCAAGAGTCTCAGATGTACAAAGAGGAATACAATGCTCATGATAAGAAATTTAGTAGCATATACTACTAATATTTTCTTATTCTCCTTAAGATGCTTTAACTAGGCAGATACGAATAGCTCAGAACCTATGCTGATATTTTTCCTTTCAGAGACATCTCCATTAAATAACAGTGTCTTCCTTGTGTATTAAATATGCCTATAATATGCAATACTTTGTTACATAGTAAGATTTAAAAAAAAAAATCTGAACAGTTGATAGTATATTAAATATACATGCACTGTATAATGGTCTCTATAACATATAATGTTTCCTCTCAAAAAAGCTTGAGAAGCTTAGTTTCTGCCTAAGAATATCTTTGTATTTAAATTAAAGACAATGTAATTTTTATATATATTTCTGTGTGCAGCTGGATTTTGTTCTGTAAGCAGCATTTAATTATGAAACGCGTTCACCAACTAACTGGTGTCTCAATTTTCTCTCGCCGTCTTGGTTTGTTTTCCTCCTCCTCATCCCTCCTCCACCAAATTATAAAAATAAATAAAGGATGAGCTTCTGGTGTTTTCTGTAGAAAGTTAAGCTTCACTGACACTGAGTAATTTCTTTTACAGCTCACATGCACTTGGAATTTAAAATTTAATCTGTTCAAATCAGCTTGCATTACCAGGGAATTGTGCTTAGCATGTTCCATGAATGATTCAGTAGATCTTAATAGCTACCTTAGTAATTTCTTCTGAATCATTGAAAGAGATCACGTTAGTAAACATCACTGGAAAGTGCTAAGCACATTTTTTATAAAATTGTATTTCTTGAGTACTGTTGATTCCAATATCTCTTGTCTAGATTAGAGTTGTATGTTGTACCTTAGATTTATTGTGCTTGTAAAAAAGAGTAGCTCGATTTTAAAAGATTTTTTGAACTCTCTGCAACTGAAACAAACAGTACACCAGCATGACCACCATTGTGCTTTCTAGCTCACACAGAGTGCCACACTCCATGGACCAACTCTAAAGGTGATAGAAATGTACCTCTGGCTTCCATGTGAAGCCTTTCTTACATCATACTTATCGCATATGCTGTTTCTGATTTCTGGGATGACAAACAGTGCTATTAGCCATTGGAGGAATAAAAATTACATGTGAAAGTAATATGTATTAAGGGAGGTGGATGGTTCATAAACTTTATGTCCCAATGACTTTGAAGTAGCTCCTAATTCAGCAGTAAGAAAGTGGAGTGATTTTTCTTAATTATGGTTCCCTTGAATATTTAAATTATGAATGAAGAATGCCGTTGTTCCTTGAAAGATGGTAATACTTATTTAAATTCAGCCCCATTAATTAAAAAACCCAGAAAGAATAAATATCTTCACATTCAAAAGCTTCATTAAACTGCTTACTCACAGTTATCACTTATTAATTATACTTAATATCTTTTATTTTGAATTTATAGAAAACCAAATACAAGAAGCTTTTAAGAGTTGCTTTTACTTAAGAAAGATATATGCCACTATGAAGGAATCTGTGTTTTATTATCATCTATTATTTGGATATTTTCAGTGGACTGTTTCAAGTATGATTTTAACATTATTATTGACTGAATACGTGAGACATAAAGATACAAGAACACAGAATGGACAATTATAAATTTAAATTCTAGGAGTATCAGTAAAAGTACTTACGTACCTTTTGAAGATTTTTTTGCTTAGAGTAATTGCAATAAAAATTAGCTTAAAAACCCAAGCACATTTCTCTTAGAAGTGTGATGGGAGGACAAAGATCCCAAACCTATGGACAGAGCTTGGTCGTGGAGCTGCTGTGTGCACAGAATTACCTGTGGTCAACAATGAGCAGGATCAGAAGACTGAGGGCACATTGAGTCTCTCTACTGTTCTACAGAGCATCAATATATATAGCTTTTTTTGCAGTCTCACAAATATTCATCGTATCCTCTTTTGAATTTTATAGTTCTTTTGATTTCACAGCATCTCAGAATGCAATTCAAAGTATGCAGAAATAGGTGCATAAAGGATTTGGACACATGCACACCTCTGTTATACATCAACCTATACAAATAGAAACAGGGAAGAAACTCCGGCAGGCAGCTCTCCTAAACTTCCTAAGAAAGGACAGTCAGGGCATGCATGCATGTTGTGAAGTGGGATTCCTCCCTTCTTGCTCTGGAAAGCTGCTCTGTGGGTAGAGATTTCACAGTTTTGTGGTTGTCCTGTTACACGACTCTCAATTAACTTAGGCTTGTATAAAAGTGCTGGTTTTATCCTTGTGAGAGTGCCTGTATTTTGGGGTTTGCTAGTGAGAATACATCCTGGTAATAAGTACTGTACCTGTGACGTATGGTTTGGAAGATCTCGTGCATTAATTCCTAGAAGGACACATAAGGAGGGCGAATTAAGGCGGGACAAACAGGCATAATTTTGGCATTTCCTAAAATTTTTAGGAAAAAAAAAAAAAGTGTTTGACTTTGCAACTACAATTTTTTTTTATTAATATAGACTTCAGTTAAAACAGAAAAAATAATTTTTGAACATGTTTGGAAGATGTTAGGAAGCATTTATAAAAGTCAGATGTGAATTTTCCTCATGCACACCGGCTCAAAGTAAACTGCAGGAGTAAAAATTGGCCTGGATTTTGAGATGTAAATAGAAATTTGAGTTAAATGAACCATGTGTCATCTGACATTCAAGAAAGTCTGCCCTTTTCTAAGAGGTTTTTGTATTTCGTTTGAAAACAGGTGCTATATTTTATCTTTTTTCAGAAATTTCTTACTTTTTTAGTTTCTATATTAATTCCTGATTTAATAAAAATAGTGTGCTTCTCAAGTAAAATTCATCATGTAGCTATATAAACAGGATTATATTTAACTTCGTCTCTGGGAAGCTTATGCTGGAAACCATTTATTTATGTAGGCATAATAAAGGTTAATGTAAACAGCAACAACATTTACCTCTGACCATAAGGCGTCATCACTTTTTTAAAAATAATATATACCCATATTGTTGACATAGTAGTAAATCAAAGACTTCAGTAAGGATTGAATTGGAACAAAGCACTGTACTGGAGTGTGAAATTTGCTACTTTGGGGGGAAGAAAATAAAATCATAATAGCAACAAGGTTTATGACTATACAGGCACAAAATAATGTGTGAGGAGATCTTTTGTCTTCTCTTCCTATGTTATCAGGCATTGCAAGGGAGTTTCTGTATAGCAGAGTATAAAATACGTGTGTTTAGGTATGGGGGCTGTATTGTCAAAAATGAATTTTGTTTTAGTTGAAAATAATGGATCTCAGTTCAACAATATTTCTTGCAGCTTTTTTGAAAGTAGGTCAATCTTGAAATAAAAATCCTTTTCCAGAACAAAAGGCTGAAACATTTTGTTTAGAAAATTACATCTGAAAAGTCAAGAAGCTATCCCAAGATTTTCATTCCGCCAAAATTCTTTGCCAAATCTGACTTGAAATTGTGAGTAATTTGGCCATGTCCAAAAAAAGCATTTTTAGTTAGACTTGCCCTCAGCCAATAAACTGTTTCCAGCTCTGTTATTTTGTCCTTACTGTGAGCCTGTGAGCAGAATGGAGACTGTTAAAGCCAAGAAAAATGTCTCTCTATATTCTTCTAGGCCACTTAAAACATGTAGGGCACCACAGCCTGCAAAAATACCTTAATAATGTTGTTTAAGGAACAGTTGCAATTAGTTTTGATTACTGTATATAAAACTAATCAGAAGTAGTGCCAAGTTAGAGCTTATACATACACAAACCTTTTCAGTGTTTCTAATATGCTGAAGCAGGCATGAGAAGCATGAAAGATAAAGGAGAATTTGGGGTATTCTACAACCACAATAATTTTCAGAACAGATGCAGGGGCTTTCTTTTTTGTTGTTTGTTTTTATCAAAGATGTTTCATCTACAATGAAAGAGCTACTTTTTCAAATGGCATTTTTGCAGGTAATTAGTGATATTTCTACACTTCTTGTTGATATTTCAGAAATATTTTTAAATAATTCAGCATTTATTGTTTTCAAAGTCCTAAGACTAGGGTTTTTTCTGTGCATCTATTTCACAATAATAAATTACATGTTATATTATCAGCATATAAATTCTGTTTCATTTATTTGGAATTATTACAAGCAGTGTGGAATTGAATGCACCTGCTAATTTTTCTCTCTCACACTCCCTCGCATGTGTGCTTGTAATTCGCACATTTTTTTATCTCATTGTCCATAATATCAGAAGTAACCAGTACCTTAAAGTGATCATAAATTTTCTGTTCAGACTGTTATGTGGTGTCTTTTGAGAAGAGGATAGTGATGCTACAGCCTTCATTTCTGGGCAAAAACCTAGAGTGCAAGTGCTGCATAATGTGGCCTGACTTCCACTTGCCTCCGTGCAGTGCAGGAACCACACTGGCTGTGATGAAGTATCTGGTTAACAATCCAGGATGATGAGAAGCAAGCATTTTGCATATCCCTTCCGTTTGATTCTACTCCTTTCACATAATTTGATCACCAAAATATCAGATGTCAAAAAAACACATCTAGCTGTGCAGACATCACATCACCAGAGCATTTCTGCTTGTACTCATTTTTTAAAATCAAGCATAATGGGAGACTTTCTGTACACTGATGCCTTGAGTCATACTCCCTTTATGTTTGAGCTCCTGGTGGCATAGGGAGAGTGCACATGTCCGAGGTGTCCCTGAGGAGCAATGCTGCAGGAGCAGCTCCTGCTCATGGGGTCTGTGGTGCCAAGCCCCTTGGTTCTTGGCCCCAGTGGTGAGTGCCTGTGTCATGTAATGCTGGCAATCAGAACATGCCTTTAACACTTTTATCTTGCATTTATATCATCTAGCATGTGTTCTGAGTAGCCTGTGATTCCTCTTTCCAGTCAGATAGCTTGAGGATTACTGTAGCAAGAGCAGAAGCTTGTGGTATTTGAGTTAATTCCTTTATTTTAGAAGGAGCATATGCAGCTATCAGCCTGAGATGCAGTTTGGCAGAAAATGTTACAGAGGCTGACCTTGGGAAAGTATATTCTCACATGTGATGTCTGAGATTGATGTCACTTAGAGGTAATGAGCTGTGTGCTACATTTTCAAAAGAATAACTTTCATTGTAGACATTTACTTAAAAAATGTTACATGTCATTTCTTTCCCAGCTCACGAGAGAGAGGAGATGTAAGGCTCAGAGAACTGTAATTTACTTGTGATTGTCACCTCTTCCCCTCTTGTTGGGAGGAACTCCAAGCTGTTAGCAACTGAAAATTAATTATTATCTTGCCAACTGTTTATTGTGTATAAAATAACTTAGCCATAGTGCTTCAGTTTTCAGTGCCAGGTATCCTCATGACACATACAATGATGCCAGTTGGTATAAATTGTCAGTATAGTTTGGACGTTCAGAGAGAGGAAAATATAGGGAAAGAATTGACTTGGGCATAAAATGATGGATTTGTCATCTCTGTTCATCACAGAAACTACAGGATGCTGTTGAGCATACTAAGCCATTGTTCTCTTTTGATCCCTTTGAAGTGATCAAAAGTGAAGAGCTTCTTAGTTTTCATAATTTGTTAAGCAATTTTGATTGTATTTCCTCACTACTCCTATTTATTAAAAAGTATTTTTTTTGCTTGCAACACTAGATGTTTATGAAATGTCAGTACCCCAGAAGATGTTACTTTGTTGCTGGGCTAATTATTTTCAGTCATGTTGAAAATAAGGAATCTTGCTTATTAAAAATAAATGAGATTTATCATTGACTTCTGTTTGCTGAGCAAAAGATCGTATCATTGTATTTCTCACCAAGGAAAACACACACTTTGCTTTATTCAAATTTGACTTCTTTTAGCCTCTAGCAGCTTAGAAACTTCAAAAGCTCTGTTCTTGAAACAGAGAAAGTTGTTTCTTTAAAAATAGTTTTATGTAGGTCTGAAAGAATATTTAGAAGCCAGAAAGAAGACAAAAAAACCCCAATTCAGACAATTATTTTTAGGCTTCCCCCTCAAAACCCCTTAGGCTCAAGAAATTTTAATGTATTTTACATTTTATCCCCTATACCTGCAAAATTGTTTCTATTTCAGAAATAGACTCAGAGGTGAGCTTCTACAGAGTAGCACATAATTTCTGATTTCAAGCCCTGTTAAGAGTTATGAATTTTGTATTCTGATACATAAAAGCAGATCTTTGAAGAGTTTTGATGAAGATGCTATTGGAAGCCTAATGCATAATCTGATCTATGTAAATTCATAGATTAAAGAGCAGTTTTCTTCTGCTGAAGGACAAGAGGCTCATTAGGGTACTTTAAGCTAGAATAACTTGATTAGTGTTATAAACCATAAACTACATCAGTTGAAGAAAAGTAAAAATGCTGTTTTCCTAATATTGATTAATTAGATATTTTTTCCTCAAGAATAATTTTGCTTAAATTAATATAAACTAAGAAACACTAGCAAAACACTTAATTTATTACAGAGCCTTGTACTTATAGATGCAGCCATAAATTCGGGATTCAAAAGTGGTTTTGGAAGGTTCTAAAAATGTGGAAAAAGGGACTTCATTCTGTCTTTCCAGTCGGGAATATGGACAGGTGGTATAGAGAGTCAAGTGGGATTTAAGAATTATGAAGCTTGATCACTCACAGACATTTAAAAAACATTTAATGTCATGAATCATGGTTGGACAATTCAGTTACAGTCATGACGTTCTCCTTTTAATTTCATCAGTTACTTCTGCCCGTGTTAGCCCAGTCTACATCTCCAGCTATTCTAAGAATAGTTACATTTTCATTTTAAATGGAAAAAAAAAAATTGACAGACATGCCATTTTGGTACGTTTCGTAAGGTTGTGCACCACTTTTTACAGAGCCAGCTTTACAAACACTAAAGACAATGTTAATACTTTTAGACCCTTGAAAGTTAGTGAATTTATAATTAGAATGAAATTTTCAGGGGGTTTTCTTAACAATTTCTGTGTTTCATTATCCTTTTACAAATGTTACAAAATCCTGAAAACGAATATCAGGTTTTATAAAATCATTATAGTATCAAAATTTTTTACTTAATTTTTTTTGATCCTGAGAAAGCACATGGTGAATTGTGCCTGGTACTGAAAACCATTGTGTTTTAAGAAAGTAAAAGAAAAAAAAATGTTTCCATTGTTTGAAAGAGGTTTTAGATTTGTGATTCAGCCTTGCATATTAATTACATTGAGATTCCCACTTCGGTACTTTGTATAATTAAGAATTATGTATGAGGACAGGTTAACTTTTCCTAACTGTTATCAGTGTTTCTCAGAGGACCTTTTTGCATTTCTGTGACGTTATTGCATGTGGTATCTGCCATCTACTGGATATTGTCAGAATTGCCAATTATTTATATACTCTAAAATAATTGCAAAGTGCCATCATCCCCCACATACCTGCTACAGAAATGAGTACAATGGGTATCCTTGCACAGGTTAATGTAACAAAGGAAGTAACTCAGAGTTCTCAGCCTTGAATGACATGCAATAGTTTCAGGTTGAAGTCTGATCATGTTTTAAGCCGTGTTTCTATGTCTTGCATAATTCTAACAAATTGGTTGTTGCTCTAAAATAGTTATGCATTTTGACCAGACAGTGGAAAGCAACATGTGAAATAAAAGCAGTAAGCTAACAAAAAAATATCCAAACCAACCCAGCTGAGAAACTTACACAGAGTTGTTCCGGTGGGAGAACTGTGTCCATGTTACAAAAAATCGGAGACGTGGGGTGAAAGCTTTTCAAAGTTAGGTATAAATATTCTGAAAATGATTATCGGATTTTATGTGTAACTTCTGATAAAAAGTGGGGTTTGATTTATTGAGTCTAAAAGTGAGTTAAAGTGCCTTGCCAAGTCCCTATAATTACAGTGCCCTTTAGTCCCTGCCATAATTCATTCTCTCTTCTACATGCATTAATTTGCAATAACCTTTTCCCAAATAGAAATATGTGGAGTCTTGTACACTGCCCTTCGCTTCACGGTCCTCTGTTGGTACTGGAAAAGTCTTTCTACCCTTGTTCTATGTCCCAGTCTCATGCATGCAAAATGACCACATGCTGCCTTCTTGGCTTAAAATGACAAGCAGGAATAATTTCTTATGTGCAATAATAGTCAAACCTAGTTTTCAAATTAGACTGCTACCTAATTAGAGCTTTCATTCTGGAAAAATTAAAGTTCCAGCTTTCTCAGTCTGCTGGACTCCATCACTATTTAATTCAATGTAAGTGAGATATTTAGTTGCTTCTGCTAAATTTTTTGCCTCTTTTCATTTGTTGCTATTAACAGGCTTAATTTTGTCTTTTGTCTAATTTCCAGTATGTAAGCTGTTCTCTTTAATAAGATTTAGGTTCTAAATAGGATTTTAGATTTCATACATGAATTGCTTACAAGCTCAAAGATAATTGAAAGATGAGCTTTTTCAAGTGTGATGGGTTGTGAAAAGGAAGCCTGGAGTTTATAGCAAAGCTTGTAGCTTGACATGATACAGCAGAAATTTCAAGCAGAAATGCGTGAAAACTATGTCAACTCTCAAGGCTGCCCCTTCAGATATTCTTTTTCCAACTGCTGTTTCTCTTAAAGAGATGCCCTGTGCAAGCTGTCAAAGTCTCCATGGCAGCCAGAAATTAATTCTTTTAAACCTTTCCAAAATATGTCTTCCCAGGAGAATTTCAGCTTCCAGTTCAGAAAGGCAAAATGTTGGGTTTTTCTTCTGAGCTTCCTAGTGTTGGCTGATGAGCTGAAGGAATTTTACACCCTACTAACTCCAAAATAATGGGGGAAAAAAACCCTGCCCTTGAGATTTGCCTAAGCGAACTCAGTTAAATTTTTTTAAATGCAAAATAGGAAGTTAATGTAAGACTAAGTGCCTTAAAGCCAAGCTATGTGTGTCTCTGTTAGTTTAAGCTTTTAAAGCTCTAGATGTACATTCTGGGTGAAGCATGAGATGGAAGGAGAATTATGAAAAAATGTAATGTAAAGAATAAAAGCCTTAAAGTGATTGGTGTGTAATTGGAGCAGAACAAGTAAACTAAGGAAAAGCTGCACTCAGTACTCAGTTTATTTCAGGCCACACAGTCAGAGTTACTGCGCTTCTAACCTGAGCCTACAAGAAAATTAAGCACTGTTCCATGAACATGGAATTGAAGTAAATATCATAAGGCAAACCAATATTCAGGTCAGATTACAAAGTACATCCTAGACCAAATATTCCTTTAAGTTTCTGCAGTACAACTTCAAGCACTTGCTTTTTAGGGAAGATCTTCCTTCTTGTTCTCTGGGTAGAGTTCTAACGCTTTAGGCTAGATAGAAGGCAAAAGGGTCCTTAGAAAAGTGTGTAGCACATCCCTGCTTTCTGACTTGTGATTCATTTTTGTGGCAGCTTCTAAAATGAGAGTTGGTTTGGATATACTTTTTCCAGAAGGTTTGGTTGCATTCTTCTTCACTCAAATGCAAAACAGAGTTCATTCCCAAACATTGTTAGGCAAGAGATGCACAACCATGAAATGTAAACAGTTTAAAACACAGAGGTTAGAGGGGGAAACAAGAAACATGTCAATTCTCAGCCCACATAGTCTTCCTCTCTCAGGGGGGTGAAACAGTCACTCAGAGTTGTATTTTGAAATCCTCTGGAATATAAAAGGAACTTCAGAAGAAACCAAAACCACAACTCAAAACCTGTTCTCAGAGGAGTAGCCAGTAAATATATATTTTATATACAGTCAACTCGCTCTCCATTAACACTTTTGATGTACCACATTAAAGCAAGCATATGGAATTAGGTTCACTTTCATGTTATATTTAACTGGTATTTCCTTTAAAAGGAATGTATTCCTTCTTACCCTGTCAAAGTTAAAGGAGTCCATACTTGTTTCCACTGTTACTCTTTTTCCATGTCGCAAACAACAAATACAATGATTAAAAGAGGTTTGAGTCACACCATCATATAATGAAGCATTTACAATTACCTTTTTTGTACAACTTTTCTCCACTAAGGTTTGTTTAATTACTTGATGGAAAGGACTGTTGGGCTGTTGTTTGTGGAAATAGGCATTGGGAGATAAATTGTTGATAAAATATAAAACTGTACTCCTGGCTGAGCATGAGCATCAGTTGCTAAAACTTGATATTTTGTTTTCTTCATCTGATTAAAGTGCAGCATCAGAGGAATAGATTTTATCTGATGTAGCTCAGATGAAAATGTCTAGGTAATGTCAGCTGAGATTTGTTTATGCAATGAGTGTGGTACATTCCAAATTAACAATTATACAAGCCTAGACTGCATTCACAGAAATGGGTCCCTTGACTGTGGGTAGACTACAGTTATGGCTTTGGTATGAATAATTACTTTAATACAAAGCGAGGGAAAGAATCATGTAGTCTTGTAAACCATTTTTATGAAGTAGAAAGGTGACAATTAGATGAAAAAGAGTTGTCATTTTAACAGAATGAAGTAGCAAATGTAAGGAAAGCAAATATTTATGTGACTTTAGAAGTAAATTGTATAGATAATGAAAGTGCCATGGTTAGCGTGGCCTGGAACTGACTGTGCTCTACCAATCACAGCTCAGGATTTATGCCTAAATGTGAAAAATCTGAAATTATTTTAGACTATGAAACCGGGTATTGTTTGTTTAAAAAAAGTACGGTTGAGTAATTAAAATAACTGGCACAAAGACTGAAGGGTTCAGTATATACTAATATGAGTGGCAAAGAAGATATATAAAATCCATTTATTTGGATCAGTAGCACATGAAAATGGGATAATGAAGTCATACAGATTTTAATGTAAAATGTACTATCTTTAGAGTTGTTAGAGAGAAAAATACTTCTGACATGTGGGTCAGTATGGAAGATCAGCCTGTAATTAAATTTGAGAACAAAGGTAGATCCCCACTGTCTCAGAAATGAGAGCAATGTTTTACCACACTGCCAGTGAACCAGCAAAGAGAATTTTTTTGCATTTGATTCTGTTGAATTGTGAAGACATTGTGGAACTGTTAGCAGAAAAGATCCTCAGCTAATGCGGTCCCATACTGATACCATTTAAATGAAATGTAGACTACTATCACCTTTCATTTGTAATATTGCAAATTCTCAAGAATTAAGGAAGCTTCCCAACAAGGTTGGTTAGGCTTGAGGGCTGGAGAACTTGGGTTATTTCAGTCAAAACTGAAGGATTTAGAACTTTTACTATCCCTCCCTTTGCCATGCCCCAACTCCCCCCACCAAGGAAAAAAAAAAAAAGGAAGAAGAAAAAGGTTTGTGTCTTAACAAAATAATATGAATGTTTGAAAGAGGTATCTAGATATGCAAAGAACTTGAGCAGGCAGTACTGAAAGTCCATTTTAAAAGTCAGGAAGTACTGTGAATAACTGACATTCCTAAAGTGAAGCTGATTAAGCTTTTTTCAGGAACTTACAAGAAATTGTGGTATGCTCTTCAATCACTTGAAAAGAGAAAGCAGAAAGATGGGAGATCATTACACAGTGACTGTAACATCCAGATTAAAGGTGAAGTGTGACCTCACAACTCAGTGAATACTTTGAGTCAGTTTTCAGTAAGGATATTGATGTTGAACAAGAGGCCAAAGGCCAAGTGACTAAACTGGAATGAGTGTACAAAATGGAAATTACCGTGCCCAAGAGGCACAAAGGACTGTAATCTCTGTAAATGTACTGGAATCTTTTGTTCATAAGGTACAGAATGGGGTGAGGCAGACACAGGGGGCAAGTCTGGCACATATAAACCAGCAGGCCTTGGGTTTTACTGACTATCAAACCAGGGATGGCACTGGATGAACAAAAAGTGATGAGTGTTTTACAAATATTTTAAGAAAAAAATTAATTCAAGGATCTATAAAACTTTATAAAATGCTGTATGAAATACTTCAGAAGAATGAATGTGGAGGTAAATGAATGATGAGCAAGAAAGTTACATGGATTTACCAAGGTAGGTTATACCTTCTGGTCTTGAGTAGACATTTGCCCCTCGTACTGAAGGATATATAATAGATCACAAAAAGTCAATAGTCACCTAAGGAAGTATTTGTTAAGACAGAGAGAGTTAAAATTAGTACATGATTAAAAAGATACGTGTAGGGAACATTAATAAAGATGTCTCAAACTAGGGTTTGAGGCAGATTGCTTTAAGACTTGCTGTAGGATAGGTTTGTGGGTGGGTCTTATTTAACATTCTCACTAATGACTAAGGCACAACAAGCTTTTGCCAGTGGCATTTGGAGATCAAAAAGTTGAGCTGCATCATCAAAGGAGGATCAAAACATCATGAAAGAGAGTCTCTAAGGTCCATGAAATAACATGAAATGGGGCAAAGTGACTCTGTATTTATAATATCTAAGTTGCTTCATCAGAAAATAAGTGAAAATGGTACCTGTGATCATAAGATGAATATAAGCTCCAGAAGGGATGAAAAGCTAAATGTGACGAAAAGCCCATTGTGATCCTCTGTCCAATGTTTAGTGAAAATAATGGCATGGAATCTTCCCTATCTGTGGTGTTGATAAGGTGTCATTTAGAATGTTCTCAGTTCTAGCCTTCATAGTACACATACTGGAATACAACTAGAGGGCCGCTGGGATGGTCAGGAGAATGCTCATTTTATCTTGTCTATTTCACAAGAGCTTGTCTAGCCAGGTGAATCAGAAATTGAGAAGGGATATAATTTCTCTTTATGAATACATGATGGGGAGGAATGAGCATTAGGGAAGAAGAAAAAATTAATAATGACTGTTCCAAGAAAGAAAATTCTACATCAATTGATCCTAAAAAAAAACCCAAAACAGGGTTAGAAATTAGAACCATAAGAGAAATGAAGTTACGGATTAACTTTCAAATTTAAGTGCTTGGGGGGGTGGCAAATTACTTTTTCAAAATGGAGTAGGGTAGTAATCTCTGAAAGGGATGAAGTGCTTCATTGTGATAGCAGAAGGCTCAGTATCATGACTTAGATCTCCTTCCTCTGAACAGAAAAACAAAACAAAAAAATGTTGATTCTCTGAAACCACTGTTATATTACTTTAGAAAATATGCATTTCTTTCAGTAGGACTCTTATTTATACCAACACATGCAGTCTTTTTTCCTGTTGCTTCTATAAATGAGTTTCTGCTTGAAATATTAAAATTTTGGCAGTCTTTGCAAAGAACTCCAACTTGCTTTCTGTTTCTGTAATCCTATGTATATGTGCCTAATCCTGTTTGTTTCTGAACGTTCCATTTCTGTTGAGTACTTATAAACTCAGTTGTTATGAATAAGGATGTAAACACCAAGAAGAGAGTGGAATTATTTCATGTTGCCCTAGGAGGAAGCTGATAATAATAGGATAAAACTAAGCAGAGCAAGAGAGGTGAATACCAGGAAGCTGAGAAATCCCTTTCATAGAGACATATAAAACTCCAGTGGAAAAATTCCTAATATAGAATGCAGAGAAGAAAGATACAGTCCTGTGGAAATAAAAACTTACACCACCTGATTTTTCAATCTAATCTTGATTTTTTTTTTCTTACTACTATCTTCTTCTTTTTTTACCAGTGCATTATTATGGTATTACAGCGTACATTTCCACACGGTGATTGCTCATAACACTGTGAGCACTAAGATGACTAAACAGAACTGACTCATAACAAAATGTGACAGGAAGAGAGGAATTACATTGTAAGATCATCAGTTAAGCAGCTTTACTGGTTCAAGCACCCTGTTGCTGCTGATACATATTTTAATCATTAGTCAAGATACAAATGAAACAGCTATTTTACCTTAAAATCTTAGCGTAAATCAGTCCTGTAAGAAGTCATCAGTCAGTTGTCTTGCCCCTAAACCTTCAATACTTGTTTTTCTGAATCATTACTACTGCATCAGTGCTACTGTATGTCATTGTACTTTGTTCCTGTCTGCGAACTGTCCTGTCCTTCCACTCTGCTTTATTTCCTTTCCTGGACTAATTTAGAATGAATGGATGAAACTGGAGCTTAGTGGATTTTTGTTTTGTATTGATGGGGATTCTTCTGGCAGCTATTTTCATCTTATTTGAAATATCTTGGCTTAGTTCTTATTTGGATTTTCTCTCGGCATGAATATTATACTATTATACTGGTTAGTTGATTTCCAAATCAAATAGCTTATGAAATAATTGAAGTAAAATACTCTTATAATGCTGAAATACTTTGTACTGCAAAATGACATTTGAAATGAGCATAATTGCCATTTCTGGATACTCCATTGTTTTGGGAATAATTGTGGGTTGGTTTTTTTTTCCTCAATATTTTTTATAAGGCCAAGTAAAATCATTGAAATGTTGGGTATTTTAAACTAAGCATTAGTTACCAAAAAGCAACTTGTATGGCAGCGATGTCAGCTTCCTGGTGTTATTCTGGTTTTGAGCATCCTGATTTCACCAATCTTCCCTTTAACACTGTTTCTGAAGATGCTAGAAATAGTCAGGGGTCTTTCCACCAAAGCATTTTAATAATATCTGAGCACTGCCTTTTCTTCTTAACAATTTAAGCACCAAGCTGAGAACAGCTAGCACTAGCAGTTCACTTCCATCTTAGAACTCATCAAAATCCCAGCAGGAGAAACTTCAGAGCAGACAAGAAAGAGCCTGAATGAAACCATGCAGATAGAGCACTTGGAGGAGAGGCACAGGAAATGCTAAGAGCCCTGGCCTTTGCTCTCTGGGGCTTTTTTGTGTTATTATCTGATGGAAGTCTCATGTAAAATACATGCAGCTTCCAGGAAGCTGGGTCTGTCTTCTCACAGTTGAGTGTCCTGATCACAGGGCCAGTTTTTACTTGATCTGCACTTCAGCTGATCACAGTTTTTGTCTGCACAGAAGCACAGGTAGGCAGGAGAAGAGAGTGCTGTGTGATAGTCCTCTGTGTTACAGGAGATCTAACTTTCTATACAAACTCAATACATCTGAAGTCTAGACCTCCCAAATTCAGGAATCAGGTCTTCAATAACAACCTTGACCTTAGCTGTTTTGCAAGGATCTTTCTGAGCAACTGGAGTGCAACTCGTGCTTGTCTGGGTGAACCTTGGCAGGAAGAGAATTTTGGGTAGGGGAGTGATTCAGGACACACTCCCAGTTGTCCTTTGATAAAATTCAGAGACTTCTTGTGTAATTGAAATTTACAAAATGTGTATATATTTTTTTATCTTCTTTCCATAATTTATTAACTAATGCAACACAGCATTTTTTTGCCTCAAGCATATACATACTCTGAAGATGAGGAAACTATTAGTCACTTTAATAGTGTGCAAAATGAATCCAGGCTGGCCAACTTCTGCCATAATGGTATATGTCTGGATTTGACACAAATGAAATTGTCCTTATAAAAAAAAACAGAAAAAGAAAACTAATGAGCTATTATATCATTTTGCATCTATTAAAAGCCATTTTTTTTAGAAATGGTGTACATTAAAATGGAAAGCTGTTTTACAGTATTATATAACTATCTTAAAGAGCACTACGGAATTAGTGCCAGTGGAGGATAACAATAAAAGTTAAAATGGGGAAATGATGACACAATTATTTTGTTTATTTGCATTTCACTTCTCTGTTGTTTGTTAAAAAGTGCTGGTTTCATCAAAACATAGTTCTTTTAAATGACCAGTGCTGCAGGTGGTTCTGAGTTCCTTGACATTTATGCTTTTATCAGATTTTTTTTACTTCATGTTTATTATATTTCTTTGTGGGAGTGGCAAAAAAAGTCTGGCAGAAAATGAAAGGAAATGTGCCCTGAAAACTTCACCAAGTGTGGTATTAGTTTAGATGTCTCAAATAACATAATCTTTTGGCTGGAAATATGGCATAGAATCATGGGTACTCTTCTGTCCTAGGGGAGAGCTCATGTGATTTTTCTGTAACCTGTTGACTGCTGCTTTGGTTACTGTCCTGTGGGTTTGTGTGCTCTGGGACTGACACAGAGTGGCTACAAACCTCACGACTTGGCACTTGCTTCCAGCTCTCAATATTTACTGTGTATGAGCAGAGTGGGAGGGGGTATAAAATCAAGACAGTAGCTATCATTTTAGTAGTAAACAAAAGTAATAGAAATAATTAGGCATCACAAAAGACGAATTATCAACTTGAAAAAAAAATTACCATGGTGCTTTACAATAAATCAATCAATCAATCAGTCAGTCAGGAAAAGAGCAGAGAGATATTTTAGCAGAGGTGCAGTCATTCTGCAGCAATTCTCTTGATGTAAGTAATCACATATGAAATAATGAATAAAGAAATAAGACAAAGGTTAAGAAAACTAGGATGTTAAATTTATGTCAAAATTAGCATCAACAATAAGCATGAAGGTAAATGGCATAAACTAAAAAAACCCAAACTTCCAATGTCCTGTCCCCAAATCAACACATTTTATGCTGATGTGTGTATAAATGGATGGACATATTATAGGTCTTGAATAAACCCCTTCTCCTCTGCTTTGCTTAATTAAAACACATGAGCACATTAACAAAGATGCCTGCTGTCATAGAAGCATCATGAAACTTGATCAAGAATTGAATAACTAAGCATAATGAGCCATAAATCTTTTCCTTAATAAAAATAAAAGATATATAATTATTACAATGTAGAAAAAATATAAATATTTTAATAAGTGAAATAAAACTTGCTATTGCCAAGAAAAGGGTTTTTTTTAAAAGAAATGCAAATTATTGATGAGCTTTGAGATGCTATTCATTTTTTCCATTAGTTTTTGTTAATATACCTCAGGGTTTATTGTTAACTGAGCTCAGAACATATGGTCTGAATATTTGCTGACATGGTTCTATTCATTTCAAGTATTTTTGTTAACAGCCATATGCCAATTCTGCTGAGAATGAAGTGAATTATGATAAAGTTCTGTTATTTTTCCTGGAGGACTCAGCTTGTTTACAGCCTGATAATGTACAGTTATGCCAAATGACTTTTGTTTACAGGGCCTATTTTCTCCTACTGATGCTCTATAAAACAGAGCATCAGTAGGAGAATAGTGCAAAGTTTAGTAAAAGAGAGTAAAGTCAATGTGTATTTACAAGACGTAAGCGCAGCAAATGTTTAGTCTTTCACAGTACAGCTTTAGTGTGATGGTTTTAAAGTCTTCACATGTACATGCTTGCCAGAGGTGGTACAAGTCTCTGTGTAAAATATTTATCTTGCATTTCTTTGTTGCCCCTTCAAGGCCTCATACAAGTAATGCAGAGTTCCCTTGAGTTTCTTGGACTTGCTGTTGAAAGCCACTGCTTGGAAAACTAAGACAAACACTTCAGAAAGAAAAAGATGTCTACCAAGAACTGAAGTAATTTTATATACTATAAACAATGGTAATATTAGTATTTATGTAATTTCAAGAGGAAGAGAAGGTTTTAGTCCCAAATTATACGGTCACATCAAGATATTAAAGCTTATGAAAGTCACTTTAGAGCGACCTGCGCTATTATAACTACATTAGCTCTCAAATACAGAATAATTTAGTGCTGGCAAAAGTGAGACAATATTTAAAAAAAGGATCAGTCTCCTCCTACACAGTAATAGATGGGGCACAAGGTGTATGCCTATAGAGATTCCACATCCAAGTTAGGGGTTAACTACAGACAAGCAAACTAGCAAGTATGGGAAAACCTGGTTGAAAACAAATAAATATCAATCAGAAAACATATTTTGTTCACATTGTTTGAAAACTGTGATAAGTTGCTTGCTTAAGCAAGGATTTCAAAGCATGCCAGTGGACAGCCTCCAGTCAGATGGAATGTAGCCTTTGTGGTAGGATCTTTGCATACAGGGCTTGTGCTCAGAAATGTTCAACTCAGAAACACACACTGTGTAGCTCCTGAGAATTTCAGTGTTGCCACTGCAGTTTAGAAAGAGTTGGAAGGTAAATTGCTCAGAAATAAAGTATGTTTTCCTGCACATATTTTTTCCATGGCTCTTGGATACAAACCAGATGGAATCTCAATAAGGAGATGATTTTACACCTAATTCTTGACCTCACCTATACAAATACTATTGTGTTTTAGTTAATTACCTTTGTTAGTACTATGTGACTAGAAGAAAAAATTAGAATTAGAGACCTCTAGTTAATGAAATATATGTGAGGAGATGCAGGAATCTGATATGAAGGTCTGTAGTCTGAAACTTTTTGCTGATCATATTAAATAAATAAATATCTTCTATATTCTTCATATTAATGGTGCATTACATTAGGTTTTGATTAGCCTTAATGAGATTTACTTCATGTCTGCAACAGTGTTCAAATTACATCAAAATTACAGAAATGGAATAAAATGAAAATACCCTCCTTCAATTTGGTTGAACTAGCCTTAATTTATGTTATTATGCAGCCCATTGAGCTCTTTGAAGAACATCCAAGCTGTTTCCACACTTATTTTTATAGGAATATGGTTTAAATAAAAGAGCTATCAGAACTGTTCTTGTATGCAGCCACATACATTATCATTACTGGCAGAAAATAATCCCATTCCTTTAAAATTGGAAATGTTTGTGAGATATCACAGGTTTCAGCCACTCTTCTCTGTGAATTTTAATTAACATGCTCTGTTTAGTGAGCTGCTCTGAAGTTTTTTGCCTTGTTTTTATTATGAATATTTCCAGTGCCTGCTTTAGGATTCAAAAGCATGATACAAGGATTTTCCTGGGAGTTTTATGAGTTGTCTGTATTGATCCTCACTTTTTACTCTTTTGATTATTTGGTATTACATTGTTACATGAAGTTTGAGCTGATCATTGCCCATTTTGCAAGATATAGTCAAATGGAGAGAAGAATATTGTCCAAACTTGTGTTTAGAGTCAGAATCAAAAAGAAAGAAAAAGTTCAAAAAAATCCCCCTCAAAACCCAGCAGACAAACAGTAGGCAAACAAACATTAATGCTAGAGTCCCATGGCAGCCCAACCACAAAATCAGCAAGGGGCTCTACTCTCCTGACTTGCAGATTGGATCCAGCACACTGGCATGTGTTTTCGGAGAGGCCCCACAGGCACTGGCAGGGGTCGATATCTGAGCTAGCTGATCAGGGTTCTGGGTACCCCAGATGCTTTTTCAGTCACCTTGTCTCTTCATTTCCCACAATTACTTTTCCCCTGGCTCCTGACCGGGGAGCCTGTTAGCTGCCCATGAAAGCAATCCCAGGTCCCTGGCTCCTCTGTCAGATGAGAGGGGTTGTTCTAGGTTGCCTGACAGGTGCACACCTAAGTTTGATGGTGAAAGGACTGGAAGAACTTAGAACTTGGTCCTAGAGACGTCAGGTCTGGTAGCCATTGAGTTTGAGAAATTCTGGTGGGTCTAAGAAGCAGGCTTTTTAAACATACTTCCAGGCAGCAACTTTGAGATTGCTCTATTATAGATAAGACTGGGAGGATCATTTAAAATCTCTTCTCACCTCACTCATTACACAGCGCTATTTATAATATATGCACCCTTGATATTTAATTGGGAGATAAGTTTTTCTAAGATAAATTGCTTGAAAATATCTTTTACATTCAAATTAATTTCTGTTTTGTTTTATTTCTTCAAAACACAGCTACATTTTCAGTAAAAGTAGTTATTTTTATTATACCTTTGATACAGTTATATTGGATTTTAACTGAAAAGCAGAACTAAAACTACATTTCACATAGTAAAATCAAATACTTTCAGCAACAATCACGTTCTCCATAGAATTCTACCTTAAATTAAACCATATTTTTAGCCTTGAAAGCTTTTGTAGAGAAAACATTTTCATCAGTTTTGCCTGCACACAGGAATTTTGGAAGAACAGAGTGTGGTTTACACTGAAAGGAACATCTGCACCCATACAGAGTATGGCAACCTGTGAGTCCATGTGGCTGATGTAGCCAGCACAGTGGGGAAGATGACAGATGTGCCAAGTTATTAACAGGAATACATTGATCCAAATTTCCTGCTGAGGGGCAACAACTACTATGTCAGTCCACAGGCAGCAAGAGACCGAATTGAAGTTGCGGCCTTTTAGTTAATTATAGACCAATTACTTTGTCTTCAGATATAGAAGTGTGGATTTCAGCCACAATATATTCTTTGGATATTAACAAAACACCAGCCTCTTGCTTTATTTATATACAACACTCAGTTAAAATTCACTTCTTTCACTAGAATTGCAAGATACTCTTTTCTTAAAATTCGCTGTCTCATAGATTTTAGTGTTGTCATGAAGTGCCTGAGACTTCATTGCTGGTAACTGGGGAAGTGCACTGAGCTGTTACAGCAGATATACTCATAGCAGATAGGGAATTATTGCCAATGTGGAATTACTGAATTTTTGTTGTTCAAAGCAAATCCTAGTCCATTAAAGACAACAAAATTTAACCAGAAATTATTTATTCTCATGGATATTTTCCAAATCAAAAAGATCATTTGCTCTATACGACTGTGTATATCTGTCCTACCTTAACATATGACTACTGTATTTTTTTTAATTTTTCAATAATTATCTGTAATATTTTGTCTAAAGAATCTTGTTTTATGGTAGATAGGATGAAGCATACCTCCAAAATGTGATCATTAATCAAAGCAGATTGCATTATTTAGACTTGTTTTAATTCCATTTAAATATAAACTAACATATTAAATGATAAGGATGGTCAAGTAGTGACAGAGGTTCTCCAGAGAGATCATGGAGTCACCAACCTTGGAGATAGGAGAGACTTGACTGCACAGAACAATTTCCTCTAGCTTGACCCTGCTTTGAGCAGAGTGCTGGACTAAATGATCTCCAGAGGCCCCTTCCATCTCAATAACTTGGTGATTGTATGAAGTTTTAGTATTGTAGGCCACTGCCTCTTCCATATAACTTCATTCACTGATACAATTCTTCATTATGAAAGCTGTATAAAGTTTGATAACCAGCAGAATAAAAGACAGGCATTTCTCAGCTTAGTAATTTCATGCACTGGCTCTTCCTCATGGCTATCTCAGCATGTTTAGTCAGGTCAGTTTAATTTTGGATACCTTGATTTATTATCGGGTGCTAAAATGCAGCATCTTTCTGTTCTGTTGTTCATACTTGCCTGGCTAGGTAATCATCCCAAAGTGGTTCTTCACATAAAAATCTGGGAAAATGAATGTGTTTTTAAATGCTGTTTATATACTGTATTATTAGCATTTCAGTATACCACTAAGGTCAATCAATGGTCAATTGTGAAATCAAGAAATTTCAGGTTTGTTTGTGTTGTTATTTTGAGTTTTTTGTTTATTTGTTTGTGGGGTTCTTGTGGGTTTGGTTTTTTGTTTATTTGGTTTTATGTTTGTGTATTTTGTAAATAGAAAATCTCTGGTTTTAAACAGGTGATATTGCTGTTCTTCCCTTGCAGCTACTGCAAGGCAGAGGTCAATAAATGAATGAGTGAAACTGGCATTATGCATCTTTATGTTCCTGTGTAGAATATAAGTAGCTGGGTTTACATGTGTCCTGCTAATCACAGCATATATTCTCTTTTGAAATTTTAATAATTAGAAAAGGGAAAAAGTGACAGATATCATAGCCAGAATATTGTTCATTAGAGCAATGTGGGAAGCAGCAGTACACATGTTCAAGTTACTAAACATCTGTATATTTGGGAACACTAAAGGTTGGGGACACTGAGATAGAATTTAGCCAAATTGTGCTTAATTTTAATTAAATTTTCCTTTTCATCTTCTGTCAGAAATTGGTTCTGAAAATTTCAGTCAGCCACTCATGTTTAGAAAAAAATGGAAAATATTTTTTTTTAGAATTGAAACAATTTTGATGCTTCGTTTTAAAATGTGCAATTTAAAATGTTTTATTTTAAAAGTAATTTAAAATATGGTGGGCATGTGACCTCTGAGTTGAACACATGACTTTTTTGTAGTTGTGAAAACCTGTTCAGATCAGAGAGATTAATAAGTCTGAAGATTGTCATCCATCAGACACGTTCAGTAAAGGCTTCTGTGGCATGTTCTGTGCTGGCACAAGTTTTTGTCTGGAAGACTTGCCATGTGTCCATGAACTGCGCAGGAACTGTTTGGTAGAGTGACTCTGGTTTTCAACACAGGCAGGTAAAGCAGAATTTTCCTGAAGTGTTAGTGTTTTGTGGAGGCCATAAAGTACCCTCTAAGGTTGGGCAACCAGTCATTCCTGAATTCTCCACAATTATCCTGTTCTTCCATCTGCTAAAGCAGGAGTTTGCTTTAGTTAGAAGGCTTGGATAGAGGATGAGAAGACTGGGACTAGAAGGACAACGGGAAGAAAACAAACTGTGAGGGGAGTTATGATGGAGAGGTTTGGAAATCAGCAGAAGAGTTTAGTAGAATTTGGACTGGTTTTGAGTGGGAAGGAGAGAGCTTTGAGCCAGCCACTGAGAGCCAGGGGGATCACACAAGCCTAGAGGAAGGGGAAGCAGAGTCTGGCTGGACAAACAGAATATTCCTTTACAGAATTTCTTATTCCCTAATACCCTATACATTGCATACATGCATGTCCAAAGTAAATTGTGGTTACAAAGGATGCCTTTTTCTTTCTTTGCATTGCATGTGTACATTTATATTGTCTTCTTTTCAGAATTGCAACACCTTTTTTCTCATGTCTGCTTAATAGACAGCAATTCTAGGTTCAAAATACATTCTTTTTGGGTTTGGGGAGAAATCACTAAAAATTAAGCAAAAAAATAATGCTAAGTCCCTTTTACTCTTTGTAGCTTTCTTGGGTCTCTATGCATTTTTGCCTTCCAGGAAGACTCTGGCAACATTTCTGCAAGATGAGATTTGTGTCTTTGCTGTGATTTTTCCGGATACTTACTTTCCCAATGCATCTTTGAAATGCCATTACTTTGCAGAGGCAACCACTGCCCTTTTAAATGGTTCTATTAAAATAAATTTGAGGTGCCCTGAAGCTTTCTCAGGCAAATACCAGCAATAACAAATTGAGCTCCCTTAGTGAATGATTGATTTGGTAGACCTAACATTCAAAATAACAGATTTTTTTGTTGTTGTTATTTTTCCTTCTGCTTTTAAACAACACAAGTAAATACTTCTCTTTTTCTTTTTCTTGGGTTTTTATTTATTTATTTATTTCAGAGAAGTAAATTTTAAATAAAATGGATAATGACATCAAAGAGATTACCTTGGTATAACCTTTATGTAAAGCACCCTTTTGGTTTCTAGTAAGTTACAATACTAGCAGTTAGAGTCAGAGTATGATTTGATTGAAAAAAGGAGCTCTAACAACAGCTTTATTCATGGTCTGTATTATTAATATGTAGGATTACTTGTAATTATTTGTATTATTTCCCTTTCTCCACACACAATAGCTATTCTAAAAATTTTTGAGGGGAAGCCATCCTTCTCTAAAGTCAAGGCTTCCAAAGCTGCTGTTAAAAGGTCACTAAGAGATTCTAGTTTTCAGAGGATCTATTATTCCTCCCTTCCCCCACACCCCCTTTTTTTTGGATCCTCATACAAATATGAAAGAAGAAAGGGAATTAATTTGGATTCCTACTATGTGAAATTCAATGTAATTGAAGACAAAACCAATACATTTTATAACTGTTGACATTAATGGAAGCATAGAAGGAATTTTTCCAGAAAAGCTGTATTCAATTTCCTTTACCTTATGAAAAAAAAAAAAAAATTGGTTTTCAGATGGTTTCTGATACCCAGTTATAAACAGCATGTAAAAAAATATTATTCCTAAAATAAGACCAATAACCAAAGTAGTCAGATTCATTCTGATATTCTTCAGGCCAATTTCAGTTTAGTAAGATATTTAATTCTCTAGCTTTTAACAGATACATAATCTAACTTCGCTGCTTGAGCATCTAACAAACATCTTTACTGGGAAATGTACCAATAGAAGCACATATGTGTAGGTACTGATCTGAATACATGGTTTAGTGCTTTCCTTGACTCAAATGGTATCTGTGGAAAGCAAATCAAATTGGGCATGACATTTCAATAGTCTCACCTAAAATATTATTGGAAGAAATATCATGGCACCAAGCAGCATACATTTTATTTACATGCAAGTGCAACTCTCATAAGTCATCAAGCAAAATTTATTTTTCCTTCAGAATGCTTTCTAAGTGCTTAATATATTTGAGTACCTATTAATTTTGGATAGATATTAGGAAAAAGTATGCCAGAAAAATGTGTAAGTAATACAACTCTTCATATGTTCTCTTTTTTCCCTTTTTTCTTTGCACCACTGAATTTAGATTCAAGGTTTGAGCAGAATTAATGGCCAATTATGGTAATAGTTTGAAGATTATTACAAAGCTAGTCATTCACCTGCTAAAACCATCACCTCTTTCATCTCTGTTGCAACAGCTTTTTCATGTTTATTACAGACTTTGAAATTATTTTTTCAAATATTAAAAATCCCTTCATATATTGCACATAAAAAAGCTGCTGTGTTGCTGCAGAGATTTAAATTTGCCTTTTTAGTTCATGCTTATATTTACTTAAAACTAAGGTGTTAATGCCAGTATTTTGAAAGGAAAAATATTGGCTTAGCTGAAGCCTACCTCTTCGTGTGCATGAGACAAATCTGAATCCATCTGGTAAACATCAAGGCTGTCATGGAGTAAAAACAATTCAAAGGAGAGTGAAAGATGCAGCTGTGCTCCCTCTCCCTGCAATTCTAATTGCATGTCTCTGTGTCCTTATATTTTTTAAGCATCTGCCTCAAGGCTGACATGACGAGAGTGTTGTTTTCACCTTATCCACCAATATATCCAAATATATTGCTGCCTTTTAAAAGAAAACAAACCAAAACACGCCTGACATTCCTGTCATTGGAATGTTAGAAACATTTTAAAACCAGCTGCATCTTTTAACTCTTCATGCACTGTGTGGATCCCACTGGGAAGAGACGATGATAAACAGAGAAAATTAGCAAGGAATTTACAAGCCTAATGTGATGGAGGATATATGTGCATACTATGAGATGACTTGGGCATGGCAGGCTGCCCATTATATTATTGTTCCTCTTCCCTTCTCCCACCTCTCTTTCAATGATCAATGGAGACTTGAGACTGAGCTTTTGAACCAGGCTCTCTGAAGACCAAAGTGCTTTCTCTTGCGCAAACTGCACATCTTGAATCACAAGAATATCTATGCAAAGATAGAAAAATATTGCTGGAGAGAGTCACTCCTTGGTTTGGTATTCTGCGTAGGAGTAGTAAGAAAGAATTACTTCTCCCCCACATATTTTTAATATAGACCTTTGTTCCTTTATTGAATATGTACCCAGATGTGTATTCCACATGACCTTACTGCAAGAAGGTCCACAGGCATTTGAGACCTTAAATGGTAACAGGGATTTTGATGACAGCCCACTGCTGCAGTTGCTGGAGCAGATGTCTCTGTAGTCACCTTCTTCCACTCTGTGTAGTAACTCTGAATAATGTTTCAATACCCCATCTCATGGTGGAGAAAGAGTTTGTCTCTTGGATATTGATTGGCTTGTCTAGTAACTCTTTTCATATATATTTGTGTGGAAATGTGTTGGAGATAAGGCAATTTTTTACGTGTTCTTGGGTAAAATACCAAGTTAACTCTCTCAGAAGGTACTGGACTTGAATGCTTAATTACCCTATAAAACATTGAGCCATTTTTCTAAATAATAACTTTAGAGCTCTGACAGACAATAACAGACTTGTCTCTACTGTGTGGTGCAGCTCTGATCCAGGCTGTCATTTTGCTCAGGAGTAAAGGGGTAACTTTGAGCACAAATTTGCAAAATAAGTGATCATAGCAGTGGGCCACTGGGGCTTGAACAGACTTCTGACTTCTCTTTTTCAAAGCTGACTATTTAAAGCCAAATTGCGTCACTGCACATGATCAGGTTGTTATTTAACTGTGAAACTTACGAGTGCAGTGTGCTTGTGCTCTCAGCTCAGGATCTGTCCTACTGTAGGCTCTGCTCAAGAAACTTGCCTTTGACCTGACCCTTAAAGATGTGGTACTTCTTTCTTTGTGTGTTTATTAAATTTTGCAAAATACTTATATACTAATGCTCATAAATATAATGCCATCTAAATGCTTGATTTTACTCTTGAATATAACCTTCAAAAAAGAAATTAAATTAAAAACCCCACCAAAACCTCTAAACATCAGTAGGAGGAAACCTTAAACTGCGAGCAAGTTAATACAGAATATTAGGGTAATTTTATGTCTCCAAATGTAATTTATGGCTTTTAATAAAAATGAACCTAATGAAGTATGACCTTCAAAATGTATTTAACAGTTTGTCTTTTTCAGCTAATTTTATTTACTGACATCTTCTAATTGGGAAGATGTCTGTATGTTGATTTTGCTGGGAGATATTTATACCTGTGTTTCTTCTTCTCCAATGCATGAATTTGTCTCTGCAATCCAACTGTGAATGTTTCAGCTGTACCAAGTGATACAGGAAGGGAGGTAACAAAGTGGAAGGATGCAGCAGAGTGAGCTCTGGGGATCAGCGCCCCAGTGGGTGGTGTGTCTTTAGGGACCTTGCAGCACCCAGCCAATTTTTCATGTGGCACGTGCAGCCACTCAGCAGATCAAACGTGCCCCTGCCCAGCAGGGCAGTCCACAACGCAGGCTGGGGCCATGATGTCAACATAACACTTTAAAGTTAGATTTGGAGAAAGGAAATTATGCATTTTGTTGTGTCTCTTTCTCCCCCCCGCCCCGGTACTGGAAGTGCAAGAGTCATGTCAATACTTTAAAAATATTTTAGCTCTATTTTCTTCTTAAGTTGTTCCAAACTATTCAGGAGTTGTTACTTATTTTTTCTGTCATTCTTTGTTGCTACAGCAATGAGTGAAAACTTTGATGTATGAACATTCACTGCACTCTACAAAAATGTTATGAATCATTGCATTTATTTCTGCTTCCTAGAGTACAAATATCTTACTCAGCATATTTCATAACTCAGTGTATTATTATGTGTTCTCCTGAAGCCTACAGTCCCACTAAGAGGGATCATAGTTCCCACACTAAAAGTTTGCTCAACAGTAAAGTACCTTTAGTAAGTGTTACTTCTGTGCGTGGTGGTGGATGGGAAGATGTCTCAAAGAACATGGTGGTGAATTGACTTTGGAAATATATATGTTATTTACAAATAAATCCTGCCTCCTTTTCTTTATACTCCAGCAGAATCACCATGGCTTCCTAGCATTGTGGTACAACATAACACTAACATATCACTAGATGAGTAGGGGTTAATTTAAGAATGTCCGAATGTAGATACACAGGAATACATTTCACAGCAATTTGTACTTCATCTATCTATTTATTCTAGTGAGAAGAAGCTTCCAAATTGGTAGCCTTTCATAGGTAGTCTTAAGTTTAGTGTGGTAGAAAAGAGTGTAGGCATCCTAATAAGGATCAGACATCACTTAATTCTTGCATTCTTTGAAACAGAAATATCAGCTAAGCCTTCAAGTGTTTATTCTTTCATCAGAATGATACATCCAGCATGCACTTTAAAGTATTGTCCCACATTTTACAATGAAAAAATTTAAAAGTAACCTGTTTATGTTTTTATTTTATTTCTATGCATAGAAGGAAGGGTTTGTAGTTACTATCTGAAAGGAAAAGTGGCAAGTAGTTTATAAAAAGGGATTTACCTGGACTCAACAGGAATCACTTGAAGACCCAATATTTCTTACCCTCTTGCAGTTCAAATCAATGTAGTATCCTTGTGTCCTTAAAGGCCACTGTGCTTCATATCAGAGCTGTGAAGAAACTGTTGTGTTTCTGCCCACCAAGGCGTTACAATTCACCCCTTTTGCTTATGATTGAACTTCTCACCCACCTGTGAATTAGGGTAGCTGAGATGTAGGTGCACATTTGCTTCTGTCAGTTCTTCTAGGGGTGTGATAACCTCTGGCAAAGGAATAAGACAACAGGGAGATAAACAGGAGTTGTGTATTTGAGGATATGTAAAAATAAATTACTAAAAGATCTGCTAGGATTTCTAGAACTGTAAAAACTGTCAGAGACATGAGGCAGAATGTGTTGGTGTTTGACTGTCTCACCTCTCCTGACCCAGTTTATCGTTGTGACTTTTTTCTTACCATAGAATTTGATGTGATTACATTCCTGCCAGACAAATGAGTAAAAGTGTTTATAAATGACACCTTATATGCAAAACAAATCAGGATGAAAATCTTCAAGCAGAAGAAGCAAGAAAATGAGACCAGAATCAAATTTTTAAAACTCTACGGAAAAAAGTAATTTCCTTTTGAATTTTTTTTACCTTCTTAAGAAGAAACTTAGTATCTAATATACCTAGAGGATATTAGGAATTTTTCCTGTTTCTTTCTTTACCTCACTTTTCCACTCTTCCTCCATTCCTCACTCCCTTGCTCACTCTTTATATCTATGCTCTAATAATTTGATCTAAAATGCATATTTCAGTTCAAGGCCAGTAATTTTCCTACTATTCACAAACTAGTAAGCTATTCCATGACATCAACTATTTAAATGATCCTTCTGCTTGATTATTTGGTTGGTTATTTAGGGGTAATATTGGAAATATTAGACTACTTTGAAAATATAAATCATATACCACCAGACAGATGGAGTTTGCCTTGTCCAAAAATATAAGATATATGACTCATTTTTATCTTTGGTTTTCCACTGTAAAGAATGGGTGTCAGCTTCCTGTGTAATTTTGATTTGTTTATCCAGCAGTTTTGTTTGTTCAGGCAGTTTTCTCTTTGCCAGTTGTGGTCTATATTTCGTTTCCATAAAAGGTATGTTTTCTTTGAGGCTATCTTTTTTTTTTTACTATTGCCAAAACCGCAAGTGATGCACCATTACTTGGACTTTCTTCTTAATTTAAACTTGGCATAGTGTCTTCCTCTGGTGTAAAACATGAAACAAAATCCTTTCTGACATAAAATCCAGGAGGTAACTCCTTCATTTGAGATTGAGTATGGGTTCTGTTGTATCAAGTCAGCTTTTCTACTTTACTTGCAGTGGGAAGTGGGATATAAGGGATGAGACAATAATATTTACCTGATGGTTGAATATTTACTGGGGTCAGTCTGCCTTATGGAGTATATGGGGAAGGCTGTAATAAGACATATAGCAGTTAAAGGCTGGGGGGAGGTAGTTTATTTTGACAAGGCTGTTCCATCAGAAAGCTGTACCAGTCCTTTCTTACTTTTTTTCCTAGTCTGAATGACTTTTGTGTCTTTGAGCAAACTGGAAATATGTGAAAGTGGAAAAAATTGGTTCCATTTGCTAAAACATAAACACATGTGCTTTTGCCCAGTAGCAATGGTAATAAGAAGTTCTGATGTAAAATACTTGTTAGACTAAGATGACAGCAGTTGAGAAGGCTTCTTTTCCTTTCCCTGCTTTTTTATCCTCCCCCTTCTCCACCCTTCTTCTCCCTCCCCCTCCCCTTCATCCCCTTCCTCCATTTCCTATTCTTTCTTCTTTACTTATTTTCTTTACTTCCTTTCTTTATTTCCTTCCTTATAAGACCAAACTTGAAATGCCAAATCGGTGTGAAGCATGACAAATATGGAAGAGTGGGCCACAATGAAGCAACAGGCATGAAAGCACAAAAGTTTCCTGTATTTCACCTTGTGTTGTAAATATAATTTATTTATTCGCCCTGGAAAGAAAGGAAATTACAATATAGTATTTTATGTTATGCAGTCTTAGCCAAGGATATGCAAAACAGTCTGTGAAGAGCACACACAAATTTTCTGTGGGTAAGATGATGAGCTTACATACCTCCTGCAGGCTATGGTGACCTCTTATCTTGTCATGGTTGTGCCTTCTATTTGCCCACTCCAAAGATCTGTCACTCCAATCTCAGATAGCATCTGCTAAAATTTTTCTGAGAACGGGCTGTGAAAGTGCAGCCTTTGGCTTTCCTCAGCCCTTCACCTCTCCTGTGATTGGTATGAGTTCAGTCTATGTTTGTTGCAGTACAGAATAGCACAAGCAAGTTCTTAATTACCTACCTTTCTCTTTCTGCCCTTAATTTAATTATTTTTGTTCTGGGGAAAGTAGCATCAAGTTAGAGGCCAACACATGGCTGTTGATTTACTTTGTTTTAGCCAGACAGAAGTTGCTGTGTTTGAGTTCTTTGGTGCCATCTGTATCTCAGCAGGGATGAGAGAATTAGGATGTGGAGAAGGGAGAAGCTATGCTGCTTTGTCACAGAGTCTCTTTCTTTCCTTGCCTAGTTCTGAAGTGGAAAATGTTGCTATTTATGCCTTCAAATAGTGGGAAAAAGAAAAGAGAGTACCTTTGTATTTGTTAGAGCAACTCAGTTCAGATAGTAATATAAATACTGTCAGCTTGGAACTTAAGGAAGATGGTTCTATGTTTTATAAATAAAGGTGAAAAAAAAAATAGAACAATTTGAACAACTAACCTAACTCTTCCTGAGGAACAGATCAAGTATTCTGCTATTTGGCCTAAACATGAAAACATGAATCTCCAGGTGTCTGTATCCTTGCTGTTGTGATGTTTGATGGTGCGGGTCATTCCAGTGTCATTCCTATTGACACTTTTAACTGATGCTTTTCTGAAATTTTCAAAGCAAAACTCACAAGAGATCCTAGTACTAGCTGCATGAGATTTAATATCTTCACATGAATATAACAGCAAAGTGGGATCTGTTGAAAAGGAAAACATCATTTTGTAATGTACCGATTTCTTCCTGTCTTCATCAAAATTTTCAGTCAGCTGTAGTCAGCGTTTTAAAATAAAGGAAAGAAGTCTCCCATTTAGCATAGGTAATAGTATTTTTGGCATGCAGGGTGTAACTTTCCAGTGTTTGAATTTGAGCAATGAAGAATACATGTATACAGTTCAAAATCCCCATCTCTGTGCACTGCAACTCAGAGGAATATGCCTGAAAAGCCTGGGGAAGGCAGCACTCTGTTAATTATAATTCTGGACAAAGTCTCACATTTGGTGTAAGTAATTTCTGTTGCTTTGGGGTTTTCAACTGTAAAAGTTGCAGTTTATTGCCCTCAGTACAAAATACTGAAATGGCTAATTTTTGTAATGATATCTAGTTGTAACAGAGAACTAATACATAACTCTATTTTCATGTTAAAATACACTGTGACATATTGGAAATAGTAATTTAGATTTTTTTTTTTCCCAACAGAAAGGCTCACAGTTTCTATGGCACTTTGATTTCCTCAGGATTTCCATGCACAGTTCATTGGAAAAATCACATACAAACCACAGTTATGTAGCATAGCTTATTAGATAATTTATTTTTCGATAGGTTTCTATATATGATCTAATAGAGAATCTATGAGAGCCACATTATATCACTAGGCATTTCTATCACCACTCACAAGAGTAAGAAGATTGAATTTTATTTAGCAAGGATCAGTTAAAAAAATAAAGAGAGAAGACTTTAAGCACAAGTTAGAGGATGCTGAAGTCAAGTGAACTCCCCAAAGTATTAGAAGTCTGCTTTGTTGTTCTTATGTTCCTTGATTTTTTTTCCCCCTCTTAATCCCATACGAGATATTCTGCAGTCATATAAAATGAACTTTTGTTTTCATGCTGTTCTCAGGGCTTAGTTGAGAAAGAGGAGTGCAGCTGTGATGGCCTTGGCCATAGACGTTTTTTCACTGAGACACATTCCTTTCTCCTTGCCTGCATCACTGGGCTCTTGTCCAAAACCAACTACATGGTGTTTGTATTGTGTCCTCCTATGCTTTAGCCCTCCTTAGGATCCTGTCCTGCTCAGCCCTCACACTGTGTCACATTCATTATGGCAACTTCTTTATTCCCCTTTTCCTCAGACTAAGTTGTGAGAACTGTGTCACATTACTTTGTGCTGAGCATATTGAAGATTTTTTCTTAGAAAAGATATGGACAAACTGTTACTCGGTTACCATGAGGGGGGAAAAAAAAAGTCTTCATCAGCCAGATTTCTTAATACTCTTCATAATTTTAGCTTCAGCTTGATTTTTTAAGAATGTTCAAGTTCTGTCTGTCAGAATTTCTAAAAGATCTAAAACTTCAAGTGTCATCCAAGATTTTCTTGGCTTGCTTCATGCCTTTCTCCACTCTTCTGCCTTTGATATTGCAACCCCTTGGTCCAGTGTTAAGACTGAACCATTTACCTCTTATTCTCAGCAGAAGTTCATGGCTGCTAGTGCAAAGGCTTTTTAGTGGCTGAACAAAGTAGTGAATAAAAATTGACAGGCAAATCCATTTTCATGGGCATCTGAAAACATTCTTAGCCACTTTACCTTTACAATGAAAGAATTGTCCAAAACTTTCTAATCAATATGTTAATGTGTCTTGCTACAGAAAATGAGGTTAGTCTCATTTTTATTAGAAAAAAAAATACTTTCTTGTGTGGTTCACTTTTGGATGAATATTGCGGTTCAGTTTTTCAGTACTGTGACAACTGCATTTTTTCATTATGTAAAACTGGAGAAAACAAAACCACCAAAGTTACTGAGAGAAATGCATATAATTTGCACGGCCCTGCAGTTTGATGTACAAGTGATTGAATTATGAGTTTGATCCTTTCCTTCCCTTTCTGATCCCCTTCCTTCTTTTCCATTCCCTTTCCTTTTGATCAAAAAAAATGCCATTAAAAATCTAAGTCTCCCTAGGGTACTAGGTCACATTTTACCATGAAAGCCAATGATGTTATGAAAATATATGAAGATCTCCCTGAGGCCCTATGTTACAGTTTTGTATCTAGAGTTTTTCAGTGATTTATTTGTCTGTTATGCAGTGCTCCATCTCTAGATGCTGCAAATATCTTTTCCACAGCTGACATGTCTCTTGGCTCATAAAATTTTCTCTAAATGAAAAATATTGCAGATCTGGCCACAGTAAATAGCAGGAAAATAATTTTACAATGGAGGGTATCCATAAACAAGCTGTCTACCACATCTTCCATCAAGTATCACAAACGTAGCAGTGCATTATCCTATCTACATATACTGTGTGTTTTGTCAGAAGCATATAAACACAGCCAAATGCAACTTAATGAACTATTTTTGTTTTTATTTTTTAGCTATGAAAGAAAAATATTTCTTCCAGCCCCTTTTGAATAATAAATGACAAAACATGAGATTTCTTAATGCTTTTTTTTTTTTTTTCCCTGATGTAAGGGAGGAAGAGCATCTAATGTTGAAATTTCAGTGACACATCATGGCAATTGTATTTAATAGAGGCTTTATAAAATATGTTTCTCTACAGAAATATCTCCTTTTGGGGTTTTTAAATAAAATTTTTGAGGTACTTTTTAAATCCAGACACATGTATATATGGCTTTAATCCTTAAAGTGTGAAACAAGCTGTGTAGACCTAGAATTTTTTGAAAATGAGGGGAAGATTTTTAAAAGTACAAATAGCACATAGCTACATATAATTGTGTAAAAGCCCCTTCTGGAAGTTGCTTAGACTGTACTCTAGATTGCCTAGATGATCCACTTGCTTTGATTGGTGGTGGTGTGTCTCTGCAAACCCAACTGTATGACCGAGATAATGTGATTATCCAAACCCAATCTGTCTATCATCACCCAGGAAATTTGAATAGAGGGTTCACAAGAATTTTTAGAATGCGATTTAGACAAAGCAGTATATCATTTTGTGAAAAGCCTGATCTGGTAGACATTAATGTTCCTGATCCTTTACTATGTCCTTTATTGTGACTCCTATGTCACTGTGTTAGTATCATTAACAAACTGAATGGAGTGTCATGTTCTCCCAGGAATGGTTCTGCTTCTCCTGCAGAAGACTGACTCATGCTTCCCATTCCAGCTGTACCTGATCCACTCATCTGTTTAAGGTGACTTTTAGGACTTTTAAATTGACAACCTCCTGGGAGTTTGCAAGATGGAAAGTAAAGAGAAAGAAAATGAAGAGCATAAAGTTTGAATTAGATTTTGGAAAACAGATTTTTGAGTCCCTGAAAATTTGTCCTAGACACCAACTTACACAAACCGGTATAAAATACCTGTTGGGGAGCACCTGGCCATAAGGACCTTACCTTATTAAATACAAATTTCTTTTAAATACTGCACTTAGATATGTTCTTGATAATTGGATGGAAGACACAAAGCTGGGCTATCCCATTGGACTACAACTACTGGACCTCCTGACAGCCATAGGATGTGTTCAAAAGGTGAATCCTCAACTGAAGAGTCAGGAAGGTTCAGACTCTGTGTAGGAAACAGCAGGAATTTCCTATGCTCTAGACTTAAGCTTCAGCCGTGGGATTATAGCTTACCTGTTGAGGTCAGTGTGTAATAGGTGTTATTTGATTTAAACTTAGGTAATATTCATGGGTTTACTTGATTTCTTTTTATACATAAACAGTGCTCAGGGCCTCTGCACCCATATGTACCCAAATACACACATTTTTACTATTTTCATGTGCATGGAGTAGCAGAATTTTTTAGGAAATTCTGAGCTGAGGAATGACTTCAGGCTGCAGATCACTCTTCTGATCTTTCTTCTTCTCATGAATTTTAAACCTGCAGGAAATGCATTCTCATACAGCTGAAGGGTCAAGTAATTATAGGTTTTCTTTGCTTTGGACACACTTATTTCTCTGGGGATTCCTTTCCTAAATGTGGAGCATAAGAACCGCCTAAATAAACCAGGTGTCAGAATTTGATTCTCACAATTGTTTTTATAGTGACCTGAGTAGCTGAGCTTTCTAAACTCCTGAACTCTGCTAAAACTGTAAGGATTCTCTTGCGTGAAATTAGGATATGAGGCATTTAACACTTCAAAACCTATTTTTCATGAAGTTAGGCCCAAGCATTGCAGGGTAAGTTCATGTGTGTTAGGAAAATTGTTTGAATTTGCTGTGATTGTGTAGGTGAAGAAAACATTTCTTTTTAATTTTGCCTACTCTCGTTGTTGGCAGTCATTACTACATTTTAAGCTGGATTATTTTCATTAATAGGCAGCTGCTGAAGTTCTACCCTAAATTTGTATCAGTTTTTAGTTTAATAATTATAAAAAACAGATTTGAAATTCTCTGGTCCATGCTAGAAAGTGCTTCATCCTTTTTAATCTCATTATTAGCTTCTGTCTTACAAAAAAACCAGTATATTACACTTTACACTTGAATGGCTGTAATTTACTCAGTAAGGACTGAGGTGATCTTCATATGCATTTTTGACTATGCTGTACTTACATACTTTGTACTACATACAAAGGCTTATCCTGATGCTTTTGAGAACAGACGGACCGTCACTTGGACTTGAAAAGGTAATTTAGGTCCTTTTGACTCTTACAAGAGTGATTACCCATAAAAGAAAGAGCTTTGATATAAAAATTCTCCAACTGAGGTGTTGTCTCAGGTCGAAATAAATGGTTAAAAAATACTAAAAAAACAGACAAAACAATTTTCACTTGTTTTATAGTTTGAATGAGAGTTTTAGAGGAGACAACTTCCTTGCCAAAAGCACACTGTTGGGAACAGAAGAACAGAGTTAAGACAGTGAGTGGGTGTGCAGAACAGGAACTGGGGTTTGGGATACATTTCTTAATTTCCAGTCTGTTCTTCTGAAATAAGGCTCTAATCCTTCAATTCCGTCCTGATTTTCCCACTACAGGGTTGCAGTATTCATCCTGAAATATTTTACATCAAACTAATGGGTAATGCTGCTTTTCAGGAGTATTAATGTAGTAGCACAAGCTGTAGCACACTTAGAAGTATTTCCATTTCTTGGTTATTAAAATCTACATGGGGGTTCTACACTTGCCAGCCAGAATTGGCAAAATGTCCTAGTGTTGTTTCTATTGGTCCAGTTTCTTTAGTAGAAACAGCACTGAACCCCAGTGTAGAGCTGGTGTGGCACAACGTTGATGCAGCCAGCGCTGGCTTCATGTTTATAACATCTGTTGATAAAAAACAAAACTCCAAGAAGTAGAAGAGTGTGTGTATATAAAACTTCAAAACATTATACTGCTGCTCCAAGAATAGTGGTGCTATGGGCCATTTTGTTTTTCTGGTGTTTTGCTTCATAGGTAGGGCACGTCTTATATTAAGTAGTACACTTTTTAAAATTGGCTCTTAAAATAGTTGAAGTATAGTTACAGGTAATAGATTCTTCTCTCCCTGTTGAACAGTGCTGGTATTGAACTTTTTTTAGAGGAACTGTAAGAACTATAAAGGGATGCTGATTTTCCGAACTCTTACTTTCTACTAAAAGCTCCAATGAGTTCACAATGCTTCTCCTAATTAAAAAAGTCATTGTGTAGTGCATTCAGCAAACTTTAGTCCTGGAAGTAGGACGTCAAATATTACTCTATTATTAGAAATTTCTTTATTATTTAAGAAGCAGAAGTAATGTAAATTATGCATGGGAATTAAAAAATTCCTGGACGACTGGAGGTACAAAGCCTATTAAAGCCCCAAACAGTTGAGGTAGTTTGAATATTTCATCTTAATTGAAGTACAGAAAACAATGGTGATCTTGTGGTAAAGTTCATGAAATAAGCTGCAGGGCTTTAAAATTCCTGGTTCTGCTGTAAAGTGACATGTTTGATTTTGGATAAACAGTTTTCTCTGTGTCCAAGTTCCGTACCATTAAAGGAGGAACAGCACTGCAGAGACAGGCAATGATGATAGATCAATTGGGTTTTAGAAACAGTCCCTGTGCTGATTGCAATTAAAAAAAATTTAGAAGCTCTATCAAAAGATACAGTGCAACGATATCTCATTATCTCTCTTTTTAAAGTCAGTCGACATAAGGCTGTTGTATGTTGGCTTCAATTTCCTGGTTTTTTGGGTTTTTTTTAATCTCCTTGGCACATACAGAATGCTTGATTGCCAAGAACAATCAATTTACAGAGATGAGAATGGCTTCCAGAACTGTGAATATTAAATGATGTCTTAAACATTTTCTGTAAAAACATATTGGTGGTTATGTTTGAATTCGTGAATTCTGACTGTTGTGATCACTCCTTCAAATAGTTATGTAGTAATGTAAAACTCCTCTTCCTCAGTTCTTCCACTCTTTAAAGATCAAATCCAATTCTTATTAGTGGGAGCATTAGTGCAACTATTTTCAACAACTGCAGTTGAGGTCAGTGAGGGCACTGAGTTAAAAAAAAAAGTTAAATTGCAAATATGAAATAACAGATTATACTGAACTGTTTGGTAAAGATCAATAAAATGTGTGGAACTTTCAGCAATCCCTAGTGGCAAGATCCTCAAAATTGTCAGGGCCTTCTGTTTCCCTCTCCGTGGCAGTGACACATCTTATGAGAATTTGGATTTAATTGAAGTGTCTAAAGCCTCAGTTTACAAATAAAAGCTAGATTTTCAAGATGTCTTATCCTGCAAATAGGAATTCATGGAGTTTTGGAAATATTTTTAAGAACTTTACCAGCATATTAGGCAAGAAATACCTTTAAAAACCAGACGCAAGTGACTTCAAAACTAGGGTTAAACACAGATGTTTAAGATTATTTACTCCTGTTTATATCAGTGGGATGCTTAAGTACCTTTGCAGATTTGGTCATTGGAATGTGAGAGTGCTTTACACTCCTGAGTCTGTTTCCCTGTATGCAGTCGTCTAAATATCTATCCCTAAGGATGAATATGTGTTTCATCCCATGTGTATTCAACTGCTTCCAGTGGGTTCAATTTAAACTGGAATAAATTGCAATCTTCCCGTACCTTTATGGGAATTAGATGATAAAATACATTTGAAACCTTTATCTAAAAGTTTTTCAGTTTCAAGATGGATTGCAGCATGTTCCAGATATAAATGAGCTCTGCAGGTTTCTGAGCCTTGTAGTTAAAGTATCAGGGGTGGATAAGCTGTCCTAACACCAAGTCCTACACAAGTTATATTGCTTTGTCAAATAACCCATAGAAAGAGCCATACTGCCCTGATCACTTAAAGTGGTTGCAGTCTCTTTAAAAAAAATACTTCAGTGCTTTCAAATGCTTTCTTTGTTTCTTGTGAAACGTTTATGAATGCAGTGTAAATCTGGAAGTATTAGACACGAAATAAAATTACTCCATCATGGCACCATTGTAAATGCACATATAGTCATTTGTCACCCCTGGGGTAGCTAAACAATAGTCTGGGGCAATATTCTGTGTAAAAGGAAAAGAGGTGGGCATAGAGCATCTGTAACTGCATTACTGAGAGTACATCAACATGCTAAAATGGTCAAGATTCCTCCTGAAAAACTAGAAATGTGAAGAGGAAATTATTATTATGCCATTAAAGGAAATATAATAGATGTTCTGAAAAAAGATTTCAGGAATCAGAAAGGCTTGTAACACCACAGGAAGGACTTAAAATCAGAATTAATACTAAAAAACAAAGGAATTGATCTTGATCCAGAACTTCTACTAAGGAAAAAACTACATTTAAAAAATTGACCTAAATCCTAAAATCTTGCCTTGCTTAAGACAATATAAATCTTTTAGAAGGTCCTGATTCTGTGTATATTGTATGCAAGTGAAGAGTCCTTCTGTGTTTAATGGATGTACAAATTGGTTTTAGTCTGCTAGATCATACATGCTTGCACTATGAGATAGAAAAAAATCCTGTTCTTGGAAAAGAGCTAATGAAAGCAATACCAAGAATACTCTGGAGAATCATTGGGACTATGTGTGTGTGAGTGTGTGAGTGAGTGTACAAAGACTTGTAGGATAAGGACATGGAAAAGTAAATTATGTGGCTCTCCAGTCTCTGTGTAAACTCAATTTTTATATGAAGATCATTGTTTTTCTTGGCCTTTCACAAATTCCTCCTTTGTTTTTGATAGGTTTTTGAGTGTATTTATTTTGGTTTTAGGAGCAGTAGTTAAAGTGGGGAAAGATGTAATTGTCATTTCTTTTTGCTTAATATTTTAAGTATACAAAATAAAACCCATAATTATTCAGTTGGCTAATTACATATTTTTTCTGGCTCATTGTTATCAGTAGTCAGTAATTTGTTGTCATAGATGGTCTGTTGGGAAAGAGAGTTAGTCTAGTCCAGTGGTGATAGAACAGACAGGAAAATGAATTACTGAATTACTTCAGTGCACATTTGTTGACTTGTTTGAAGCTTCCATGCTTGTTTCTCCACTCTGTGGAATGGCACATGAGATTCCATGGGTAAAATCAGTGAGAAGCAATCCTTCAGCAGGGCCAGGTTTTAGTCCTGAGCTTCATCTCACAGTAGACTTGTGACAACAAACTTAATATGCTTTAAAAACCTTCTTTTTAATTAGAGTGAATTATGTATTGTATGCTAATTAGAATATATGTTGTGCAGAGAACTTTATACTTTGAACATTTCAGGTGACATTGTTTAATTGTCACCTGATGAGCAATTAAGATGAGCAATTTTCACTCTGTGGTCTGTGGTTTCTTGAGGTGGCTTCCAATATACTACACAGTGGTTGAAATACTTCCAGGAGGTCCACACAGTAGCCTTCACTGCTGGCAAATTATCAGTTCTTAAATCTTTTGTGACTCCATTTGTAATGCTTTAAATTCCAAAATAATTTTGGGACAATGCATTTTCAAATATGAATGTTTCTTAGCCTGCAGTTCGAATTCTTCAATATTAGGGCTATTGCCATTGAGATAACCGTGGTCACACTTTCTCTGAAAAGTCAGGAGAAGACAACCATAGAAGTAGTAGGTCTGTAAATGCTGATGTGAGTGCTAAAGTAAAATCCCATAACCAGGGAATGAAAAGTTAACATTAGGAATGCAAGGAAAAAAGATGGGTTGTAACACTTCATAAGAAGTGTTACCACCATTGATGTAGGCCTGTAGCATCTAGCTCCCTTGGCACCATTCTAATGGTGATTTTGATACAATCAAGCATGTACATATTCAAAGGAAAAGTGTGTTGGAATTCGGTGCCTCTGGGATGGGCAACTTCAGGATACTTCCTTCTTAAAAAATGGTCTGCAATGTGACCACAATAGAAAAGCAGTATTCCAGGTTATATTTGGCCAGACATGGAGTTCAGTTGAAAGAAGAAAAAAATTCAAAGTTAAAATATTGGGATAGGAGCAGAGTCTTAGCTAGGTCCCAGGTAGTTAGTGGTCACAGGTGATCCTACTACGCAAGAGCATGAGAACTATGAGTTTACTCCATCCCTTTAAAGCCAACAAGGGATTCTTCATCTTGCTTCACGAGGTTTTTTCATGTCTCACCACAGGATGGCTAACCCAAGGGTTTCTGTGCCTCATTTCATGTTTTGAGGGTTTGAGCAGGACCAAAGTAGAGACTACATCTTCAGTGACCTCCTCTGCTAAAATGAAATTCACCCTAAAGGCCTCTTTTGGAATAAACAGCTTTTATTTCCTTAAGTAAAAACAGAGTTTCTTCTGATTTGCTGAAACCAGATAAAAGAATCCAAATCCATTCAGTTCTGTTTGGTTTGGGTTCTGAAGAAAGGCTTCATCTCTGTTGGGTTCATACTGCAATTTATTTTTTGAGGATTTTTTACATTAGGGAGAAGAAAGGGGATGTGGCAGGGAGAGATAACTATGTTAAATCAGAAGCAGCTCTTTTCTAAAGAGAGCTGAGAGTTCCTTTTTCTATAATTAGCACAGTTTTTAAACTGCTGACAGGGCTGTGCTGCTGCTTATTATGAATAAAAGCTGGACATGGATAAAGTTGGGTTGAAATCTTGCCTGGAAGGTTTTGAACACAGAACTATATTTTATGTTCAAATGTTATATTTTTATCTTAATTTTCTGTCCCTTTTGACTACTATTATGAGATTAAAGTTAGATGGATAAAGTCATTTGAGAAGCTGGGTAAAACTTAAATTGCCTGAGTCAGTTCAAACAACCAGAAACAAAGATGCATTCTTCTCGGGTTGAAAGGATTACTTCTGATCACTAAAATGGTCTTTTGTGACATTGAGATTAAGCAACATTATATGATAGTGCTCAGACTTGATTCTTATTCCACTGGAGTACTCTTTCCTACCAGCTGTTGCTATCATCAATTCATTGTTTTCAGATTGGCTCTAAGGATCTCCTCTCATTAAAGGAACATCAAATTGATCCTTCTGGGCATTTTAGGGGTATCAAGACATGGAATAATTTAATTAGTGTCATAATAGAGAATGTTTTTCTGTAGTCTGGCTAAACATGATAATAAGCAGATAGGCTGTAACTATATGGTGCTGCTGTCAGTCAGGCTTGACATATGGTGGCGTAGGGACAGTGTGTGCATGATTTTTATCTGAATGCTAATGGTAGCAGTAGCAAAAATGCCCCCATATGGCAGTATTTAAAGCTTGGGTCTGGTTTTCACTCTGCATCTTTGCATCACTTACCTGCAATTTGAGGACTGAGAAGGTTTGGGGTTTGTTCTGTAAAGCTATGTTTCTATTCAATCAAGAATTGTTGGTATGAGTGTTCAGGTGTTCAGTCAATATTATGTAATTTTTGTTCCTATTTAACTCATAAAGGGGGAATGTTTAATGGCTATGTCATGAGTAAAATGCATGGGAGAACTGGAAGACTTAACTGAATACCTGAGAAAAAATGGAATCTTTCCCTGCAGAAATGTCTTTTTGTCTTCCCATCAGTTCAGCAGGAGTGTGTCTCATGGGTGAGGGTGTAATAAAAATTCACTTGCAGATGGAAGTACAAGGGACACTTTGTTATCCCAATAAGTTTTTATGTGTTGTCTCTGCAGAGAACTCTTAGGAATGGAAAACCTGGGAGGTGCCTTGATGGCTCCTATGGAGATAGCATAGAATGAAAACACTGTAGCAGAGAAAAAACAGCACAGAATACTAAGTGGTTTAAGTGTGTGCATATATATATATAAATATATATATATTATTTGTTTCTAAACTCATTTTCTCACTCCATCTGTGTTTTTTGGGCTTGTGTTTTCTTTTCTTACCCTTTCGTTGCTCTTGATAATCTCTTTTCTAGCTCCTTGATTTTGTGTGTATGGGAGCAATAACCTTTTATTTCAAATTGTACATTTTAGTCCAGATGACAGTCATTTTCTTCCTGCACATTTTCTGAATGCTGAGGACAGATGTCACAAACAGTTCTTTGCAGTGGTTAGCTTAGGCAAATCCTTAGAGCTATGTCCCCTATGTGCTATGCACAGCAGTTCCTCTGTATACACTCTTAATTATCCTTTAGTAGGTCATCTGTCTAAAACCTGGGAGAACTGTATTCTTGTTATAAAATTTGTTTCATCCATGTAACACAGAGACAATTTAAAGAGAATGCTTTTTGAAATGCTTTTATTTCACTGTAAATCTTGTCATATGAAATACTGTTTTGTACACTTGGGCAATGCATCAACAGAAACATAGTTCAAAGAATGAAGATAATTTCTTCAGTGTTTTGAGTCTGCCTATACTGAGCAGCATTCTGGGTGAAGGGTAAACATTTCAATGGAAACAATTAATTCACCTAAATCCAAAATCTTTGCTGCAACTATTGATAAGGATTCTGTAGAGCTATCCTTTATCTTCTCCCAGATCATAAAATAGTTCCTCATTTTTCTGTATTAGTCATTCAGTATTTCAGATATTACAGCAAGGATATCATGAAATGGAAAAACTCTCAGTATAACTTGTACTCCTTATGTCTAGCAGCTGTCAGTCTAAGGAAAAAACCCAATATAGAGTCTTTTCTCTTTGATGGGAATGCTTTTCTCAGTAACCTTATACTCCTAATCAGGAAAATTTAAATAAAAATTCCTCCCTTTTTTTTTTTTTTAATTTTTTTTGGTTTGTGTTGGATCGGATTTTTTTGCTTGTCTGCAGGGTCTGAGGTTTTTAAAATTGTATAGCTTTCCAGATGCAGCTGCCAGGGCCCAGGAATCACAAGATGTATTTCTGCTTCAAAGGAACTGCTCATATGAGGTTCAGTATGAAAGCAGTACTGCTGCAGATGCCTGCAGTTTAGCCTGTGCATTTTTGAGTAAAGCGTCGTCCCCTATAGATACTGAGAAGTCCGTAACCATCAGTAGGAGCAGCCTAAAAAGATGGGGTTAGAGGATGCTGTGCATCATGGCAGGCCATCAAGCTTTGATGCATCTGCTTTTAGCACTGCATGACATGTCAGGTCTAAATTCAGGTGTTGTGGAAGGTTGTTTTTGTCTCTTAAAATAACTAACATTGCAGTCTTATGGGTAAGTTTTAGTTTTTCTTGGTATTTTTATACATAATCTGTGACGCTTTGCTCAGTGTTGGTCTTTTAATAAGGAAAAAGCTCTTCACTAGAGCTATGGCTTAGGAATGGGTGGCTTATAAACATTTAGAAAGAAATTTTAATACTACTGTGAGATAAAAATTTGAATTTTTGGGCTTGTCTGTATATGTAGGCATGAGGAACTGCAATTTTTGGGTTGGAAATGTCAAAATACATTCTGATTTTTTTCATGGAAACACCATATTATATTAAAGATGGCAAAATGTTCTTTGTCATGCTCTCAGTTGTAATAGAGTTTGTCAGAGAAAAAAACACTCTGGTCTTTAAGACTCCCTGCAGTTAAACAGCTTCCACAGCGGGATCTGATAAAAGGCAAAACTTCCCGCACCTAGGATAAGACACCTTGTTCTTGCTAGGAATCACTGAACCACAGAATAGTTAGGATTGGAAGGGACCTCTTGAGATCATCCAGTCCAACCCCACTGGGGTTGGCAGGGCCAGCCTAGAGCAGGTTACACAGGGAAGCATCCAGGTGGGTTTTGGCAAGGTATATACAAATGGCTCACTGGTGGCATTGCAGTTGTTTTGATGCTTCCCCCCAGGTCCCAAATCACTTAACCTCCCCAGGTGCCTTCTCACACCCATGCGTGGTGCTGGTGCTCATGGCTTCGTGTGCCATGTGGCAGGAGACACCACACAGGGTGTGCCTAGCCCGGGAGCAGCAGTTCCAAATAATTCACTCACTGCATAACAACCTTGGGAAGTGCAGCTTAATGGGATTTTAAAGGGATTTGAAGCAAGACGTTGAGGTCTCATTTCAGTGCACTAGAGGTGAACCAGAGAAAAACAGTAATATTTTCTTTCCATTTCATTGTGGCATACTTTTCTAAGTTATCAAAGCGGCACCCTTCCAACTTGAAATTTTGGAGAACATACCTTCTGGAAGGTATTTGGATAAAGTGCTTTCAACTGGAAAATTTTTTGGCATGTTCCTAAATTCTGGGTCTCAGTAGAAAAATAGTGGAAAAATAAGTATTTTTTTTAATATGGGTAAACTCCTGCATGAATTTTGAACTAGAACCTTTCATTTTATTTGAATTTTATCATGTTATAATTTTTTTTTGTAGAAGAATAGAAGGCTAAAGTGAGGAAAAAAAAATACTGGAAGTTGTTCAGTATTCCATTAATAGTCCCTGATTAGAGGAAAATTAACGAACAAGACAGTAATTATTCCAAGAGTGGCTGAAAATTGTGCATATGCTCATGGAAAATACAGTGCATAACTATGATACTTCAGATTGAAGAAAATTCATTATTTACTGTTTTTTAATTGGGATTGGCATACTGCAGGAAAGGCAGAAATTCACGTGCATGGAGAGAGGAACGACGTAGTTTATGGAGTCTAAGAAATATTTGTGACAGCATGAATTTATGCACTCATTCCTAAAATGGGACTTAAGTAAGACATAAGAAGTACACAAGTCTTGTGCCAGCTCTCTGCACAGGGGTGAATTTAATCTAGAATGAATATTTTGTTTACTTTTTGCAGTCTCTCTTGCCCACTACCTAACACTGTGTTTTTTAGACAGTATTTTGGACAGCAATGCACCACCTGTAAGTCAAATACCAAGGGCAATGTTTGTAGGAAAGTTAATATACTGCTTTAATCTAAATCAACATCTTGCCTGTATAGCTTACTCAAATGCTAAGGAATACACCAAAAATTTTTAAATGCTATGGTTTAGAACAGGTGTGTAACATTAATGAACTAAACCAAAAGAAAAAAAGAAATGTTTGCTAATAACTGGAACAGAACTGGACCTTTGTGCCATCAGGTGTGTAGTTTGTGGTGCAGCACTTGATAATTACTGGCATTATTTGTTCTATGAGAGCATTTTGTGTGGTATCCTGTTCAGTGCAACTTGTGGCTGCAGATTTTGCCACTGTTTCACCATTAACCTTTTTTTGTGAACTGTGATTTTAGTATGCTGAACTGTAAATTCAGCTATTTAAACATTTTAAGTATTAGATTTCTGAATGTTCATGGGAATAATCTGGTTTCTTTTTAACACAACTGCTGTAAGTGGTGTTAAAACAGGTAAATTTTCTTTTAATATAGGATTGTTTATTCATCCTTAAAAAATTAGAGCTTGTGAGAAATGTATGGGTGGTTTGAAGGTGATTTGCCTTTCATTAACAATTATTTTATGCCTGTTGTTAAACCAAGAAGTTTGCAGTAGGAGGCAAGTTTGGAGTTTTGTGTTTGAAATAAGGTATTCATTCTTATTATGAAGAGCAATATAATGACCTTCAGTAATTGAGTTGGATCACAATATATTTCACATATCATTCTATTTGGATACTTCTTGTGTTCCGCTGAATAATTACTCTTTTTAATTACTTATCTTTGTGTGCATCTTTATATATGTGCATGAATGCTTGCATTTTAATTTCTATTTATTTTAAAATAAAAATTGTTGGTAGATGCACTTTTGTAAAGATAGTTGTTACATACAACTTTATTTTGTCCAAAGTTACCCAGGGTTGGAATTGTCTCCAGTATTCCAATCTAAGCAATGGTAAACTTCGCCTTGAGCATTTTCTCAAAGAAAGTTATTTTCATCCTACAAGGATACCATACATTAAAGAAAAAGTGCATACAGCTGTTTGTAGGGGGGGGACTGTATTCAGGAAGACATTTTGTGGCACTAAGAAACTTAGCTTTGGGGCTACTTTCAACCCACCTGAGTGCAAGAAATAGTGTAAATATTTTGCTTTCCTACTGTGCTTTACAAACAATTCATAAACTGTTGTTACGTGAGGATGAAATACACTTGTTCTCAGGCTTCTTCATGGAGGTCAAAATGGCCATGAAAAAGGCATGAACTTTGAACATTAGAGTATAAATATAGTATATAAATATAAATATTATATATAAATATAGTAGTAGATTATAAATAACAAGGTACAGCTATAATCTTGTAGTGGATGCTTTCGGCAATTCTTTTTGAGAAAAGTGTGCAATGCCTCTTATGGTAACTCTGCAGCTGAGACAATGTCTTTGATGGATGCCGTACAACCCTTTAAATAGGGGGTCTTTTCTTAAATCATGTTCCTTGAAAGCTCTTTCTGTTCAGGCTTATGTAATAGCCAACATAATGACATAGCCAGATCAATATTTAAGAAGCTGTTATTTTGCTCAACCATAGTAATCAGTTTGCCGAAATTTATGGACAAGTTATAAGCTCTGGATGTAGGAATTTAAAACAAAAGTACTGGAAAATCCTTAACTGTATTGGCCTCCATGTCACCATGCATCATGGTTAGAGACATATTTTACAAATAGAGGTAATCACTTACCAGTGACCCTTTTATATTCTGTTCTTCCTTGTGTTCACACATCACATTATTTTCCTTTAGTGATCTTACATCCAAGTTAGTATGGGGAATAAACCTCTCAGGTAAGTACAAGCTAAAGCAAAGGGGAGTAGTATAAGTGCTACCGTTAGAGTAGAGTACTATTTTGTTTTTGAAATTCTAGATTTTATGCTAGGTCATAGTTGGACTTCCAGTCTTATCCTATCTACCTCCAATTGTATAATTACACAAACTCATGAACATTCACGGAGTGTAATTCTCTCTCCTTCCTCCTGATACCACTCCCATCCTCTTGAAATACCTGTAAAGTATCTCTCATCAGACTGCAAATGCATGACTGTTTCCTCCTTTCAGTAAAAATACAGTCAGACCTGCCAGATTTGATGGGATTAGCAAAAAACATGAGTAATCACAGTGGACATTTACTCAGGTAGTTACCTACTCAGGGCAATAATTATAATGCTTCTCAGCCCCAGTATTTCACAGGAATCCCCAAAAGGTCTGTCAGTAGCCTGAAGTCGTTTGTCTAGTAAACTTCATAGGGTGAAAGGGGTATGTTTTCTTCTCCCACTTTAAGGAAATCCTGCAAGGACAGCTGTGCAGCCATAATGGTGCTCCTGATGTCTGTCTCCTCTTCCTCAAATTGCACAGGGTAACCTGTTGTGGTGCTCCACTACTAGGAATCAACCCTATATCATTAAAAAGGGAGAGCAAGGCACATTCATTACCCTGCCCCTCCTTGTACAGCCACAGGATCACACTGATTGCACTTATTTTTCACACCTTTTAATGTGTGTGTGGCTTAGATCCGAGTAAGGCATTTAAAACAATGTTTTATTTATTATACTAATATGCAGTATTTCCAGCTGCTGCTGCCACCTTTGTGACCTGGTGTCTCAATCTGCAATAAGAGTACTTAGCTCTTCAAATGCTGTTGCATTTGGAGGTAGAGAAGATATTGTTGAGAAGCCTTGATTCCTACAGCAATATGGACCTACTCTTGACTCACCTGAGGCCAGATTGAAACTAGCTCAAATCACACAGAAACGGGGACCAGACAATCAGAAAATCAACCCAGTCAAGTGTCAGCCCAGGTTCCTTTTTAACACTTGTCATTTGTTGCAGCTTTCTTTTTTTTTTTTTTTTTTTTTTTGGCTTACAGTATAACTGACATCTGCTTTTTAGATTTTTGTTTTCTACAAGATCTCATCAAGTTGTTGAATGCCCAACACTTGCTTCTTTTCAGCCTTCTGAATTCAACATTTGCCTTTGTCAGAGGGGAAAATGGTGCTTTCAGCTACAGATATTTCAGCTTCCATTGATGAATGGAAAGCTTATGGTTTATAGGCGATGTGCTATCTTTTGTTATAACAGCTGATACAGCTGAAGGAAAAGACAAGCTTTTGAGCACACAGCCCTACTCAAGGACAAGCTTGTGAGAAAAGATTTTACTCCCTGCTTGATCCACATTAAATAGAATGTGGATGAGTACAAGCGAGGAAAATCTCTGAGCAACAGCTGCTCGGTGTTTTGCAGTAGTTCAATACAGAAATGTTATTTCAGCCCGAATTCCCCTGTTTTTAACAGATGACAAGAGAAGTGGTAGTCTTGCTGTGTTCACTTGGAAAGCAAGTCAATTCCCTTCCACTTTCTTCTGCAAGTCTCCCAGTAAATGTCTAGGTAAAGACATGAAAATGGTTTAATAATGTACATTTTGGTTTAGATTATTGGAGAGATTGTATGTATATAGAGACATGCAAATTCCATGTTTATTGTGGTCATTTTTGACATTTAGAAAAACCAGCCCCCTTAAGCATATCTGCTCATGCCATGCAGATTGGTCTCACCATCAGTAAATAAAACTACTACTGGATGTTGGGATGGAGGTCAGCCCTGTAACAGCTCTAGCCCTGCTAGAAATACCTCAAGATCTCTTCGGAGCAGAAGTAGCCCCTCCTTGAATCAATGTATCTTTCTGTGTTTAAAGCTGGAGCTGGATATTACTTCTTTTGCTATCTACTTCCAAACATTCAGGACAAAGAGTAACCAACTCAAGGTATTTCCCACCCTATTCCATGGACAGAGAACAGAAAACAGAGGGGAGAAACTCCTATCTTTATTTTCATTCTCTGGTACCTATAATTCAGTATCTTGGGGCTACCCATGTTATATCAGTTACCTTTTTCTCTTACTCTTAGAAAACAGGCTGAATTTGAGGTCTGCAATGTCAGGGCTGTTTCTGTCTGAGAAATACACTACATGCAGATCTAGCTCTCAGTCCCTCTCCTTTACATTTATTGCTGCTGATTGGCTTTATGGTTAGTTTCTTCAGGCAAACTGAGGTTGCCTGACACATTAGATAATGGGAATACTTGTGATATCTGGTCTGGATTTCTGAGTCTCAGTAATTGTAGCTGAACTACTGTCTCTCTTTTCAGCAGAAATTTAGTGTTACCTAAAAGCTTGCTGGTAATGAAGAGATCATCACAACCATTGACTGTTACATGTTTATTAGTTAATTATTGAGACAATTAAGAAATATATCTGTATTTTATGGTTTTTATCTGGGGGGTTGAACTTTCAGCCTTCTTACACCTTCTTTCTATTTTGCAGTGAGCTGTCTACAGATGAGCTTGTGTGGTATTTGCAGCAGACCACTTATCTCAATTGTGTTAAGTCTGGCCTTGGGAAGAGGATTTTTCTCCTCTATGTGTATTAATCTGATTATAGAATTCATATAATAGGTTAAGACTGTCTCTTCATTTTTTTATGTTAAAAAAAAGAAAATCTGTCAATCTACTCAAAGTATTTATTACTTTAGGAGTGATAAAAATCATGACATTAAGAAAAAATGTACTTTACTTAAGTTCATCATATGTTGGAAATAGTATTTATGGTCATCTAGAGTTTAATGCTGGGAAAAACTGGCCTATTTTTGAGATCTGGTTTGCTTTGATCTGTTATTTCCTGGGATTTTCCACAGCTTCTGTGTCATGAAAGCTGCTTTGCCTCTTTGACCTTAGTGGCAGTCATATAGCAGGCTGTTTCCTTGTGTTTGTGTAGCCTGAAGTTTCTCTTTTTCCCCTACACTTTCTGTTATGTAATCCTTGACTACTCTTTTTCTTAAATAAAAATTTTCCAAGTATCCATTTAAAATATCTCCTTCAAAGTAATAAGAGCTGCCTTGTCTTCATTCTTCTTCACTAAAATGGCACTCAGTTCTGTGCATTGTCAGTGGACTAAGGGTTTTGCCAGAAGACAGAAGACACTGAGTGGAATTCAGCAAAACTCTGGCCTTTTTTAACCTAGCTGGAACATATGCATGAACCAAATCCATGGCATTTGTTTTGGGCTAATTCCTCAAATTTTAAACCACACGTTTCAGACAGTTTGTTGCTTTGCTTCTCTGAATCTTGCTGAAGATAATGTACATCCCCTTTTTATCTTTCATGGTGTCATATAATGATTCTGTTGTTTTGACATGAATTTCCTGTTATTTCTTCGTCTGCATATTTTAGAGTAGCAACTTCTAGTGAGAGAGAGAGAGAGAGAGAGAGAGAAATTTGAACGTGCGTATGCTTTTGGAAGAATACAGATATCCTCAATGAAATACCAAGAAGGTAATTCTGTATTCTGTTAGAAACTCTTGAAATAAAATGCAGGTTTGACCCTGATGCTGGCATGTTTATAGAGACGAGACATTCCACTGGGAAAAAGTGTTAGTGTAGTCAAAAGTTTGTCTCCTATCAGTGGCTTCTATGCACGCACTTTATCAAAGCTTTAAGGAACCAAGTTATTATTTTATTCAGTTAACATTTGTAGAGTTCTGTGTCATACAATGGCTGTGTAGGAATGTACAGTTCAAGAGGTGAATTTTTTTCTCCTCCTTATTCATGCCTTAATTTTTGCTCTCCTGAGATGGAGATTTTTCTTTTGCTTATGAGATAGAATAAATCCAAATCAAACACAGTTTCTTTGCTCTAAGTTCTTTCCTTTTATTTCTTTTTTCTTTTTATTTTTTTTCTTTCTCTTTACACTCTGTCGCCAAAATTGGGTTGAAATGTTCAGTCCCATTTTATAGCAAACCCATAGTTTTGTAGCTTTTTCCATGGCAAATTACAGATCAGTTTTCTTTCAAGGGTATAGACATGGACTTGGTTAGACTGCTGTATCTGTCTTAACTTGGGTTCATTATATTCCGCTCAAGAAAAAAAAAGAAAGACCTGCCAAATATTTTTATTGGCTTGTCACCTATACTGTTATAAAAACATTAAATTGAGAACCTATTAAAACCAGATTTTAAAATGCTGAAAATCATAAGTATGTCTTGCAGTAATGTGTGTGGAGTCATTTTAGTGAATGTCTGATTTTTCGTTAAGTTTTTGTAATTTTCAAAATCAGCCTGCCTAATTTAAGATTTCCTTAGGCACCAAAAATACTGTCTCTTACTGCTTCATGAGGGAATGGATAATTAGTCTGAAAACTGTGAAAAGTTGCAGCTAAATTTTCTCTTTGAAATGTCAGGGGAGGACATGGTAGGAAGAACTGCCCTTTGAGCAAGATGATCAGCAGTGTCACATGGAAGGTAATGCCATTTGCCTGGCAGAAAGGCTCCAGGAGACAGAGACTAGCTCAGATTTTCAGAAGGGAAAAAAGATTGTAGGGAGCAGAAAAATCTGAGCCATTTGAACTGAAATAAAAGGAGAATGAACAGCAAAATTACAAGACTTCTTTGTATTTTGGGTAGCATCTGGGCCTGGATACTTCCTAAGCTTGTGGTGGACTTGGCCCCCATTTATAATAATTTGCCAAAACATTAGAGACATGTACAGTTTAGTAAAACTGAGTCTTTGTATAATAGATGTGATTTTTGATTTGCAGGACTCTCCTAAGGGTACTTTGTGATGAGGGTTATGATTAAGTGGAATATCCTCATATAATAGCAGCGGTATTAGCAGTGGTTTTTTTCTTCCTTCCTGCCACAGAGCTGTCTCTAGGCCACCAGTGACTTTTCTTCTTTTCTTCGTTTTTCACCCTTTTGCATTGGTGAAATCAAGATTAAGTTACCCAAGAGTTAAGTAAGAGGAAAACCAAAACTGTTTGAGACCCTTTTAAAGTTAAAAACAATTTGCACACATGCACAATCTCTTGCTGAAATATTAATTAAAGAAATACAGCCTAATTCTTTCCTGTAAGCCAACCAAATTCACTTAATTCGACATTGATGGGAGCCCAGGCACAACCAAAAGACCAGTAGACCTGACTGTTATAAACTAAAAGTTCCACGTGTGCTCAGGTCTGCCAAGAACTGCAGAGTACAACCAGAAGAGCAACATTTATTAAAGATACCCTACATCACTATATAAAATCGTTGCAATTGAGTCTCAGCATGTAGTCTTGTCAAATTATTTTTTGCTCCTTGACATGATATGGTAGGAGAAATTCAAAGGGATTTTTAAGTTCCCTCAAAAAGATTTAGCTGCACAGCTCCCACTAATTTATTTTGCTAAAATTACCACTGAAATTTTAAAGGAGTTAAATATGTGAATAATTTTTAACAGAATCAAGCCTTTTTTAATGTCTACATTTTAAAAAGTATTTATGTTTTTATTTGGACTATCTTTCACTTTATTTTATTAAAAACATTTTTTTTTCTTTCTGTGTATATTGGTAATTTTTCTGTTGAAGAAAAGACTATAGTAACACTGTATGAAAAGAAAATCATTTAATAGATATTTTTTCCCACTCTGCTCTGAAATACGGTGGAAAAGTTGCAGTGTGAGGTGTAATAAAATCAGTACTCAGGGATTTAGACTATTCAAAAACATGATCAGTGACAGAAGAACTGAGGTGTTGCCCACAAGAAAGATTTTAGGGCAACTTCCCAAGTTACAAAAGCAACAACCCTAATATTTCCTGCTGCTAAAGGCCACTCCCATACACACACTCCCCTGTCATCCAAACCTCTCCTGAGCCAGAATACATGCTGTTACCAAAACACTATGTGCCAGGAAAAGCTTTCTAATTGCTTTGAAGATAGAGTATTGTAACAGGTTGCTTAACAAAACCGTGTTATCCCCTTCATTGGAGATGATGAAGAAATGCTCAGTGAGCTGATGTGTGTGGCCCCTATATTTAATCCCCCTCTCTGCTTGGCTGTTGACTGGATATCCTCTGGAGAGCCCTTCTTAGGCAAATTTTAGGATTTTTGTGATGGCAACAATTAGTAGAAAATTGGCATTGATATTCCTTATATCATTAGTGTTTGAAGGACTGAACCAGTACTTGGATAGAGTGGAAAATTTCCGCAAAGCCCTCAGCACAGACCTGGTTTGACTTGTAAATCAATAAACATTTCAGTCAAGGCAACACACAGCCCTGTGGTCCTTAAATGTAGGGAATGTCAGGAAGCGGAACTGTCTTTCTAGTTAGAGATAGTAATTTCAATCCTTTTTTTTTTGTCTAGCTAAAAATGCAGATAACCCAGGTTTTGCCATCAGTCAGATGTGGTCATATGAGCTGCAGTCATAGCATAACAAATATTCCAGATACCTCTGTGCGACTTCTGAGTTGATATCCTTGGAGATCTTGTACCTTGAGGGCAGAAAACCTATCAAAGATAGGAAATTAAGAGCAAGCTGTGCCTTTGAACCAACATATACTGTAAGGACCATCCCTAAGCAATAACACTGAAGGATAAATCTGTGGTAAGATACTTCATAATATCATTCTATATGCCTGTGTAAGCAACCATTTTAAATATTGTGGTGTGAACAGAAAGAATTAAATGGATAAAGCACAGCCATAAGTTGAAAAACACTTATTTGATTGACTATTTTTTTTCTATGCTTTTTTCCTGCTAAACACATAAAAAGCTGTTCCCAAAAAGGTTTCTGGTTTTTATATATAAATACTTCTTGATGTGCTTTAATGAAGTGTGCATATAACCTGATGTCCTTCAGACATGTAAATTATAAAATAAATTTATGCCATTCTGCTGTAATATTCTGGAGCTGAAGTACCCTAAAAAAATCTTAAAAGTTTGACAGCTTTTTAAAATGCAAATAGCTCATGTTGAGCTTGCCCAAGTGCAGATATTCCATTTGCTACATTGTTACTGATTGAAATTCTGACAAAGAAACTTGGATTTCCCTACATTGGTACTATGTGGCTATCAGTAGATGGTCAAAGACATTAAGTACTGGATGGGAAGCCCTTGGGCAACAATTTTCCTTATGAGTTAAGAGAAGAACTGGAGATTATTCAATTCATGTATGGGTTTCTTGTGTTTCACATAAAATTCTTAATCATCACTGAAAAATAAGAGGTTGTTGCATGGCTATGAGTTTGAGCTCACAGTTTGAGCATCAAGGCCAATTATTTACTTGCCAAAAATATGTTTAAATTTGTACAAAAGTTGTTGAGACTTGAGATGGATTTTATGCTGAGACTAATTTTTCCTCCACAGGAAATTAGCGATAGTGCAATTCTCTTATCCCACTACAGTTTTATCTAACAGTATTCACCACTTGAGTAGTCCCATATGTATGGTGAAGAATAAAATAGTAACACTGTGGGTTTGTGTCTGTTTGGGGCCAGGTTTGTGCTTAAGCCAACCAGTCTTGTTATGCTACCTGATTCAGAACTGTGGTTCTCAGGTAATCACGGGGGTTGCAGCAAAGCCATGGTTGTGTTCAGTGCAGGTCTTCGGTATGTATTTTGTGTTCTGATCCTTGTTTTCATGATCAGGATACATGGAACTCTGCAGGAGCACTGTAGGCTAAGAATTATCCAGAAAGCTTGGGGACCACCAGTTTAGAGATGTGCAATATCAGCTATTGACCTAAAGAACTTGAGGTCTGAGTGGATGCAAGGAATCTCCTGTATGTGGCAACTGGGACCATTTAGTCTCATCTCAGCTGGCTTTGGATGAAACATAATTACTGTCCTTATATATGGGACCAGTGCACAGCCCCAGTCTCAGAACATATCTTTGATGACTGGTGGTATACGATGCTCCTGTCCTTAGCAGCAAAATTTGGGATGTCTTGGATAATTGGATTGTAACCTGAAGCTCATGTTACTGAGTATGAGACAGACTTTAGACTGACTCAGAACACACTGGGTTTTTTAATTTTTTTTTTTTTCCAATGCAAACAAATGCAAAAGATGGCGGAAAACTCAAAAAGGGAAAAAAAAAAAAAAAAAAA
>VYXD01008480.1:578563-615526 GCA_013397195.1 Hylia prasina
AAAAAAGGAAAAAAAAAAGACCATCAGTGGCATTGGGACTTCTTTCAGAGTCAGTTCAGAAGATGGGGTGTTTGTCCTTGTTTTGTTATTATGGATTTAAATTAGGTAAATTATCATCCTACCCTTAGGAAATATAAAAAAAAAAAAAAAAAAGCCCTTGGGAAAAAAAAGGAAAAAGGGTTTGTTTAAAAAATGATCCATTCAAGTAATAGACACAATCGGCACTGCCAAGGATCCTGTGGCATGGAATTCCTTGCCCATAGCATGGAATTGGGAGTAATGTTGGGGTCAAGAGAACAAGGGTGTGAATAGTCTAATTGAGTAGTTCAGTGGTTTTGCCTCATTTGAAACTGTAGCCCTGTCATACAAATCCAGTCCTACCTACAGGAGACTCACAGTGGTCAGTGGAAGGAAACAGGCATCTCAGGAGGTTGGTTAGTGTCATACTCAAAGCAGCCTCTAGTTTCTCTCTGTTGAACATAATTACAGCTGGGGCTGGCTTGCTTTGACATAGGTCTATGAAGATGCATGAGATGAATTCCTGTTTTCATGTGTCTGAGAACAGGCAAACCCCCTTCTGCCTCTTTAATCCTCTTACTCTCTTGTGTGATTCCTTTATTTATCCTCTTACTCTCTTGTGTGATTCCTTTATTTCAGTACAGACCAGGTCTTAACTATGACTTTTACTGGTCTTCTCAAAGGCTCCCTTTCCATATTAAGTTGCCTCCTAGATTCTAGTGATTCCCTGCCTAGCATTAAACATCTATTTCATGGGATAACTTTAGTCAAACAGATGAAGTAGACTTAACAGATGAAGAAGTAGGCTTCAAATTGCAGTTTCAATGGTTTTTCAGTGTTCTTCTTCCACTAAGATGTCAAGCATCTTTTGAAGGAAGGGCAGCTGTCTGGCAGGGAATTCGATAGGTTTGCTTTGGGCAAGATTAGACATGTGTTCTAACATAATACAAAATGTAGTTCATAATTTCATAGAGACATGTTCCTCTCTGTAACGGATACAACAGACAGATGGGGGAGCACAAGTTTCAAGAGACACAATTATGATTCATTTGCAAAACAGGCATGTTGCACAACAGCTGCTTGCCCACATTAGCTATTCTTCGTTTGCCTTACAGCTGTGCAACTCTATTTTAAAGTTTTTAAATTGTTTCAGAGAGAGAGAAAAGTATTTTGTTTGATCTAATATGTTTTAAATGCTTTTTATAAATAAAAAATGCAGAATGTTTTGAAATTAAACACTTTCCAAATTAAGAGGAAAGTATTTGGAAGAAATGTGGCAAAGATATGCTTTTTGGTACTTTTTTTAATGTAACTAGTCACTGAAATTTATCACTACCTGATTTAAAATGTACCTTAAACAGGTCAGTTTGAAAGAAGAATTTTGAAAGAGAACAAAAGTAATTTTCAGATAAGAACCAGGACTACTTTTAAAAATAAAGAAGGAGTAATCTGCTGTTAGTAATTTTCAGTCAGAAATTTAGATTTTCTTAATATATTTTATATCATTTTTGTTGAAACATTTCTTTTGTTGCCATCTCTATCCTCACATTTATATAAATTCTTTGTCAAGTCCCACTCGAGATCTTGATCTATGATGGTTGTATGTCTTCAAAGTAGGAGGAATATCTAAATCAATTTCCTAATAAAATCACTATTGCCTGAAATATAACAGTGTGTGCTTCTGCAGTTATTTATTAAGTGCTCAATAGATATTTTATTGCTCAGTGGATAATAATCAAACAGAAACTCTGCTTTTGTACTTGTAAGTAGAAAGTTTATTACTCCTTTTACAATTTCTCTGGCTTTCTTAGTGAACCAACTAACATCTATACATTAGGGTAGTAGCTTTTAATTGTTTCAGAACCTTCCTGGAAATGTGGGATGATTTAATATTTCATGTGGTTTTCTTTCCTGCTTTTGTGCTTCAAAGGATGGTGAACAAATTAGCAAAAGCCTCAGAGCCAGCTACTGTCCTGTATCTGCACAACTCCCACCAGCTTCAACTTGCAAGCTCTACTTAATGACTTGAAATGGATATGGCTTTATAGTCTGCATGTGATGATTGAACTCATGATGGTGATGAGAAATGAGTATGTGCTAGAGCTGCAGGATCAAACCTTTAGGAAGTACATTCCCCAGTGTATAGCTGAAGGCTTCTAGTATGCCTTAGCTTTTTTTCACTACAATTGAACTCATGTATTTTAATCTATACCTCGTCATATTTGACTTAATGTGTGAAAGAAAATTTAAAAATTGCTCATTCGCTACAGCTTGATGCGTACATCTAACAAACTCTATAAGCACAGATTGTTTCAAAACAGGTTCAGCTGCAAGCAGAAAAAGTTTGAGTGAGTGGTGATTCTCAGTTCTCCTCTTTAAGAGTTTTAAGAGCTAAAAAAGCTTGGATTTAGTATAGAATCTTTAAAATAAAAAAAAAAATATGGTAAGTTAGGAATTTCATAAAAAGGGGGGAAAAAACCCCAAGTATTAATTTCAAGCTGGACCCATAATAGTTATAGGGTACATTTTCAAATCTATATAATTAAGGGCTCTAGAAGGATTAGAAGGAAGCATAAATCATAGGATTTTTTAAACTGAAATGCAGTCATGGGCTATGCATAATAATCTGGATTTTTTCCTACATTGATCAGCTGAAGGACAGTAGAATGGGTAATGATGAAATTACTGTAGAATCCAGGTCACGACTCATAAACACAAATTACTGTAAGCATAAGGATACAGCAATACTGTTTTCTTTTTCAGTAGATAGGTATATGAATAAAATGAACAAGAGAGTAATGAGTGGCCATGCTCCCATAATATTTTTGACATAAATAGGTGCATGGATGGATGAATGGATGATGGATGGTGATACGATATCATCTTGCTTTTCCTGCAAGTAGATACTTTTTCTGAGTATCTACTCTGTTCCATCTGAATTCTATTGACTGTAAGATCATAATCACTCACCATATTTTTCTTAGCATCATAGTTGTGATGGTTTCCTGATTTGATAGTTCAGATCTCTTCAAATAGACTGGCATATGTTGAGGTATTGCCAGCAAAATCTGGATGATGTCTCTCACCCACTATATTCCCTAAAGGAGGACAGACTTTTTTGTTCTCTCTACAGATCTTGGGGTCCTGTGGTTATGATTCTTACCTCGAAACAAATAGAAAAAGACTACTGAGGTTTGATACTGCTTTCCATTGCTATACACTCTCATTTGTATAAAATTAATAGCTGTAAGAAGGTTTCTAATAGACTTCAAAAAGACCCTGGGAGCCCTGCCTTTAGGGTCAAAACTTCGGGGCATGAGACTTGGGATTTGGAAGGCATTTGGGAATAGACAATTTACTCTTATATCATGGCAGAAAAGCAATGGCTTCTCTCAGTGACCTCTCTCCAGAAAGGAGAAATCAACATATTTATATGGATTCAAAATAATTTAAAAAACATCTGGGGCTTTCAGATTTTAAATCCTTTTCTGAATTCTCAGAGTAGCACTATCAATATAACATTCTCAGATTTACTTCTGGGCAAAAATTCTCCACTTTTACATAACCTGCTGACATTCAAATGATCTTTTCTATCCAATCACAGTTGAGTTTTGACTTCAACTTGGCTGCCAGTAGAGTAAGAGAATTTGAATAAATAAATCTTTAAAACCAGCCTTGATAAGTTTTTTAATCAGTTCAGAAGAGCTTCTGCTTAAGCCAGATTTGTTTCAAAGAGGTTGCAGAAGTGATGCTGAATATCTTATCCTGTCAATTTAAGCAAATCTCATAGTGGTCCTAAAGTTTATACAGTTCCCACTAATTTCTACATTTTCTTTGAACTCATTTATGTAAGTGAATAATATAATCTCAGCCTCAGAGTCCTTGAGTGAGAACTATTTAGCACGTGTGGCCACCAAAGTCTATGGAAAGATTTCTGCCTCTGGAAAGATTTTTGTGGAAACTGGGCTTGGTTCTTGGGTTCCCTGAGACCACTGTAATTAGGAATGGATTTTTCCTCTCCCTTTCATTGAAATCAGTGAGAATTACTTACTTAGAGGTCTTTAAAGTAGGGACCTTTAAAATTCTAGCTTTTCAACAGCCTAGCTTGAAGCCATGTTTGAGAAATAGTTGTTCTGAAAGATTTTGATTTCATTTGTACACTGTAAATCCAGATATTAGTGAGAACTTAAGGAGGCTTAAGCTGAAGTTTAAAATGACTGGATATTTATGCCCTGCTGAGGGCATGATCCAAAAGGTTTGGTGCTATGGTTTGGCTCACTTTAACTCTGTTTCCTGTTGGGAAATTCTCCTGTTTAATGTTTTTATTTTTTTTAAATTAAAACCAACTGTCTTTCCTCAAAGAGGGTGAAAGTGTAGGATTCTTGAATTCAAAGATCAAAGAAAAGAAATTCTCTAGTCACAGTTGGACAATGTCAGAATTTCTGAGCTCCAGGTACTTTGGTGTTATGTGAACAAACAGGGTGGGCTGAAGCCACTAGCAAGAAAAACCTCTGAGACCCTGCTGGCTTCTGTAAAGAGCAAAAAGGGGTGACATTATTAGCAAAATAGTTACAAAAATACCCCTACTGGGATAAATTTTTAAACAGAAGTTATAACGTAAGAAGGATTCATATTTTGTTAAATCTAGCAAATTGTTGGCATGTAATATAAACAATGAATTCTTTCCTGCTGGAGGAAAACTCACTGGAATTAGTTAAACTTATACCCAGGATAAAGCTTACCCAACACATAGAAAGTACTCTTCATTGAAATAATTTTTGTTTTTAATGAGTTCAATGGTAGTGGTTACAAAATAATTGTGTAACAGTTTTAAAGATAGAGATTTAGTGAACTTTTTGAGCTGCTTGCTATTTGAATAATGTTAGCAGTCTAGAGATTAATAAATAGTAACAGTTCTGCAGACCTGAAAAAGAGCTGGACAGTCATGCATGCAGCCTGTGTCAGCACAGAAGAATGTTTCTGTATCGTTCTTAAAGATTTTCTCTGGGAGAAAAAAAAAAGTTCCTTTTGATAGATGCATTCTCAGTAGTTATATTTTCCCTTGATTTGGAAGTAAAATATTTCCAAATATGATTTTTATTAAAAATTCCAAATATTGTGTCAACTTGTTGAATAGCTTAAAGAATCGGGGGCTAGGTAAAGTTGCATGTTCACAAGTGTGTTGGAGGATAGAAATCTTAAATAGTATAATATCTGTGAGCAACCAAGAGGCTACATTCTGCTCTCAATTACTCTGGCATAGATCTAGAATTACTCATTGAAAGTTCAAAGTTTTTCCTGCAGATTTACACCCATATAATGAAGAACAGAGTTTAGTTATGTAAGGGCGGGAAAATCAATTTGGCCAGAATGTAACTAGCCTGGAACGCAAACTCTAATCACAGAAGGAAACCTTTTCCAGGTCAGGAAGCAGACTGCACATTGTATAGCCCTCTTTTATTCTTCCCCTCCTCCTCCACCATCTTTACCTAATATATTCGAGTAAGAATAGACTCCTGTTCCTTGCATTAGCATCCCATGGCATTAGGCATTGGACTGCTTCAGCTTTATTGTGTAAGGTAGAATAAAAAGTGCTTAGGTATGTTAAAGAAACTCCATACAAGGCTAAAAAGAAGTAGTGCAATATAGGCAAAAGTGGCTGGACTATAGTTTAGGTGAGTAAAATGTAAAGCTAATATCAAATAATGGGATATTGGGAAATTTCCTAAATTGAAGTAGGTTTCAGAGACCAGAATCTTTTGAGAGGTTATTGGAGGAGATTTTTGAATAGTCTGCTAGTTACAGATCCCAGTGTTGCTCAGGTGGTTTGTAGTGCAGAAATTGTAATGCTGTGCTGTAATGATTTCTGAAAAGAAAATAAAAATACTGCCCGCACATGTTGTTCTTATTCTGGAGAATATTCCCTCCCTGAGTGCAGAGATGGGAATGGAATGAAAAATAAAACTTTCAAAGAGAATACAAGGGGAAAAAAAAGGAATAGAAAGGAATAATGTATGGAATCTAATTATATATTTTCTAAATGGAGAGAGAGAGTCTGTACTGTATGTCTTGTACTTGGCCTAGAGAAGTAGCAGGAATCACAGTTTTGTACCAATAGAAAATCTTCCTGGACCTATCAGGAAAGTTACTGTATTGTTGGCTGTGATGCTGCATGAACATGTAATGAAGACATTTTCTGTCTGAAGACATATCTATCTGAAGATAATGATTTCTGTCTTTCTCACCATTGAAGGTGCACATGCCACCAGTGACATTTTCACTAGTGGCTGTTAACTTAGTTCTTGTTGATTTATAGCTAACAGTGTCTGTTTCGCTGGATGCTGCAGCTAAATAACCAGTTTAGTCTCCCTTCTGGTTTTGATAAAACTGTGTTTTCTTTGTAGCTCATCCTAGAGTTATTGTAGGTGGAAAAAATTATTTTGGCTTTCTGTTTTATTTTATAATTTGTGAATGCTGATGTTGCTTTTATGGCTGCCAAATGCTTGTTACATATGTCAGATCTAAAAGCCAGCTGATGAATGAAAGTTGGGAGAAGAGTTGTATCATTTGTCTCCCATCTAGCACTTTTCTTGCACTTGAAGGTAAGACCAATATATAGCTTCTTTTTTTTATATAATAACATGCCACATCTGTAAGGTAATATTTCTCCCCAGTATGCAGAGAAGCAGGAAGGAAGCTTCTAACATCTGCAGGATTTGAAGTAGTTTTTGACAGATGTGTGCTATCGAGGGTTTGATGGTGGTTTTTTTGTTTGGTTGGTTGTTTGGGGTTTTTTTTTGGGGGGGAAGATAACACAACCCAGGTGAATTGCTCAAAGGGCATTAATGTCTGTCTGACGTTAAACATGTATTCATGTGTACATAAAGATACACACAAAAGATAAAGTCATGCATCTACAGACAGAGCAGTGGTGAGGAAATGCAGTTTGTTGATTGGAAACACTGCTATTGTAATTTACTCCTAGATTTTTGTTGGTACGACAAAAGGTGTATGGTTTAGCATAGATGGGAGATTTTTGGTAATGAAAAACAGCAGTTCCTTGACACTTATTGATAAAAAAACTGGAAGGTTTAGTCTAGTGACATACAGAACCCATTTCAGAAGTTGGCCTGGAGCATGCTCTGATCGCAGCAGAATGGAGAAAGGCACAAGCTTTCAAGGCTCACATAGGAAATGTTCACATATGGCCAACAGGAGATACAGGCACATGGTTGAGATTTTTAGTATGTGCATTAGGCCAGTTTGAAAGGAAAGAGCACCCACTTACATCTCAACTGTATGTGGTCAAGGTTTTTCATTCATTGACACACAAAGCCTGTCTGCTAATTATTTCGCAGGTAGAGGTGAGTGACCATCTCTGCCAGAGGTCCAAACTGGTCAAGCACAAGACAAGAGCAGGAAAACCACAGTGAGTGTAGTGATATGCCCTGGTGAGGAACTACTGTTGAAAAATGGAGATTCCATATAGTGCTATCATAAATCCTCAATAACAGCAGGAAAACGGCACAAAAAACATGGTTAAAAGAGCATGTGTGTTTATCAAAACAAAACCCCGAGAGTGACTTCAAGGTACAATTTCTGTTCTTCATGTAACAACTTGAGATTCAGAATGAAAGTACAGAAAAGATCCAACACTCAGGATGGTGCCTCTGACCACTAACAAGAGATGATGTACAAGGGAGGTGTGTGGCAATAGGGCCTATAAAATCATACAAGTATTTACATTGGAAATATAACATTTACATTGGAAAAGACCCTTAAGATCATACAGTCAAGCTGCAAATCTAGCACTGCCATGGGGAGTAATGCTTCACCAATACGTCCACCTGGCATGAGAGCACTGTAAGTGCCAGATTTGCTGATGGGAATTGTGCCAGGGAAGGTGATACAATGGTAATCTTCTAATGCTTCACTAAGAACTACAATGTTTTTTCATACTTTATATTGAGGTGTTTTGTTTGCCATAGGAAACCTTGCCTTTAAAATGTGTATCAGTATCTCCTGAAGTAGTGCAAATCACAGGAAATGTAGAATATATATCAAATATTTATGTGGTTAAAGAAGGTGAAAATAATATGGACATTGTAGGAATGGTTACTTGTGAACAAAATTAGTTATGATGACTATCTGCAAAAGCCAACAGGAAATCAAAAACATTGCTGGGATCATTCTGCCATACTGATAAGCAGTGGGAAATAACAGGAAATATTATGCAATAATTACTACTTAGATCAAGGCCTGGGGTAGCAGATGGGTAGAGGTGGTACAGCTATAATAGGTATAAAGTGTGGGGGATGCAAGTTGGCATTGAATGATTACAGTCTCAAACCAAGAAGGAAACAGACAGTCAGAAGTGCTCCTCCAGCTGCAGTGCACTTGTTTAAGGTCAAATATCAAAGCTAATTCCTTAAAATATATCCATCTTTATTTTCATGAAGTATTCTCTAAGTATTAATATAGTCTCTTTTTTTTAACACCTATTGCTAACCATTCACTCCTAATAATTTTCATGATTGTTAAAAAAATTGTTCCTTTCTTCACTGCTGTCTATATGCACTTTTGGCAGAGCAAATTTTCTTCATATCTCCTAAACTCTCTGTGCAGTAATTTCCACTGACTGCAGGGGTATCTGGTGGTGATAGCAAAGCTGATTGACTTCAAAGTCTGTTCCTGTTTGTTGCTGCACTTGGCCAAGAGTCTGATCATGACTGTAGCAGATGTTTCTAAGCTATTTTTCTGCAGTAACTTTTTTTTAATAGACCAGTGGGAACCTTATGTAGAAGTTTTTCACTGCAATGCTGAAGTGAATGCCAACATAACTGTGATTTTGAAACCCTCTATCAGATCCACAGTGCTCATAAGAGGAAAGTTTCCTGCAGATGAAAGCATAGGTTTGCCACTCTGCCAGCCACCTGATGGCAGATAATCAGCAGATTCCTTCCTGCTTAGTCTGAGTTTCTTTTTATGGGTTATTTTTCCCTGTTTGTTAGGAAATTTCATAGTAAGTAAAGCAAGTGAATTTCTCTGAAGAAATTTTGCATGAAATTTCTGAACAGTTCACACTTTGTATCAAGAGTCAGAACAGCTTTGATTAACCACAAACGTTGCAAATTTCCTTCTCATCTAATTAGGACTTATAAATGTCTCCATGACATCATGAAATATTTCATCAAAATTTTAGGGTGTATGTGTATTGGGCATTTTTTTTCAGGGGAATCCATATTGAAAGCAGTAGTGATTGCAGAGAATTTATGAGGACCATTTTTCGAGGGGAGCACGAGATAATTTAAACTTTTGTCAGAATTTCAAATGGAACAAAACTTCCATCAATAACATTATTAAAAACAGGCTAGGAATTCTGTTCCTTACCACTTCCACTGAAAGTAGTGTTATCATTTAAGAGCTTAATCATGGATTCTATAAATGTCTGGTTTTGTCGTGTCTACCTAAGACATTCCTTCAGCAGTTCTACAAAGAGCTGAAGCTCTTAATTTCCCTGGTAAGTGGGAGAAGTGCTCCTTGAAAATGCAGCACTGAAGTCATGTATCTGTCATGTGTTTTAAGACAGAAGAATGTAGGGCAAGCAGTAGAAGTCATAATTCACCAGGGCCCACCAAAGGTGATACAAAGTTAGAAATCCTTTCAAAGAAAGAAAGACAAATTGGGAGGAGAGGAGAAATGGAGAAAGGCAAAGATACCTGCTAGAAGGATACTGCAGAAGCCAGTGTGCCTGCTATGACTGTGTCCTGGAGAGAGTTTCTAAATGAGAAACCAAGGAGACAAGGAAAAAAGGACAGAAAAGTTGTCACTTCAATTCTCAGAATGGCTGTTAGCTTTCTCACCAGTTTGTGCTGATTTCCTTATTAGCTGCAGTTAAAATCAACTTTGAGAGCCTTCAGCATTTGTTGTTTGCGTCATTTGCTTAGAAATGAACAAATAGATTATCCTTTTTTTTTTCCCCTTTTTCCTCTTCCACCACACAAAGAGAAAAGCTGACCCTTTCGTTAAGCTTTACCAGCTGGCTGAATGGCCTAGCCAGTAGATCAGTATGTAAATACTTACATAGTGTGTTCTGTTGCCATCAGTTCTTTCTTATCCTTATAAAATTTTAGTTTATGTTTTCCAATCCTATAACATTTAAGCTCAATTCCTTTAAGACAAATACTTCATAATTAAATAGAGTGGACAACAAAGAAAAATAACTGTAATTTTTAGCCCACACAGATTTATAATTAAAAAAAAAAAATCACTACTTAAGAAAGAAAGTACTGAAGCCCCATTATAGACCTGGGAAGGTCATGTGGCACTTGATGCATTGATCTAGTTGAGGTGTTAGGGCTGGGTTGGATTCGATGATCTCAAAGGTCTCTTCCAACCTACACGTTCTGTGAATCTATGATTCTGTGATTCTGTGATTCTGTGATTTAGCCTCATGGTTCCACTTGACAATGTTTTAATATACCTTACATACTTCACAAGGTGGTATGGTACTAAATTATACATAAAGGTTTGAAACCATCTGATGGAAGATGCTGCCAATGTACAGCATGAATGAAAATTATAGAACTGGTCACTTTATCAGTTAATGCATTCAAACCCTTAAACTCCTGTCTGAGTTTTGAAAGGCCAAATTGTTCAGACAATAAAACGATATCCTTATTTAAAAGTTGTCCTCTTTGAAAAACTTCCCCAAACATTAAGCCAAAGCAGAAGGATTTCCTTTAGGAAGCCGGATGCACCTTTTTCTGTGACTGTAACTGGGCTTTGGATTATATAACTTTTGGAATACAAAACTGTTAAGCAAAACAACAGCAACTTAGTAGCATTACATACTTGCAGATAGGACTAAATACTTGTCTAATGTCTTTCTTTGAGACTAATGGATTCACCTGATTTTTGTAATAACAAAAATAATCTCCATAGAATTATGCTGTGAACATGAGTCAGAGCTGAAGGATTTGTCTCATCAGCATCTGATAGGTTGATCATATTTTGTTACACCAAACAGACATGTGGTGTGTGTCTTACTTGCATTATTAAAGTTTAATCCTGTCTTATGTGGAGTAAATAAATAAATCATATTGGTTCAGGTACCTTCAGTATTTTAGAACCATTGGTTGCTTTTTCAAGACTTGTTTATCCCCAGCTGGGGACAACTTTCTGCTCAACCTGAAATCAGTGAGCACAAAACCATGTGATTGTATCAGCACATTCAAGCTCATTCAGAAGTTGGCCTGGCTCACATAAACTCTATACACAGCTGCTACACCAGTGGGATGGAGTGGGGAAACAGCTCAGAACAGAGCTCTGCAGTCTCTGGACCCCTGACATTTCCTGTTTGACCCTGTACACATGCAACAGCTTCCTTGTTGAAGATCATAGAGCAGAAGGAGCAAACAAATATCTTGGCTCCACTTTTGAGGCAGGTGTCCCCTCTCTTGATATTTCCTGTGCTCTGGGAGACACTGCCAGCTGTCTGTTCAGGTCATGCAAAGTTTGTCTGAGGGCTGGGGGTGCAGGAGGGGAGCAGCCTTCATGGGACTTGTGTTGGTATCAGACTCAGTGAAGGAAAGGAAATATATGCTGGGGTGTTGTGCTGTGCTGTGAACAGCTATTTCTGTTCAGTCCTGAGAACAAAAATTTACCATAACATTACAAGTGAGTGATACCTTCATTTACGAAGTGGTTTAGACTTCAGGTATGTTTGCTCCTGCTATTTTAAATAAATACTAAATATTTAGTTTTTAATTGTTAAATATTGGGGGGACTATTGGGGGGACTATTATACTGAATATATATACATGATGTCTTACTTTGAGGTACAGATCATTAATATAGTCTATAATTTCTGTAAAAATGTTGATTGTGTGACACTTTCGCAGTCATGCTTTACAGCCAGATTGTCACTATTTTATCAGCTAAAGCAATGGCCCTACCTTCGACATGTCACTGGAAATACGACTACCATTGACAGAACTACTAAAGATTGTGTTTTGACCTTTGCTCTGTTTTCCTATTTTTTGGTTCCACTTTACGCTTTTATCTTCTTATCTAGCATCCCACTTGAAATGTTGCCCTCTATTTTTTTCCCACATCTCAGTTTTCTTCTAGCTTCTTCATAACTCTCCAGCCTTTCCTGCACATCATTTCCCTTGTGTGAGGACTTCAGTCATCATCTGTGTTCATCCTTCTGAATCCTGAATCCAGATGATGTCCTCTGCCTACCTGGCTGGAAGATGCCTACTCTAAAGTCTAAGAGTTCTACAGTTCCTCTCTGAACAATGCTTTTAGCCTGACCTGTTTCTCTGCAGTTCCTTTCTAGATATATCAATTTCATATAACCAAGTGAATATGTGCGTCCCTTATTTCTGTTGGTCATACCTTTTTACTCACTGCTTTCTCTATCCTGACTGTAATACTTTTGTCCCTCATGCCAGACAGTCTGATGTTGTGTTTGATTTAATGTAACTCCAGGTTATAGCCACAGTTTACACCTTCTCCACCCCTATTTTCTCACAGATATGCCTTTTTTTCCCTGTTTGGATATTATTCACACATATCTAAATCATCCTCATTTTGACTTTAGGTTTTCCCTGTCTGCCCTGCTTAGTCACTTAGCATTCCACTCCAGAGATACTGAGGAAAATCCTCCCAAAATCCCATGGTCATCCTGATGCCTGACAATGTACTGTTCTTTGCAGCTTCCAACTTTGCCCTTTCTCCACCATTCCTTCCCTTACGGAATCATCAGACACCTTCTGCCTGCAGGGTCATCCCACTGACACCTGCAACTGGTGACCGTTCGTGAATGTTGTCCAGAGATGCTTTATCCTGTACTTTCCTGTTTGTGTGGAAAACAGTACTGAAGCTTACTTGTTAAATGTTCTTTTCCCCAAGATAGCCTTCACAAAACCCACATTCACCGTGAGATACACAAGGGCCTTTCAAGCAAAAATTGTAGCTAAGTGATTCCTAAGAGTAGCAAAAGTTTATTTATCTTTTGCTTAGAATTAGAGAAAACCAGACAAGGAAGATTAGGCTTGTAGCTGCACTCTTATTTACAGAGTGTATTTGTTTTCCTCCATTATTTTTCATGATTCCTGCAAAGAATCTTGCATACTCTTCTTTGCGTCTTCAATAGACCAGAAGCACTTCTGTGATTTATTGTTGTACAAATTCTAGGTAGATGGGTTTCTGAAGTTGATGGCCCTGACCTGGTACTAGCTTTAAAGTCAACATATAATGTTATTTCAAAAGAGTAGCAGTAACACCAGCCTCACATCATTGTTTCCAAATCCTGTTGGTTATGTATTACAGATGACTCTCTCCTAGTAAGTTTGCTTACTTATTACTTTCAGGGTTTCTATGCTGGGAAAATGGGTTGCAAAAGAGACTGTGGGTATCATGACCTCATCATTCATATTCAAAAGAAGATCAGCAAGATTACCCAAAGTGCATTACTTTGTAAAATTATAACCCCGGGAAGTAATAAGATTCAATTACATTCTTTTGGCAAAGTTCTTTTTAAGAAAGTATCTGTCTCATGGCTGTAGCTTATGCTTTGTTTTGATCATTGGGTAACAGTTCTCATGAGGATTTTTCATCTTCTCAAACCTAGCAAGAAATAAATCCGTCTTTTCCTGTGGTCCACTTCAGTCTTTGCAAATGTGCATTTTCTGAAGCGTTAACTGTTAACTGTTATGCCTAAGAAATCTAAATGCCTTACACAGCCTCAGCACTTTATAATGCTGGAGAACAAATGCAGACTGCACAAGGAGCTTTGTTCCCCTTCTGCTCTGAAGAAGATCTGAAATATCACACTGAACAAGAGTATTCTAATCACTGGAGCAAATTGATGGATCCTGTGGGCTGAACTTGTTTAAAATGCAGAGCAGCTACCTCTGTGCACTCTTGAACAAAACCCATTGCATCTATTGTTAACAGTGGTAAAACCAAACGACAGATAAGCAAAGGATGCTGAAATGCATTTGCTGATTCTCTGTATTCTCACTTCAAATCTCAGGAGATTACTACAACAGGTCAAATACACTCCTACAAACTACAAACAAGAATGGGATACTTTGTAAGTCAATACAGAGTGCTGTATTTATCCTGCTGTGTCAGTGTGATCTTTGTAAATGAATGATACAGGACAATACTGCACGTATCATAGGTTTATTCTGCAAAATAATTTTAAAGCTTGGTTTAAGGTATTTTTAGTCTGTTTCTCATTTACTTTCTTTTCAATGCTTTTTTAAACTTTTGCCATTCTTGTTTTGAGAACATAAAAGTCCAGAGGGCTGTTATTTTCTCTTGTGCTTTTATGGTGGTAATAGTACATACTGTTCAAGGAAAGCGTAGTTAATACCATGTAGTATATTGGAGCAGAATAAGTCAAGTCATCTTATGTTTTATTTTGGAAGACATAACAGAAAATCCCATGTCTATAATGCTGGGTGAAAAAAATCCCATAGGATTTGAATGGCGTGGTGCTTCTGCACAGGTTTTTCCCTCATGTCAGTTTAAAAGGGATTCCCCTACTAGAGGATCTCAATGGAATTTACAGTTGTTCTTTTAAGTAAGTGTTTATGCTGCCCAACAATTTGGACTCTGCATCACAACTCATTTTGGAGCCTGCTCTGCCTGCCTGACTTGTATTTCTATGTGCAAGGATTTGAGGTTGCCAGAAAGAATATTTCTGTGAGCAACAAGCAGAAATGAAGGATTGCACAAGGACTTCATGGAGTTTTCAATGTTTTTAGAAAGGGAAGTGTTAACACTGAATAGATGACGTTAACACCACCAAGAAAGAAAAAAAAAAAGAGAGCCCTGAAAGCTGTATTGACTAAATCTTCTAACAATGCTTGCGATTCTCCTATATCTTGCTCTGTGTTTTTGTATGGATTTTTCATAGCACAGGCAGACGTTACCCCACAGTGAGATTCAGTGTCTGTTTCTGGCCATGCTCTTGCACAATTTTAACCTGATTTCACGGGAGGAACACAGAATGAAACACCGTAGCTCATGGTTGTCAGCAGTGAAAAATAGCCAGGAATCAGACAAACAGCTTCATTGCTGAGATTATTTCCGGGATGAAAACTCGTCCAACAGCTGTTTGCTTTGGCCACTACTCAGGTCCCTTTGTTTTTTTAAACAGGAAAAAAAAAAAAAAGAGGTTTGTTTTTTTTTAAGATGTGGGCTGGTTATTTATGTAGTCAGGAAGAGGTCTCTGCTTCCAGTGTTGTGGTCTCTGAGCTGTTTTGACAGTTGGAGTACGGGGAGGTTTCCTCTCCTCTCTCTCTCCTTTTCTCCCATCCTTCATTCGCTTAATGCACAGACCTGGAATGCTGTAGGAAGAAGAGAAAGCGAATTTATGAGTTCTTTAATCCCAGACAGGCAGCTCTGTGGCAGTTACCTTCAAGAAAAGTTCACGCCCCAAAGGAGCGTTTAGTCTTACAGAGCCACTGACTCACTGAGCAGTGCGTGTGAGTGGCTGCAAGGGAGAAGGGGAGAGATGAAGGAAAAAAATTGCTTCCTTGTGAAACTTGCGATATTATTGTTTTAAGACTTTTCCAAAAGATGACTGCTACTTTTGTTTAAAGCATTTGTTCTGAAATTGCTGAAGCTGGAGTCTACCAGACTGAGGTCAGGAGCATTTTCCTTGGCAGAAAGAAGATACTTTTACAGAAGCCATGCCTGTGCTTGGGGTTGCCTCCAAGCTGAGACAGCCGGCCGTGGGGTCAAAGCCTGTCCACACTGCCCTCCCGATACCCAACCTTGGCCCCGCCGGCTCACAGAAGTACTCACCAAAGTCCTTGGAGCTTACTGGGGCAGAGAGCTCGATGCTTTCCTGTCAGCTCACGTTAAAATCAACCTGTGATTTTGGAGAGAGGAAAACGCTTCAAGGAAAGACCCAGGAGATCGAAGATAGCAAGGTTAGTTGTAAACTTTACCTGTGGAATTCAATTCAAAAAAAAAAAAAAAAAGTTGATTTGCTTTGAAGAAAACTTTGGTAAAAATTTTCTGCATGCAGAACTTGGGGGTAAATGAGTAAATAGACTGTTGCTGTCATCACTGAACTCCCATAGCAGCCTGGAAAATTTGTTTTGCCCAGTGGTGCTGTCTGAATAAATATTCTGGTTTTAAATGTTATTCACTTACTTCACAGATGATTTTTGATAAGGATCAGTAGTATCATAAGGAGAGAGAAACCATTCTAGCACCCAGTAAACAGAGTATGTTAAAAAAAAATCTTGGCAGCTTTTTGTTATATTATGAAATTTAAAAAGAGATCTCACGCCCACACCTATTCCCACAGGGAGGCTCTTTTAAAATAAAATCATGCAATTGATTTTCTTTTCAATTTTCAAATGATCTGGCTATTCTTGCTGCAGAACTGCTGAACCAGAAAAACAGCTTCTCAGTAAAAAGCACTTGTGCTTTTCTCTTCTACAAATAGCTTCTTACTAGCCTCTATCTAGCCCCAGTTCATTGTGATTAAAAAAAAAAAAAAAGCATTATCTCAAGTAAGATGTTACAATATTTTTTAGACTGCTTAGGGGTTTTTTCTTTTGTAAAGGGATTATTTTTGAGTCCTAATTAACTTTTAAAAAAACTTCTGCTTGATTTTCAGCTATGCTTTCTGTTGTAGTTGAAAACTTTTTTCATGCTTTGTACATGAGTATTGAGTCCCTTCTTGTCAGCAGCATATATTTCTGTAGATCCTTCAGTCACTACATTATGGCTGCATGTGTGGTTTATACTGTTTCAGCAAGCTGTGAGGCTACTTCCTCTTGCTTTTCTAGTACTTTTGGTTTGTGGAACTGATTACCACCCTGGAATTAAACATATATTTTTAATTCTATCTTAGTTTGAGAACACTTAAATGTCATTAGAGTTGTTACAGTGGCAAGATGCACATAATGTATGTGCTTTTTTTTCTCTTTTGTTTTAATTCAGTTTTAGTGAAGAAAGTTGTTTTTTGTGGTTAAAGCATAGGGTTGGGATTCTGAACATTTGGTTTCCTTTTTAAACCATGCCACATATTTACACATAAGATTTTGGTCATGCCACTTAACGTTTTCCTTGGAGTTTCTTGTCACATCTCCCTGTCTGCCAGAGATGATGCATTGGTGGTGTCAGACATCCTATACAGAAATGTAAAAATGGAGCAAACTGTTCACCTCTTGATTACCAAAAGTGATGAACAGCCTGTTTCTATAACATGAGTATGAAGATAATATAAGCTGGAAGATAATAAGTTTTCAACACAATGCAATTCCTGCTTTTTTACTTATTTTTAATAGAAAATATTCTTTCTTTGTTTTTTTTTTTTAATGGTGTTCCTTAATGGATATTCCATGAAAAGTGAAATAGATTTGCAAATACTATTTTCTATTAAAAAAGGCAAAAGGTTATGTTGGCTGCTGCAAGTGTTTCTTGTTTACTTATAAAAGTGTGGAGAAAGATATAAAGCATCTTGCCTTCAGTGTTTAAACCACTTGGGAGCTATTAGTGATTAGTGTGAGACCAACTGGAAGTCTTAGCCTACCAAGGCATCTGGTCCTGAACTCTGCTGAACTTCTAGTGAGTAAAGTAACAGCCTGGGTAGACACAAACTGTGATACCAATTTGCCATTTCATTGGTTTGACAATACCTGTCATCTCAGAGACTGTTTTTTTAAAGAATAAAAAGCAAACCAACTTCCCAAAAACAACCTACCAGCCATGACATCCTTCTCTATATATGTTCTCAATGGGAGGCTGCTGAGCAGTTTTAGAAGATGATCCGTAAAGAGTAAGACCAGGCTGCGCACATGATGGTCTGAAATCTTCCCCCAGCCACCTGGATGTATAGAAGTGCTGAACATTCAAAAAGTTACTAATTTCTGAAGCCTTTCTGTATTACCTCCTTATATGTGTGACATTCCCAGTAAAGCAACCCTTTACCCATTTTCCTCCTGGCACATTTTTTGAAAGATGCTCTTTTATTCACCATTTAAGCAAGTTTCATGAAATCTTTGCCAGAGGGGTTTGGACTGTAAGGTGGATGGGTATTTATGAAAATTACATTATTTTAACTCTTTTTGTACTATTAAGCTTTGGAAGATCAGCCTAAAAGTATTAATGCTGTTTTCTTCATCAGTGATGGAGATGCATGCCACCTGAGTAGCCTTAGAAATATGTGTAGGTTATTTAAACAGTAGTTACTAAGCACAGATCTGATGGAGCTGTTAGAGTTAATGGCTATTCCGGTTTGCTGAGCAGATGCAAGTTCTGCACTACAGGTTGTGTCATCCCAAAGCTTGACCATTTGTTAGTGCTGATTCCAATAGACCTTTTGTTAGCAAACACATTAATCCATGTGGTATCTCTGTGTGGTTATTGTATGCACTGCTGTACACTAGGCCTGTGTAACTATACGAATGGTCAGATAAAAGGTTTTTCAATCAAAATGTAATGAATATCTAGTTTGAGTTTCCAACTGAGAGTAAAACATGACTAACATTTCTGGTATGCTTACATTATATGTATCATTGCATGTAAGGCAGCATTGATTTTTGAGGGGAAAAAATGGATCTCTGTCTGCAAAAGACAATGGAATATATGAATTCATCATCTGATTAACTTTGGCTCTTGTCTGCTGAAAGCAGAGCCTTTTGCATTGCATCCTTTGGTGTTTTACATTTGCTGCACTGTGGGTCACAAGTTTTCTCATCCTGTCTGCAAGGCACTTAACTTAGATTGACACATGCAGTCACTCTGACATATCCTGTTGCTATCTATTAAGTGCTAAGAATTCTGAAATAAGTTTGGGTTATGCATGTCAATATAGTGGGTCATTGCCATCCAGCTGTTTCCTCTATGAACTTCACTCTCACCAAACCTGATTGTTTAAGACTTTTGTCGCTTTTGGCTTTCTCACAAGGCCAAGGCTGGTTGGGAATACAGTGCCAAACATCAGTTCTCTTTTCCCTTGCTGTTTCTCTCATCTCACGTGGTCTTGTTGCACTTGCACATGTAGTCTTGGTTGTTCTCTCATTTGTAGACATGATGAAGTTTGAGGCTTAATAAAAGTGATATTGTCATAAAAACTGTAGTAGAAAAAGTTTGAGGTGATTATGTTTACCTTTTTTCTTAATTGTATAGAATTTGGTTAAGCTTACAAAAGCAAATAAGTTGCTAATGACTTAAATTATTCTGTGTGTAGTTTATTCAAATGCACTTTTGTTCAAGATTTTCATAATTTGTGCTTTGGTGCCTGTCTCAGACAACAGGTCCATCTGCTTTCTTGTTAAACCCACTAATGTTTAGACTGACTGTATGAACACTTTATTATGTGAATAGTCATGCAAAATATTTGAACACAAGTATTCAGAGCACATTCTTTTTCCCTGAGTATCATATAGACAAAAGTTGATTCCTATATATGTACACAGGAATAGAATCCAGCTGCTGGATTCATAAGGTGAAATGCTGGCGGTCTATGAAGCAGATGGAGTTTTGCTGTCAGCTGGACTATAGAATGTTTTTATGCAAAACCGTGTCTGAAAACACCACTATATATTTTCTAATATTTTTCTAACTGTGGGTACAGTATTATTTGTGTTTCTTTACCACCAATTTTATACTGCTTGTGAAATTAATCATCAGATCATGATAGGTTGCTTTTTGATACTCTTCTAGTTGTAGAATGAGCCACTAAACAGTAACAAAGTGAAAAAAAAAATCCATTGATATTATAGAAAATTAAACAATGACTTAAAACTGTAGGAATGAATAAATAATGGATTTGCAAAATCAACTTATTTGGTTGCTAAATCATAACTTATCACTATATTATTTTAATGGTGGATGTTGAGAGACTGGGGCCAGACTGTTCAGTTGTGCCTAGAAACAGGGCAAGGATGAAAGGGCAGAAACTGAAGCATAGGAATTTCCATTGAATTTCAGGAAAAAGATTCTTTACTTTGGGGGTGACAGAGAACTGGAACAGGCTATCCAGAGAAGTTGTGGAGTTGTCTTCTCTGGAGGACATTCAAAACCTGTCCAGATGCAATCGTGTACAACCTGTTCTGGGTGAACCTGCTTTAGTAGGGGGGTTGGACTACAGGATCTCCCTTCAGTGAGTTTGTAATATTGACCTGTAGCAAAATGCTAATGGCAATAGTGTTTTACTCCAGCTCACCTGAAAGCATGATTGATTTCAGCTATTCTCACACATTTGATGGTGTAGTCACAATTGCTTTGCCATGAATTCTCTCCAGCAGAAAGCTGTGCAGCTGTTGGGAATCAGCAACCCCTGCTAGGCACACTGGTCTTCTGGTCTGGCTTCCTGGGGCTCCTCCTTGCACTGCTCTGCTTTATGTTCCCAAAGTTTTCCTCCCATCATTAGACTTCCTTCTTTCAAGAGCCCTGCATCATTATTTATGCTTCCAAAGTGAATTTTCTCTGAGATTAATCTGATACATTAATTGTAGTGCTTTGGTTGCATGACTTGGATGATAAGATTTTACCCTTCTTTCCTAAGTTAATGAATTCCTTTACTGCTGTATTATCTTATTTCTTTTTTTTTTTTTTTTCAGTTTCTCTTTGTTCATGCTATCTCTCTGCTGCTGTCTGCTTTATCTGCTTCTTCCTTCCTGTTGGCAGACATCTTTACAGGCTACTGAATATGACTTATTTTTCTCTCTATCCCCTAATCAAGTCTTCCTGTCTTGCCTGCAGCATTTTTCATATCACTGTTCATTATCAGAAAGTGCTAGTCAGCCTCCCCAGCTGATCCAATACACATATGTAAGCCTAAAACTTTTCTAGATAGCTCAGTTTTGGGGGCTTGTAGTAAGATCCTAGTAGTATGGAGATACTGGTATCGAGGATGAATAGATACTTGTTTATGACCTCTCTTACAGGAGTCCAGCCCCACTAAGTTCAATTTTTATATAGGAAGCTGTTAGGGGAGCTCCGGAAACTGATCTTCTGCAAGGCCTTCTGAAAGAAATGACAAAGAATATTATGTGTCCACCTGAGTAAAGAGATGCATCTAACTACTTCTTTTGAGCAAAGAAATCTGAATAATTAAGCTGGGGAAGCAGTCCCCAGTAAATCAGCAGGACAGAGCAGAAGAGATTGTGCTACCTGGGGAGCAGGTCCAAAAGAGAATGGGGTCCAAAACACTTAGTTGCACCAAGTGAATGTTGTTAAAGTAATCTAAAATGAATGTCAGCGCCACAAAACCAAGCTAAATACTTTGATCTGGTTAGGCAAAAGCATGTGCTGGAGCTGTTAAAGTGACTCTTAAGGTCCATTTCATTTGGCATCTCAGTTTTACTCTGAGGGCTTCTAGTGTCATTCAGCCAGCCCTTTTGCACTAGGTCATTAAGATATACATGGAAACCTCTCATTTTTCCCTCATAAGTTTTAAGTAGTTTGTCAGTGATGTGGTAAATCTTGCCCATCACAAGACAACAAATTTGCTGAACAACTGGCTCTTTTATAGAGACAGATCTCAAGACAAATATTTTTGTTTTCCATACATGGGTGGAGCTCCTGTTCACGTCAACGGGAGTGCTGTGCACATTGGAATGCCAGATGTGTGACATAAATGACTTCCATATCTCTGTCTCCTCAGCTAACCCTTCCACACCACTTACTTAGGTTTCATGTGACCCTTTCCCACCATTCCCCAAATCTCTCCAAAGCAAGGCATCTGTTGTATTCCCACATCTCTTTGACTTTTCAATTTCTTGGATATGTTTTTGTCTCATCTCTGAGGGCCAAGCTCCACTGAGTTTCTTGACACACTGAGTCTAGGGAACGTAAATAAATGAGTTTCTTTCCCAATTTTGTCATACCCTTCCTTTTCTCAGCACTAGTGCTCTGGAGGTATCTGCCTTGTGGGTTGGCAAGAAAAGGGGCAACTCATTGTGCCGAGTGTTTAATTTACAGCACTAAAGCCAAGGCAACAGAAAGGGCAGCAGAAGCAGCCAGAAACCACTGATCTTCTCCCCATAGTGACTGCTAGTGATGGGAAGCCAGCAGTGTTTCAAAAGCATTGAACTAGCTGCCAGAAATTTCAGTCAGCACTGTGGACACCTGGGACTGTGTGTGTTTAAAATTCACACAGCCCCAGTGAAGCCAGGACAGTTGGCAGGAGTTCAGATTGTCAGCAATTTCAGCTTCTTGTCTAGTGCTCTGAATTATTTCTTTATCAAACAGATAGCAGTGTCTTTAATGTGCTTTATGTATCCAGTGCCATCTGTCTGTGCTATATTATAACGGATTTAAAAGCTTCACTGTGTATGAGCTGAGACTAAATTTCACTGTTACATGTTTATTGTCTAATCATCTGTATCAAGCACATTTTCATAGAGTTGAGATAAATGTAAAATAGCACAATACCAACTCTTAAATCTTTTGTATTTGTGAACAGATTGTATTGAATGCAGGTTGAATGATGTTTCTCATCTGTAATTTGAAATTGGGATCGTGGATAGGGGGTATTCACCAACCTGAGCTTAAGACCTCTGCCTAAATTTCTACTGCTGTCATGTTATTTCTCTTACAAAATAAGAACATAGAACTCAACTTATTCCATATTAATTGCTGTGTTGTGTGCTGGTATTACACCATCACCATGCTGCTGATGGTATTATCATCAGCAATCAATCACACTTACTCTTTTGTATTGCATTTGTGCCTGGGGAAGCTGCTTGGGGATTTTCTGACCAAACAACTATTCAATAAAAAATCCTATCCTCAAAAATGGGAGTGTGTCTGCAGGGTGATGCACTGTGAATGCACTAGCAGAATTGAAACAACCCAACAACATTTTCTTGGTGCAACACTCTTGCACCCCCCTGGGATAATCTGTTTTCATAGCCGCAAATGGAGATAAGTGGTCTCCAACTTCATATAAAAATAATGGGCTTATATTATACCCCAGGAGGTTTTAGCTAGGCTTCAGTAAAACTTCCCAGCCATAACAGTAGTTAAACTGCCTGTGGAAAATATAGTATCTCCATCACTGGAAAACCCAATGTGTACACTTGCCAGTCATAGTAGTATTGGCAGTGATCCTTTGTTGTGCAAAGGAACCGGTGTCAGCCTTGATGGTTTTCTCATTCTCTTTGGTCATTCCATGGTTCAGCTGACTGCAGGTGTATGGTAATGAAACCATGCTTCCCTGGGAACCTGAGCTGACAGCACCATGCCCACAGTGATACAGATATGTGAGGACTCTCTTTGGAGCCAGACTGACTTCTTCAGAAAAAGTGCCATTGTGCAGAATGGGTATTTCCAGAGGCACTGCACTGAAATATTGCAGTTCCTGTTAAGTTGCCTGAAAGCACCATTAGGGTGTTCTTGGAGCCCAGAAAACTAGTGGCTTCTTTGGAAACACATATTTCTCTGGCCTATCAGTATTGGAATGTCCTCATGCCTCAAGAGCCTGTGAGACAGTGGAGTGACTCTTGGGGACCCAGTTCTTTACCCTTCGGCAAGGAACATAGAGGCCCTATGAACTTAAAAATCTTTAATTTAAAATCCCGTCAGGAGCACTGCAGTGAGTATTCTTTTAGCTCCATTTACAGGGGGTCCCTAGAAGACAGAGGTATCCCAAGGTACCCATCAGAGCGAGGGGTGCCACTAAGGTTAGGGAGTTTGGTTGCAGTGAAAAACATTTCTTCTCTCAAATAAAAAATAATGCTGTTTCTGTGAATTTTTCTGTTTATTTCAACCATACCTTGATCCTAGAAATCTTTACTAGATTGATGTCCTACTATGACAGGTAGTGTGAGATTAAAGGGCAGGAAGTGAGAGATTGAAGAGAAAATGGATGATTTTCCCACACTCAGGCTGGGACTTTGTGGCAGGACTAGGAATTTCAAGTCATATATATCTCAAGTCCCAATCTCCACATCATAACCACAACCCTATTCTTTGTCTCTTCTAAGGGATCAGTTAAGAATGAAACATCCAAATAATGAGTTATTCTTCCTGCTTGCCTCATAAAGACAGTTTTGCTTTGTCATCATTTTAATGTCAATAGCTAGCATAAGTGTGGGCCCAGCTCTGAGCTGGAGGTGGAATTTTACTCCAGGAGGCATATAGTATTGATTTTGATGTATCCACATAGACTAGCACAATTTGTTAAAGATACAGAATATTTTGCCCTTTGTGAAGCAGTATAACACTCATCAATGATCCTGTGTATAATGCTGTTGATAGGCTGTTGACTTGATAAACATGATGTGGAAAATGTAAGTATTTGTGAAGCAGGCATGATTTGAAGAAAAATGGCTTTTTTTGGGATCTAATTTCTGCCTTTGAGTACACTGTCTAGCTTCTTTGTAGCAGAGGCTTGTATTTACTAAATACTAACAGCATGAATTTCAAATGAAAACTGATAATTCTTTTGATGAAGTGTTCATTCTGGTCTGTGTCCACTGTCCCTTTTTCTCTAGTATACTGGGCTATTTTTTGAGTCACACAGTTTTTCTTGCACTTACATACAGGGCACGCAAAGAGTAATTCATTTAAATCAGCTCTGTGTTTCACTCTGACCTGATTCACAGGATGTGGTCTTGGAGGAAGTCCATGCCTTAACAATATTCTTTTGACAAGTGAGGGTGTTTGGGGATTAAGCTGGAAGAGGAGGAGGCATATATCTATTCTGAAACCTAGTAGTGGACTATTTTGTGCGAATCTTCACTTGCATGTGATGTTTTTAAGGTCACAAAACTTCATTTTTGTTTTTACTGGCAACAGGATGTTGGCTGAAAGATAACATAACTTCTTTAAAATTCAGAAAAGGAATGCAGAGTGTTTTGTCTGGTAAATGTGAAGGGATAATTTCCTCACGTAAGATGTGCAGATTTCTTATGGCTCTTGTGTATGTTCTGTGAAAACGAAGCTGAGAGAACTTGGAAAACAAGCAAATCAAAGGGAAACATAATTTTGAAGTGGTTAGAGCTGGATCATAATATTTCTGGATATATAAACTGAGAAGGTGCCAGCCACTAAATGTACTAACTCTGCATAAAACATGAGAGAATTTGACCAAGTATAATATTAGTATTGTCCTAAACTACTTTCAGTATGACATTTGGTCTGACTTATCATTTTAGTTATATTTAATCCTTGTAAACCTTCCTTTGCTGCTCTCCCCTTCTGATCTTAATTTAGCAGAAAGAATTTCATCCTTCAATATCTCTCTCAACAGTTGATCAAAATAGTTTGTTCAGGTGAAACTCTCCAATTGCAGCAGATTTGAAAACAAATTGGAACAAAAATAGTTGTTGAGCTCTCTCTTGTGTTTTCCATTTCAAATTATCTCTCTATGACAGTTAACACCTGGCTTTGTATCTCGTTGATGTTGTGTTAAGCTCTAAAAGATTTGGCAGTGACAACTTCCTGTTGTGCATCAGGGTTTGAATTACAGGGCATGAGTAAAACCATCACAGCTTAATACTGAGCATGGCCATGCACAGAAAGATGACTTCCTAGCAAGTGCTGTAAAACATTTGACTACTTTCATTAATCAGGAAAGGCTGCATGACTTAGGGGTGAGTAAGACATAAGTCAGGGTGCAGGATTTTTACTCAGCGCCACAACAATGAGATTTCCTGGCAACACATCTATGCAGTAAACAAGTTGGTATCTTTTTTTTTTTGTGAGTATTTTTGTTTTGATTTGCTTTTTGTTTTTCAGGGTCTTTTTTTTGTAAGCTATCTCTGTAGTGGAAATAAATAGGCATTAAATAAGAATGTGAAATAACAAATAAAAGTTCAAAAGGAGTTTAGAAATTTCCTCAGCTGAGCAGTCTGCCTGCTTTAGTCATTGCTGGCCAGCTCACCAGCCATAGATAGAGTGCTGGAAGGAAGTGCTGAAGGAATCCCTTTCTCATGAAGGAGCAGCACAAATATGAAAACTTGAGAGCTGCAGGTTCAGATTTTCTTTTGAAATGTTTCTGAGGGGGAGTAAGGCTGAGCAACTCACATGGGAATTCACAATCTAGTTTCATTTCTGGTTACTATCAAGTACCTCCTTGAAATCAGCTCATATGTGAAATGGTAGTAATGAATGGATTTTTTAGAGTGAAGTTGTTTCTTGGTTGACAATTAATTAATTATTATTTATAAATACTGAAGAAATAATCTAATTAGCTACTTTTTAAAGTGTTATTGAAGTTACTTTTAATTATCATAGAAGAATGATTTTTTTTTAATCTTATCTGATGTTTTCAGCTTTCTGTCTCTCAGGTTAATAATGCATCCATTCTTTTTCCTGCTTGTAATAAGAAGACACAAGTAGAAGGCATTTTATCTACAACATGCATTTTTTCCTGTATAACCTTGTGATCCTGACTAAAACAAGGAGAGAATAACAGCATCTTTGCTGTTTCCTTTTCCCTGCTGCAGTATCACTCTGAAGACTGGTATGGTTCTGTATTATTAGCTGAAACCTAAGAAATAGGTTGCTCCACAAAGAAACTATTGTAGTGATTGATAGTCAAGTACTCTGTTCATAGGTGATGCCATCTCCAGATGTATGGGGGGGTTTAATACAGTTTAATTTGCAGAACTTTCACATCCAGACTTCTCTTATGCAAGAACAAGATTTCACCAGCTGGGTGTTGGGAATGGATTGGTGTTTGTGTTACCAGTGAACAAGGGCAAGGCAGCCCTCCCCATCTGTGACAGCTATGTCACTCACAGCCTTAAAGAGTTTTGGTTTATAACATAAGATATTAGCACAAGGCAGTGCGGAATAAAAGAAAAATGTGTGGAAATGAAAACAAGGCTTTTTCCCAGGGCCCCACCAAGTCAGTGCAGGATTTTTTCTGAGTTATTCAGCCTTATTTGTGGATATGATACAGAGATGTAGAGTACTGAGGGTAGCAGATAAGACAAAGTTTCAGAAAAGTGAGCATGCAAATCTCAACATGTTGAGTACCAGTGTGTGGAAATGAATAGTATAATTCCAAAAAAATATGTAAAGGTGATTAAATATTAAAAGGTGATTAAATATTAAAAGGTGATTAAATATTAAATATTTAAAGGTGGCAAAAGAAAAGTAATATTATACAGGAGATTCAGATCAGCAAAACAGATACTGGATAACTCAGACCTCATAAAAGCAAGGGGATTAGGGACATATTTGCATCTATGGAAAATACTATCCCTTTTTTCCTGGGCAATTAATAGTCTAATTTATTTGCACAAAGTTGCAAGATTTCATTTTAAAATACCTATTTAAATCCCAGCAAAGACGGAATGATCGTAGTCACATTTCAGTCTAAGGGGCAAAACTTCACTTCCCTTTAAAATTTTGTTTTGTATGACAATAAAGTAGTATTTTCAAAAATAAATTTCACTCAGATGTATATTGGTCTTTAAAGGTCTCAGCAGCCTTTTCACAGAGTAACGCTAGAATCTCAACACCATTGCAATATAAGCAAGTTATTTTGTCCTAATTAATTAGAGAGAAATATTAAGTATCTTAAGCCATAAATCAGTGTCATATCCAAGTATTTGTCTTTTGGAAGGTATAGGTGAATATCGGTTCCTGCCATATTGTAAGCCTGTCCATTTCTCTTAAAATTCTGCATGGATGCAGTAGTTGATCTGAACTGGAGGTTGAATAGAGGCTTTTTACAATGTTTGAATAGCCACCTGCCATGGTCTGGTCATCATGGTCTTCAGGTTGAGTTAGCAGTGAGATAAAGGATGGGCATGACTGGGTAGTCCGAAAAGCAAAAGTATTTTAATATATGAAAACAATAAACTGGGGAAGGTGAACACTCTGTATAGGATCAACTCCAGAAGCCACTTTTGGTAAGAACAGGGATGTATAAAAGGTAAGTTTGGGGGGTGGGTCTGAGGGTGAGGCTCCAATCAGAAATTGGGAATTAGACTATGCAAAACACTATATCAAACAGACCAGTGGGGAAAGAGAACTGGGGAATAATCTGGAACCTCATCCATATAAGGTAACTATTAACATACTAACTTTCCATCAACCTTTGTACCACAATTTCAGTGTTAACCTCTCAGCCTACAGGCTTGATTCCCAGGGCCTCAAGTTGATGCCTTCACAGGAAGGCGGGGCTGCCCCACTTCCAATTTCTACCATCTCTATTCCCAGAGCCACCATTTGTAGGCAACAAAATATTTTGGATCATTTTGGAAAAGGCTGGGGTATTACTTCACATAGATCCACTATGAGGCAAAGTTTAATTTGTTGGTAGTTCCTGAGCTGCTTGGTAAGATTAATGTGGATTTATCACTAGCTGTGTGATTACATAACTACTTTTTTTTAATGAAACATTTTTACAGAAATATTCAAGTAGAGGAGCCTTAGATACAAAAATGAGAAATTGCAAGTGGAACAGCACTCTTCTACAACTACCTTTGGTTTTCTTATATAGTCTTTAGGAATGATGGTGTTTCAACTAATATTTGATACAATTCCGATAGGATATTTAAGGACTGTGTAAGGCAACATTACTAGGCAGTGCTTTTTCTTTGAGATCAACACACAGTCTTCCTTTGAGTGCAGTTTGGGTGTTCTGCCCTTAACAATTAAGCCCTTTAGAACAGCTATTTAACTAATAATTTTTGTACTCGTATCATTAATTTTGTTCTGCAGCTGCTTTTAGGATACTTTCAAATGTGTTTCTGTGTGACAAGCATTGGTTTGCCCCACCATTTTTGGTGTAGCAGGATACAGCTTGAATATGACTCAAAGTGTTAAACCAGCAGCTCATTGAATAGATTAGTATAGCTCCTCTAAAGTCACTGTGAGATTTAATTTTTTAGCACAGAGATAATAAATATAGCCTTATCATTTTGGCACCAGCAGTGAATCCTATGTAGAGTGAACCCACTATACATATTTAGTCTGGTTCATATTAAATACAGAGATGGGCATTTGTGCTCATGTACAGATACCTGTTAACATTTATCTGTTTACAAAAGTTTTAAGTGCAGTCAATATATTTTTTTTACTAAGGTGGAAGGTAGTTTAGAGATGCATATATGGATATATCTATATATATATATACATTATATATGTTATCTTTTTGGTAAAGAAAGGATAGAATTTTGAAAAAAAGGATAGAAATACTGCTTATAGTAATGTGCAAAAAAAGTGGAACATATCTTTTTTTCTTGTCATTAATTGTAGCATTAACTGATATGTTCAATACTGAAACAGGAAAACCCGACAGAAGCACTGATTTCCTGTGTTGCTTAGACCATGTGTTTCAGTCAATGCACCCACAGCACTCAGCAGCAGCTCAGCAGGCCCACATTCACAGTGACAGGCAGGTAGTGCTCTACTCTGTCCCTCCACTATTCCTCTCTCAGGCTGCATTACCCCATCCACTTCCTGTGGGGGGTGAATCTGCCTCTGGAATGCTGAGGAGAGTGATGGAGAAATGGTAAATAAATTCTTTAAACTTATTGGGAGTCATTTTCCAAACAGACTAGGTTCTCTTACCCTATATTTGTATACTTCGCAGCTCTCTCCTTTCACCATCTCTCTGATGTCTTCTAGGAATATGTCCATTGTTCTCTCCATCACTTTCAATACTTCATTCTAGATATATGACAAAATAATCCTTCTGAAATTAGAACTTGCTGTGTTCTTTAAATGACTGGGAGTTTTTCTCTTTGCTCACTGGAGTAAGAACATAATCCCATTTCATTGTGGTTACACAATTTACAATCTCTTGTATTTTCACAAGGTAAGATTTTCAAGCCATGCTTTTGTGTGTTGATTTTGGGAATGTTGGGCTATATTTGTATCTGTGATGCTTTATGTCAGCTGACTGATATTTTCTGATAACAATTTAGTCTGAGATTTTTTAATCAGAGAAATTATGAACTTAAAGAGGAAGAATAAAAGGAACTTCTACTTGGTGCATTGAAAACATTCAGAATGAATTGTTTTATGAAAGCCAGACTTGTTACAGAGAAATTAAAACTCTGTACATTTACTATTTTTTTTTTTTAATTCTGTTTGGATAACCTATGGAATTTGGTTAATGAAAAATTCCCAAATATTTAGGTTATCCTTGTTGCTGAGGTATTTGGACATTTAGATATTTCTTAAAAGTGATACCCTGTTGTCTTTTTGAACAAAAATTTAAGAACTATGATTGGCAAGTCACTGCCTTTCTTTTCCTTCTATGGTACAGTATGCAGTTCATGTCCATTTTATGCACTGTATAGCCAAACTGGAGTATGCACAAACAGTATAAGGAAAGGGTAATCAATCTGACTGTGTAAAAACTCTGAGGAAATACTGATAAGTAAAACAGCTCATAAATTCTGTAGAGAGAATTGTTCACATTCATGGCTCTAAAGATTAAAATTGAGGCTCCTTCTGCCCCACCCATGAATGACTTTTGGCAGTGGAAATGTGGTCAGTAAAAATCCACAGTCTTTACTGCCAATCCTTGTCAGCTTTCTCTGTCTTATTCTATGTATCAAAAGAGTCCAGTCTATACAGGACCATTGTCCTAAAATACTGTATTTCTTTAAGGAAATCTTTCTTTCTGAGTTCAGTAATATTAGGTCCTGAATAACTGAATGTTGCTGTTAAGTCAGGACTAAGTGTGTGTGATTAATGGTCAGTATGAATAGAATATGTGAAGCAGAGGCAAGAGGCTATTTAGGACTGCTTTTCCCTGTCTGCAAATAGCTTGGGACCAATGGAAAATATTAGGAACATTCAAAAAAGTCCTAGCTCATTTTTGCTGCACCGTAGATCAGTGAAATTCAGAATCCACAAAGAATAGGGAGCACAAAACAAAAGTTGTTTGAAGAAAAGTTGTTAATTCTGTCTTGTAATTTTTGTTTATTGAGAATTGGAACCATATTAATTATATTTGTCAATTTAGGAATGAATGGAGGTCCTACAGAAAATTGAAAACACTCTACAACTACCTGAAAGGAGGCTGTAGCCAGGTGGGAGTCAGCACGTTCTCCCAGGCAACCAGCAACAGGACAAAAGGACAGAGTCTCAAGCTGCACCAGGGGAAGTTCAGAATAGCCATCAGGAAGTATTTATTCCCTGAAAGGGTGGTTAAACAGTGTAGATGGTGGATTTACCATCTCTGGAAGGGTTCAAGAAACAACTTGGTGTGGCACTTAGTGCTATTGTTTTGTTGATATGGTCGTATTTGGTCAAGGGTTGGACTCAATGATCATGGAGGTCTTTTCCAGCCTTAATGATCCTGTGATTCTATGAGGCTCCAGGCAGAGTGGAATTCATCTTACCACATTGAAGCCAGTTAAAAGGTTAACATCTAGTCTGAGCTCTTACTCTATCCAGACGAGATAAATAATTCTTGAGGGCAATTCCTTCATTTTTCTGATTTTGTTAATGTAACTGTAGAATGACTCACCCTCTGGCAGTATGTGCATCAATTGCTTAATTAAGGGGAGATGAACCATCTAATTTAAGTTAAACACTTGGTTTTTAGTGTCTGAAATTAGCTGAGATGAATCTTACCTGTAGTACAGAACTTCTATTTGTGAAGTTCTTTTCAGGTATTTATTGCTAATGTTATCATTATTATGACAGAGTGTACAACTGTGTTTCAAAGTACATTATTTAAATCTTTTGGGGGTACTTTGCAGAAGCTAAAGAAGACATAGGCCTCATGAGGGTGGTGGGTCTGGGCATGCTTTTATCAGAGAGACATCCTCTTTTTGATTCTTAAAACAGATTAGGGATTTGAAGATATGGAAAGTCCCTGAGAAGTGGTGAAGAGAAGTAATAGGCAAGCAAAAATAATTTTCAAAATGAACCATTGCATGGGAGATGGAGACACTTCTGTGAAGGAGACAGGTTTCATTTTGATATATTCTCACAGCTTTCTGCAGAGGTTGCAGAGATAATGAAATGGATCATTACCAAGAAATACTGTAATGAATTAGTTTACTGAATATATGGCAACACAACTGTGTATATAAACACGAGTCTTACGTATGCAAACATAAGGAGAAATATTCAATGAGTTTATGGGCAATCAATTGCACATGTGGATGTAGACATGGTTGTGCTTGCACAAATGTCGAAAGCTCTCTGCTATCTCTGCAGAAGATACAGATGTACACAGCACTTGGATTCATCTGCCAGCATTAGACTCCCTCCTTCCCTTGCTGTCACAGTCTTTCTGAGGAGAAGGATGGCATTAATCTAGAAATACTTGCATACTTAGAGACAGAATCTGATGACAAGTAATCAGCCAGTATAAAAATGGGATGTTCATGAATGTGTTCTCAGCGTTGCAGAGTATTGCGTACATCATTTTAGGAAAGTTTTTCTTGAGGATTGCCACCTCCCTCATGTGAATTATTTTTCTTCTTGTTAGGAACTGAATGACATTGCTGTAACTGCTACAGCCATTGCTTATGGGAAAGGATATCATTAAGGAATTGTGGTTTCTGCTTAACAACTTGAAATGAGCCGGAAGGCTTATAGCAAGTGACAGGGCTACATGCAGGCTTAATCAAATTGGATGTGTGCTCAGCAAAGGGTGCTGCTTGTTGGCTGTAGTTGCTGTAATCTTTCTGGTAAATCCCTGATGAGCTGTAAGCTACTTTGCTTGGCAAACTGTCATGAAGTAGAAATGTTTTGAAAGCATTGGAACTGTCACCTGTCTAACCAGTCTGCTTATTTTCATCTTGGACATTGTGCTTGCTGTCTTTGCTAGAGGGAATATGCAGATTGGTCTGAGTGTGCCCTGCAGGTGTGTGTTGTTCCTGACAATTTGGTTGCTGTCATTTGTATTTCAAGCCAGGCAGTCCCAAGAACACAGACGCAGAACCTTATACCAGTGTAATAAAGAGAAGGCATCAGTCAAATTACAATGATATCTTGCAAAATAGACATCAAAAGGTAGCCGGCCATTTCAATAACATAAACATTTTCATGTGTGGTAAAGGTGTATGGGAAATGGTTATATTAAAGGCTTTTGCATCTGAGGGTTTAAGGTCTACAAAGCACAGAAACTAATTTCCCTTCAAAATTTTTAAGTTGAGCAATCTAATATTTGAGGCTATGAAGTTAACTAGATACATGTAAAAAATCATTCCTTGTTATCTAAAACACTGCTGATCATGCTAAAGGAAGTGCCTGATACTTTGTTAAGTTTCTCATGTCTCTTCCATTATGTTAGACGTGAAAATAAAACAGATTAACTCAGAGAAAAGTAAATCATCAAGTTGTTAATATTTTCATGTTCTTTGGAATCAGTTTTAAACAACAAACCTATTTTTAATTGTAGCAGGCTGAACTTAGTCCTTTTTACAATTTCTCTGAAAATTTTTCGTTACTTATGGGAAACCTGTGATGTTTTTCACTTTTGTCCACTGTGGTAGCTGTGGTGCAACTATTGTACAGCACAGCTGATTCTTAAAGGACTACAGTGCTTATTCTTAAAAGGCTCCAGTTCTTGCCTTGTGTTCTTGTATTGGACCTGTTTTCAGGGTACTTTTTAATATCTCTTCCAAGCTATCTTTTTAAGGCTGAGGAAGCTATATTTTTTTAGCTTCATGATAATACATTTGACAGTGTATCAAAAAACCCCCCAAAAACAGCATACTGTAGACAAAAGTTCAATTTAAAAATAAACTTTTTCTCTTCTACCATCTTATGATTTAAAAACTATTAAATCCAAGCACTTAAATGACAGGATCAGTGATACTAGATGCTATACAAGTGGAATAGTGATCTAAGTTCCATTTACATCAGTTGCGATGTAAAAAGTGTCTCAAATAAGTCAGAAGGAAACAACTCACAGATACATAAATTTTTTTAATCTATGTTTATGTTAGAACATAAATGTTTAAATGTTGAACTTCTTTTAGCCCTGCTGTAGTATGCTAACTTATTTCTTGTCAAATACCTCAGCAGAAATCACTCTTTGGAAGGGACAGTTAGAGTCTTAGAGACTTTCAGTGCCCTGGGGATGGGGTGAAAACAGCATTTATGTTTGGGTGAGGACTGGGTGAGTGAGGAGCAAGGCTCTGCTATTGCTCTGAAGACAGTGGAGCAGTGTTTACAGTTGGATAGATATGTAGGGGATGTGTCTGTTTGAAAGAGCCTGAAGTTTAAGACTAGAAAATTGAACTCAACTCAAGTGAATCAAAGGAAGGATGTTCAGAGAAATGGACAAAAAAATCTTCACAGCTGTCTCTTCTGTTTGGCATGTCCTAATTGCTATAGTTGTTTTTTATGCAGTGCTTTGATGATTAGGGGAATCTTTTCTAAACAAAGTACACATTGAGGCTGATACTGCAAAGTTATCTGAAACCGTTTGTATGAAAATGGCTGCAACACAAATGCCACAGTTGCTGCATTCAATTGCTTGTTCATACAGCCTTTAGTTTCTCCTTGAAAGAGAGCTTTTTTTCCCTAACTCCACAGGAGGGTAGAAGCAAAGAAAGCATGAAACTAATACAGATCCTTCTATCTTATTTTTCCTTGGTCACCGTGCTTACAACTACATTGTCCTTCCCAAATATTTTGCTTGCAAGGCTCAAACTAGTAAAAGGCATTTTAAGGAGGGGTGAGCAGGGAAGGAGATGGAGACCCTGAGGAGACAGGATGGGATCACCAGCTACAGAGGATAGGGTTATACATTGCTCAACACAACAGGCTGACTCACAGTCTTTGCCATTACAGGGTTTATAGTCCCAATCCAGCAAGTTTTCTATGTGTTCTTGACTCCATGTGCATTTAGGTTTCCTCACTTTCTACATTACTACTTAGAGACCATATGACCTTAATCCTGGAAAATGCAGGCTATTTGAAATGTAGACATTTGAAAAGGAAATTACAACTTGACTCTTATCCAATTGTTCACAAGACCTGAAATTCGACAAAGGCAAATGCAGGGTCCTGCACCTGGGGTAGAATGACCTTAGGGACCATCACAGACAGGGCTGACCTGTTGGAAAGCAGCTCTGCAGAGAAGGACCTGGGTGTCCTGGTGCACAACAAGCTGTCCATGAGCCAGCTGTGCCCCTGTGGACAAGAAGACCAATGGTATCCTGGGGTGCATTAGAAAGAGCATTGCCTGCAGGTCAAGGAAGATGATCCTGCCCCTCTACTCAGCCCTGGTGATGCCACATCTGAAGTGTCCAGTTCTGTGTCCAGTTCTCTGGGCTCCTCAGTACAGGAAAGACATGGAACTCCTGGACTGGATCCAGCCAAAAGCAGCAAAAGATGATGAAGGGATAGGAGCATCTCTCTTATGAGGAAAGGCTGGGAGAGCTGGGCCTGTTCAGCCTGCAGAAGGAGATGGATGAGAGGGGACCTCATCAATGGCTATCAGTATCTGAAGGCAGGATTCAAGAGGAGGTTTCCAGGCTGTTCTCAGCAGTGTCAAGCAATAGGATGGGAAGCAAGGGGCAGAAACTGATGCACTGGAAGTTCCACCTGAATATGAGGAAGAACTTCTTTATGGTGTGAGTGACTGAGCACAGGAGCAGGTTTCCCAGAGAGGTTGTGGAGTCTCCCTCACCTGAGGTATTCAAGAACTGTGTGGATGCAGTCCTGCACCATGTGCTCTAAGGATGACCCTGCTTGAGCACGGGGTTTGGACCAGATGACCCCCTGTGGTTTCTTCCAACCTGACCCATTCAGTGATTCTGTGAAGAGTAAACCTACCCATTTATTGGAGTGTTTTACACTTCTATAGCTGACCTAATTAGACTCACAATTTAACTAAACAGTGAAGTAAATACCTTTGGTTGATTGTGCTCCTCCCCTGTTTTTTAAAAAACCTCTTATCTAAGGTTGTCTCAGAAACATTCTATGAACCATCTTTCAAAATACACCACCAAAAGAAAGAAAAAACCAACTTTTTCCTTTGATTCCTTACACTGGATGGTGTTTATATGAAATGGACAAAACTTGGTAAATTTTGTCAAGTTAGGGATAGGTGCTGTAAAATGCAGAGTAATGAAAATGGTCTATAAAGAGTACATGACCCAGCTGCTCTAGTTTTTGTGGGTGGATGTCCTTTCTGATTCCTCATTTGCCCATGCACAAAGGAACCAGATTGTGGTGCCATCTCTACTGCTCTGGGAAAAAATTAGATGGGGTGGTTCTTGAAGCACCTCAGTGGGCTCTTGGTTTGATTGGAGAGGATAACTTGGGAACAGCACCAGATGAGTCATCCTGCCCCCCTGCCTTCATGGACTGAATATTTCCCTTACCCAATACTTTCAGTTCTTGTTAGGCTATTCCTGCTGAGTAGAGCTGTGGGAAGCCTTGCCAGCATAGGCCTCTCTCTAGGAAGCTCTGGTTCTGGAGGACTATGGATGATGTACGTTACAGCAGATTTCCCTTCCTGAAGCTAGTGAAAATTTTGTCAGCTATCTAATTTGTATCTGTGGGGTCCTTAATATACAGGAAAGTGGCTGACTGCAATGTTTGAAGTCTGTGTCATACCTGACTGGTATGTAAGCAATCATTGGTGCACTGCCAGATACTGCTGTAGCAGCATCATGCTGCTTCCAAAACTGGATATGGTTTCATGTACATTTTTAACGTACAGTTCACATCCATGGACTTACCTAGTGCTAGTTAAGAGGATAATAGTTTGAGGTTCTATAAAGATCACAATGTATGATGCCTATAAAACCAGTTAGTGCCTTTTCTCCATTATTCATTCTTATTATTTCAAGTCATAGTTCCCCTAATAGTGATACATTTTTATATACAACATTGCCCATGAAAACAGTAGGGATGCCTGGTTTTTTAGTATTTAGGCCTTTTGGTAATCACTTGCTCAGAGCTAAAGTCTAACCAGCGTTGAGCTCACACTGCAGTTTTCATTGACGGCCTTCTACTTTTTCTCCTGACTTCTTCCATTTGAAAGAGGGAAAAAAAAAAAAAAAA
>VYXD01008480.1:615550-654258 GCA_013397195.1 Hylia prasina
AAAAAAAAAAAAAAAAAAAATTAAGAATGAAAAATCATTAAGATCTCTCAGAATTCTCACTTTCCTTCAGATTTTGTTCAAAGTAACAAACATGTTCAATTGTTAGGTATGGGCATGAATGGAATAAAATACAATAATCTGATTTGCATTAGGAAATAAATTTATATATAATCTAGAGTCAGAGTAGAGTACACATAAGGAGAAAAACCCTCACTATTTTCCCTCTCCGTCATCACAGGCCACCTTGTCTGTATATAGTATCCATAGTACATACGGAGATGTGTATGTATCTGTATAATATACATCCATATAGTTTCTCCAGCTTTTAAAGTTCAGATTTTTTCTCTTCCTCTCAGCTGCTTTGCAATTTATTAAATTTCTGCACATTTGTTTCTAAGTCTTTTTGCATTTTCTTATTTTAACGCTTGTCATAGAGGGATTTTTATTTTTGGTGTGAATCTTGACAAACATAGACTTTGTTAAGATAAAACTCACACTTGAAATTTAGCTAGAATTCATTAAAGTTAAAAAAAGTCTCTGTCTTGTGGAAAATGAGATATTTTCCAGAGTGGTAGCAAGAGAAAACTCTTTTATGGAAAGTTTATATCATGAACCTACAAGTCTCATTGTTTGTTAAATTCATGCTAATCAACAGAAAATCCTTGATCAGTCTGAAGCCCAACAGATGAAGTGAGACAAAAAAAAAAAAAAAAAAATTGCACAATTTTATGGCTTCTCTTTACTGTTACCAGGATAAAGCTTAAATACCAATTAGGCTTTTCTTGGTTCTTCAGAACCAGAGATATATTTTAGAGTATTCATTATTCTGCCTATACATGGTAAAACTGTATGTAATACCAGCATGAACAATGCTGAGCTAAATAGGCAAATTCCAGATTTTAGGGGCAACTATTCAATTTTGAACCTAGAAATACAAGCTTCAGTTGTTTAGTTGTACAGTTCCCGTGTTTGAATACGGCAGCATTACGCAAGAAGACACAAAAAACAAAACAGCATTAACTGTTTGGCATACTTTATAGCAATTCAGCTGGAGAGGAAGAACAGAATTTAACGGTCAAAATATTAGAAGCAGCTGTGGATACCTTAAGCAGGTTTAAAATTTTAAGAGAAGTGCATATGACTTTAAAATGGAACAGGAATGGAATAGTGTTGGCATTGGCTCACAATTTTTGAATGGCAAGGAACATAGTATTTCAGCAAGTCTTAGTCAAGTTGTTCTAATTAGTCTACAGAAGAAAAAAAGATCTTATGAACTGAAAACATCTTGCACTGAATGGGTAAACTTGATCAGTTTAGTCTGAATTATTTGGCTTCAGTCTATGTCTCATTTGATGTTTGTTGGCCTTTGTACAACTGCAGAAGAGTCATGTAGGAGAGAGGAGCTGGAAACACTGTAGACTGTTCTTTTCAGAGACATTTGTCCCTCAAATTTGTGTACTTGAGCCAGAAAGTTCAGGGTAATGGTATGAAAAATAGTGCTTCTTGAAGCATAGCCATATTTATCTGGCATTAATTCATATCCAGTGGATACAACACTGGCACAATTACAAAAAAGGAACTGATTACAAAAGTGTATGGAGTGGTGGTTTTAATAGGGTCACAGTTTATAAAAACCATAGCAAACAGAAATGGAAAACTCTTTAGAATTTCTCCTCCTTCCGACCTTTCTCCTATATATATTAATCTATCAGTATCTACTTTTTTTTTAATTTTAAACCCAAAGAGAAATAAATATGAGATCTTTAAATGTTTCATCTTTATAAGGTTCTTCATCCATCAAAAAATCAAAAGTTCACTCTAGCACACTGTTTTCATTTGTGTCAGAGTGATGAAGGCAAGTCCTGGAAGGTTAAAATTAATAATGTGTAAAGTGTTATCAGTTGTCCTTCCTCAGAATCCATACCTCAGAAAGCATTTGCTGTGTGTGTAGAATCTGGAGGTACTCTGAATATTACCTAGTAGATCCAGCTTTTCTAGATTTTTGGGATTTAATTTAAATTACTGGTGAACAGAGGCCAAAAGTCAAATATATATACATATACATAAATGTATTTTTGAGTTAGAAAGGACTTTGGATGTCTGCAAGTGCATAGACACGATTTGACCTGAACTTTTCTGACATGAGCCACCTGTTGCATAAGCTATAGGACTAATAAAATAGAGTTGCAGAGGTATTCTGTTCTTTTTACTTTCAAGACAGCAAAGCATGGCAGCCAATTTTTGAAAACTGAGCGGGAAACAGAAAGGAGGCAATAAAAAATACCCTCTAGAGATATGGAGTGTTTTTCCTCATGGTTGTTTATGGCATTGTCAAAGGTATAGTTGTGCTCTACAGAAAGGAGTAAAACTATGTTACTCAAAGCCATTAGAAAAATTGCTGTTTGGACTCAGTCCAAAAATCTAATTACAGGTAGATCAGGAGAAACTCTGTCTGAAATGATTTTAAAGTAAATCTCCAAATCATAATTCACTCTTAATTTCAAAATGTATTTATATTAATTGAAGATTTTCTTTTCTCCTATTCCAGTCTTTCTGGTGTTTTCTCAGTAGCGATTTGGTATTCTTGAAAAGTTTTTTAAACTTGGCTTTCTGTAACTTGACTTTCTGTAACTCTTAAGGGGCTTTTCCAGATGTTGGATGCTCATTAAAATGAATTCTCTTCTAGTTCAAAAGTCTTTGGAAAAGCACTGAGTAAGGCAACAGTCCATTGATTCTCTCATATTAGACTCAGTGTTGGGTTCATTTCACGGACTTAAGTTCAGCAAGTAAAAATGTGCAGCTGTTAGTTCATCTCTCACCAGTGTTTTTGGCCAAAGACTTTTATGTACTATTGCAATGACTTATAGGGTTTTTCTGTGGTAAAGGATGCTCTTTGCTTCGTTTGATCATTGTTGTGTGAATCTGATGCACCAATGCTTTATAATACACACTGACAAAATTGAGTTTTCTGCCATTGGTGAAAGAAGCTAGAAACAACAACATGATCAGACTTTGCTGAGTCCGCTGAGTAATTTCAGCATGTTTAGATTGGCTTGTTTTGAGGTTTGGGAGAAGAAAAAAGAGAACAAGAGTCAATTTAAGAATTCCTTGTAAGAGCAGGGTAACCCCACGTAAAGTAAGAACACGTTACAATAGAAGGAAGTAAATTCAAGAACACAGAGGCTATATCCTACTTCCTTTGCCTTTTATACTGGCACACAGTAACTTAATAGACTGTACTAGAGAAGTTGATAGGGGAGATATCTTTTTTTTTTATTTTCCTAGGGAAGACAATTATTTTTCAGATTTGATTGCTAACTGCAGCCTTATTTTTACCTAACACATATGATTTGCTCAGGTGTGTTATTTATGGGTTAGTAAATTGCTTATCCCAGTAAACTGCTTTATTTTTACCTTAAACACTTTTTTCATCTTTTGAAACAAGTTGATTCTTCTCTTGGTAAGATTGTGTTAATGGCAAAGGAATTGTCCCTTTAAAAACATTCCATGTTAAAGTTTCTAGAGTGTAGAGAATGAGTTATTTATAATTAATACTCAGTTAGTTTTAATGCCAGTTTTAAGTATTCCCCTTGCAAAAATTACAGATTGTTGATTTGCATGTGAAGTTTGTTTTAATCTCTCTGTTTCTCTACCATCAAAAGAAAAATCTGCAGCTCATGTTAGAGCTGTGTCTATCAAATGGTAATGAAAAATTTTCTTTTTGCCTGATAACTGAATTTAACTAGAACTGCTCACATGACTTTACTGACTTTACTAACACATTCATTATTGTAACCATTGTAAAATGGATAGTGTAATATTTACTGATACCTGAGATACCTGATACTAATTCTTTTAGTATGCTAAATCTTACTGCATTAGATATTCTTTACCTTTAGCCTGCTTTCACTGCATTCAGAAGCTTTGGGTTTTCTTATTGGGAAAAAAACCTACAAATTCACTTGATGTAAAATATATAAGATGCTTCTGGCTGACTGACTGCAGGCAGCATTCAAGGACATTTTTAAAGGCCTATATGCAGAAAGATAGTTGGAATGTGTAAAGAAGGAGAAGGAATTATTGAGCTGAAAACATTTATACTTATAATATACAAATAAAGTATGGGAAAGACACCTAAAATTAAGAAATTTAGCTTTTAGATTGAAAATGTGGTTTGAAAATAGCTTTCCTATAGGTTACCCCATTTTTGTGGTTTACTGGAAGTTTTTTCATTACTCTGTGAAATCTATGGCAGATTCTTAAGGCATCCATACAAATAAGACCAGTATTCATTACCTCTGAAAACTTCTAAACATTTGTCTACTTGAATAATTACCACAATGCTAATTACCACTAATCCAAGGATTGGGATTTATATTTCATTGCTATCCCATGTGCATCATGTGCACATTTTTCACTGTAACCTAAATGCAAGGAATAAAAAGTCACCAGCTAACTTCACAGTAACCAGTTCTTGTTCCCAACCTTAATTACAAATATTACTTTGGTTTTACCAGGGCACATGGAAGGACAGGAACCACTCTTACTGTGTGTAACTGTCACTAATATCAAAGGCATTTTTGCAGCAACTTCAGGGGGGCCCAGATTAAAGCAGATGTGAGATGAGGCAAAATTCACACCAAACCTGACATCACTTTGGGCTGAGTATTTTATCTATGAGTACATCTGGGATCCATGCATATCCGAGGACAGAATATAGTCCTTTATCTCTTTGCCAGAAGTTAAGGATTTGAAAGTCCTATTGGCCTCATGGTTGTTATTTATTCTAATGAAACTATCCTAGCACTTAGAGAATTTATTTATAACATATATTAGGAGTTGTCTTTCTTCTTCAGAAGACGGCACATGTGCACAACAGCAGTCGTATGGTGGTTGGCAGGTATCCTTGCCTCACTCAAGCATCAAACTGTTGAGGTTTTTTTCCTGAAATTCCTGCACAGGAAAAGACAATACTCATGGTCACCATCTGGTTGGCCATGATCTTTTGTTTTCAAATGGCAGGGAAATCTGTATCAACTGCATAAGGAAAGTTTTTGAAACCTGATTTGAGTGTACTGATTGTTTCCAGTCATCGTGGTTTTTTAAAAAAGTTTACTAGTTGTGTTTGAAAACCTGTAACTTCTTAACATAATAGACTTGAGCATGAGGTTACATATTATAGATCTACTCATAAGATGTAATTTCCTTGCAGCCTAATTTTGTTGGAAAACGTTCTTCACTGCTTTGGACAAAGAATGATTTTCTGATAAGTATTAGGGTAAAATCATCATATTTTTCCTCTCTACTTCTTTCACTGGGTCTTCTGGTAAAACCTGAGTTTTCCTGCACTTCAGTAGGGTCTAATACTGAAATTTTTGCTCCTCAGGTGTTTCTTCTCAACAAAAAGGGCAGGATCCTTTAATCAGCACACTTTATGACATCTATTATTCAGTAAATACTGTTGAATTATACCATTTCTTCTTAAAAGTTTCCTTCTGTAATTTTACCTCTCAGATTGACTTCAATTTACCAAAAATATATTTTCACTTCCTTTGCTGTCAATGTGTAGCATCCACATCTAGGATAGGATAGGATTCTATTTAACTGCTGAGCCAGAGATATCTGTACATTTCCATGATTCTCTACTTCCAGTGGAGAGAGGGAAGATATCTCTGCATGCATGACCTCTGTGTGTAAATCAGGATGCCAGGAAATGCAGGTCTCTGTAAAAACTGAGCAGCTTTATAAGGTCTTGGTGTACCTGATCAAAGTACTGGGACTCCTGGAAGCTTAATAACTCATGATTCTGCCTAAATACTTTGGAGCTAAGTCTTTTCCCATTCCTTAGCCAAAGAATAAAACTTTATTCCTAACAATTTCTGCATGCCTTCCTCTTGAACAGAAGGAAAGCAGCAGATTTCATGGAGATTGCCGATGCAGCAAATTAGAAGGGCTGATGGTCTTTGATGCCCATAGTGGCTTTGGGGTGGAGCAGTAATTCAGACTCTCATTACTTCATGCCAAGTTAAAAGGTGGTGCACCTCACCTCACTGCAGATGGGAAGATGGATGATCCGAGCAGGCATGAGCCCTTTCACAGTTCCTGTGTGCTTACAACATGATTCCTTCCTCTCTACCACCTACTCACATCTGTTTAAAAATTTGGTATAATTTCATATATCAGCACAACTCCAGAGACTTCTCAGAGCTTCCTTTCATGATGTCTTGTGAGCTAGAAAGCATTGCTTTGGCACCTCTTATACTTGCTCCCCGTTCAACAGCAAATAAAAGAGGCCTCAGTAAAGGTGTTGTCTGTTTACCTGTTTTTGTCTCTCCCCTACTGAAGCCCTCTGAGGAAGCTGACATTTGACCTTGGAGTAGAAACTAGTTGTCTGGGTCACTAATCCTAATTTAGACTTTATAAAGCAGACTTTCTGAAAGGCAGCATGAAGCATCATTATGTATTGTAAATAGCATGATGATGAAGTCTAAAACAAGAAAGATGGTGTGCTTTGGGTTGAGTCTAGGTGCCTCTCTTAATGTTAAGTATTTCCTCCTAGATAAATAGTGTTTCATTTTCATCCAGTTTTATTTTACTTTCTTTTCCTTTACATAGGAAAGGATATTACACTGACACTTGCAAAAACCCACGGAGAACACTCAGTGTTGTCATTCAGCCAAATTATAATCCATTAAAATTGTGGCAGGAAAGAAACACAGATTAGATATTAAATACACAAAACATGATTACTGATATTTAGATTTAAGTTTCTGTATTTCAGTTTTCTTTTTTGCCATAAATGATACATAATTATGGACAGTCCTATTCTTGAATGGTCTTCATTCTCCTCATAGGTGGGCAGGTGAAAAAGATAGTGTAATAAACACCACCTGGTTCTGTTGAATCTTCGATTAATGTCTATCATTACAGAATTTGTTCTAATATAACATCTGAGGAATGTATGCTTTTGACCATTTTGATCAACTGGCATTTTCTGGGTAATATGTACCACTTCTGTCATGCTGCTGTAGATACAGAAAGAGGATGCTTATAAATGGCCTATCTGTTTATTTGAGGACATTGCTGCTAGTTATAGAGGATTATGCAGAAACCCACTCATATATGATGTTATTTTTAAAACTGAGATGCCTCTTTGATTTTAACAGAGCTCTGCTGATATCCAAGAAATCTTATCAAGCAATTTCCCAAATCCATTTTTATCTCCTCATGTGTTTTACATCTTTCAAGACTAAGCAAAGTTAATGTCAGGTTCTCATCAGTATACATGCAAATCAGAAAGGCAAGTACTGAAGGTTAAAAAATTTTCTGAAGAGCTACCCTTGAAAACACATTCATATTTTTGTAGATTGGTGTGTGCTTTTTTCAGAAAGTTACCTAATACTAGGCAAAATTATTTTATAAATGTGAGTTTAGGAAATTCCCTGGAAATTACTGAAACTGTGTTGCTAATTTTGCTTTTAACTACCAGATCCTACTGGGTGTCTAGTGTGTAGACAAAGTTATGAAGAAAGAGCAAAATTGTTTCATTCCTACAATTCAAATGGTGCTGTTTTCAGTAACATTTATTTCAAATGTAAATGTTGACCACATAGTTTCATAATCAGCCTTTGAACTACACATCTCCCAAAGGCTAACTCATCCACACACTACGAATATTTCCTGAAGTTTTGTGCAATGCATAAGGCATTAGTGCTTTTCTACCTGCATTTTCTGGATAATGATTAGAGTCTCTCCAGTCCTGCTTTTGCAAACACTGAACTATGGCTGTTATTCTCCTTTTGACTCCCCTTAGACTGAGTCTTGACCTAGCACAAGTATTTGAGAAGTCATGTAGATAAATAGATCAGAATTCATAGACTTTTACCAGAGGTTAAATAAAAAGCATGACTTAATCTGGATCTGTTTTCTAGTACTGTTCACAGACTCTTGGAACAGGAGATGAAGGGAGGAGTATGCAGTGGGTGTAGGAAGAGGATAGGACTTTTGAAACAGTTGTCAGTTTATATCAATTTAAAACATTCCTTAGACTAAGACTCAATAGCCTCAGATTAAAAATTAAAGCACCAAAATAATTAGAGGAGGCTTTTTAAAGTTTGTATTTATGTGTTTTATGGATAGGAAACTACTATTTGAAAATACCATGAGTAGACTTAAAATCATTCTAGTGTTATTTCCTAAATTTTTATAGGGTCATTGGAAGATCATCTGCTAATCAGAAAATCTGAATCTGAATGTACTTGGTTTGAAAATTAAGCATTGGATTTATACAAAATGAAGCCATGGAACTGGGAAGTTGTATGTAAGAAATAAGAAAGGAATTCTACAGATGATGCAGGAATACTGAGTACAGCAAGCTTTTTTGCAAAATGACTGCCAGATGAAATTACAGCTCTAAAATGTCTGGAGTTAATTTTATCTGTTCTAATTTACATATCAACAGAACTATGTGACCAAAACCACCTTTGTATGATTTTTCCTGGGATGCATATAAATTCCTTTATGATTTTTTTTTCCTATTACAACAGACTGTAGTTGAACCTGTGCTAGGTCTTAGGAGTTAAGAATAAATTTTCCTGTGGGCCTGACATATTTAAACTAGCATTCATAAATTTTGTACATTTATATAGTTTTGTAGGAAGATCTGTAAAGAAAGAAGGAATGCTAAATCCTGCTTTAAATAAGAAACATAATGATGCTTCAAAGGAAAAGCACACATAATTGGAAGGAAGGAAACATTTAATTGACTGAAAATTTCTTTTAAATTAGTGCCTAACAATGAAAAACAGGTATATATGTATATGTGTCTGGGAAACATGAAGGGAGTTATTTCTGATCATTAAGAGTAAGTCAGCTATTTCCTTAGCTAATCAAATTTATCTCTCTTTTTATTATTATTTTTATGGGAGTTACTAAGCAGATTTATGAAACAAGTAATCCTTTTGAAATTTTTTTGCTAAATCAAGATGAGATATTTCCAAATAATAATATCATTGTTATTTATTATTGCTAATATTATATTTTAGTATTATCTGACCAGAGGTCAGCTTGTTTTCTTCTGCTCTACACCAGGTTTCTCTTTTTATTATCTCTATGATGAATTGCTCGAGACACTCCTTTCAGTTTGTCTTTCACTCCATACCTCTTTTCCCCCTTATGAACCTCTGTTACTTCTGAAGTATTTCTTGGCTACATTCTTTATCACATCTCCTCTATTGTTTACATTAATTTTGTCTTGTCACATGTTTCTCCTTCACCTTCATGGTGTGCCTGAGCATGGAAGGAAAATGGAGGGGTGTTGATGGGGTGTTTGAAGAGAAGGGGTATTTCTGATTCTGTAAGAGCTTTTATATTTCCCTAGCATTTCAGTCATAGGAGGAGAATTGTACCATCTTGGAAGTAATTTTTGAAATACAAGAGAGACAGAGAGAGTACTCTGAACTTTGGCTTGTTCAGATTTTTCCACTTCGAGTTAATTTGGAGGGTGGACTTGTCAGTTGGCAGGTATTACCTTTTTGTCCAAATAATTGAAACATTCTATTCCACTCTTCATCACAGCGAGTTAACTGCGTGATAAATACCTTATGCAACAAAACATTTTTCACTTCAACATATAACTCTTATGAGCATAAAAGTGTTTTGAACCACCAAATAATAATTATAGTCTGTAATGTTCATAAAAATATAAAGAATATGCACTGTGAAGAGGAAATATTATTATGTATCAACATAATTTTTGAATTCATATGTGTATTTAGACTGTGGTAAAAATAATGCAAAAGCTGTATGTGGGGTTTGGGCATAGCATGTAGGGTTTTTTTTTTTGTTACAGCTGTGATTAGAAGTTATGGAAGGGAGAGAAGAAAAGACTTGAAAATGAGAAGAATAAATTAGAGAGTCTGTCAAATGCAGAACTCTTTTTCCAGGAGCTGAAAGATACACTATGGAAGGGGAATTAATCCCATTCAGTGGCCAGACAAAGAGAGGCATTGGAAAAAAAAGACATCTGTTGATGAAGTAGAACATAGATTGGCAAGAGATGAAGTGGAATGACTGAAGGAAAACTTTTTAAACATCTCAGAGGAACATATTTTAAATGAGATTTTGGAATGGAACAGACTGTGGACTGCAATGTATTTTGATCTGAATATTGAAAGATGATGCCAAATTAGGGAAAAAAAATAACATTCTGTGGTGGAATTAAATATCAAGGAATGAATTTATTCTAGATGTAGTGTCAAAAATATATAGGTTTTTTCAAACGTAAGCATGTGGTTGTGAAAGTGAAAACTGAACAAGATTCTGGTTGTAAAATAAAGATCCATGCTCTGAGCCCCAGGTAGAAAGCATTTGAAGAATCTCCTTGATTCGAAGTGCTGACTAACAGTGGCAAAATTTCTAGCTGCTGGGACAATGATTCTTGATACATTAAACCAATATGAGCTGATCCATCTTGACATGAGGGAGGTGGAAACAAGGAGTGTGTTGACAACCTCTTTGAGATTATATTCTTGTAAATAAAGGACTTGATCTTAAGAGCAGTCTTGAAAGTGGTTTAGACGTAGAAACAAAGGACACAGTAGTTAAAGCTAAAAGGTCCTATATTAACAGAGAGATCACAAATTCACAATTTGGATCAATCCCCAAGGATTTAGGAAAACAAGCCAAACAATTTTACCTTGCTTTCTAGCCGGTGGCAGGCACACTTTAGTTTTTCCTAAGTGAAAAGTTCTGTTAGTCTAGGTGCCTCAGAGAGGCTCCTTGAGGTGAAACTGAAAAGCTATGTCCATGTTTTATTTATGACCTTTCAGGGATTTGCTAGTCCCCAGAAGGTTTTAGTTCTTTGACTAAACTCCAAACACATCTCTTGTTTTTCTTTCAGGCTATTGCAGAAGGAGGATGTGTTTACTTTGTGCTTAACAGCTGAATATTGTACCTAAATTTTATATCCACAGCAAGATACAGAAGACATGAATTTTAGGCTTTTGTCTGAATTCACAAGCCCCCATTTCCTTGAAGTGTGCCTTGCTCACGTTAGTTTTACTGGGAGAATCCATCAGTCGTTCTGTTGAAATGCAGTGGAGCCAGGAGCAGAGGTTACTGGGAACTTCCTTCTGACACCATTCAGAAAAAAAAAAAAAAGTTTTTGTTATGTAAGTGAATAAGAGTAATTCTTTTTGATAGGATCAGCCTGTAGGATCAATTTTGAGGTAAATGGAATGTTGTTAGATTACTTGATGAGAAGGCTAACAAAGGGAAGAGACAAGTCTCCCACCAGGGGCATTTATGGCCTGAGCAATGAGAGTGAGGTGGCTGCTGCAGCTTGCAGAGCATGGACCATGCAGCTCCTTCTCACCACAGGGGACTATTCAGAGTATAGCTGGTGATTAATTAAGAGGTAAAGAAAACGCATTGCCTTTATATATGCTCCCTACAATCTGTAGGAGGGCAATCAGTTTATTTGAATTCCAGTGTTATATGATCCTCAGGTTCCTATTACTTTACAGAGGATGAAACATGTTCCTATGGACTGAATATATTAAATAGGTCCCCAGTATAATGTGTCTATGGAGAAATGGAGAAAGAGGTGCCTGAAAGCCAGATAGATGAAATAACAGGATAAGGGCCCTTAAATACTGATTCTTGCGAAAGCTGGCTTTGCACAGTAAAAGTGAAGAGGCAGACCACCAATGAACAACTCGATTTATAGATTTATAGCAAACATTAATTCTGCGGGATTAGATGATGTGACAGTTTTTATAATACTCTAAACTTTGTAAGAAAATATAGAAAGGAACAGCTTTCTTTGTGAGAACAGAAATTTCCACAACCAATCCCTTAGTTTTCTGTTTTATTTTCCAAAAGGGCAAAATGGATTTAATATTAGAAATATGTTCTCTCTGGATCCAATTTCAATCTCGGCCACACTCTCTAAATAAGAATCTATAATCCAACTGAACACTCTTACAAAGCTCCCTCTAATATATCTGTAAATGAAAATATGTGTGCAAGAACAGACTGCATAAGTTTAACTAAATTGGCTTGAAACACACATATTTTAGCTAAGTGAGTGCAGGATTTTATGCATACAATGTCTATATCACCTGCCTATGTGCTCTGTTTTAGTTAGGAAATATAAGGATGGAATGTCTGTGGGGGAAGAAGAAAATTCAGTTATAATCAGTTATTAAAGGTTTTTTAATGCAAGCCACATTGAGGGAATAACTACTAGTTTTCAATTGGTTAGTATGAAGGTTACTATAAATCTGTAAACTTTATTACTGATCTTTAAAAAAAGAAAACAAATCCCTTTCTTGCTAGGAAATTATTTTCCACATAAATAAGGGAAATAAAAAGAAATATCCATTGAGATAAACAGAAAATAATCTTTGAATGTTTAACATCATAATTTAGAGCATTTCAAAAAAACCCAAAAAACCAAAGTCTGCTCTTGATTATACATGATTTTCAATGACAAGTACAAGCACATCCAAAGAATAGAATTTGGCTCATGGGATGTAAGACAAAGAAGTGACTTGAGAAATAAAAACTCTATATAACCATCATCATCATTATTATAATAACACACATTTGAATTTTAGAAATTCTTTGAAATGACTAAAAACAAAACAGCAACTAAAAAGTATTACTGTTCAGTAGCAGGCACATTACAGGATTATCTGAAAATTTACATGAGGCATATATTTTTAATTTAAGTCTTCCAAGTTATATGTCATTTGCCTTTGGGGTATTGGTGTGTGGTGGTGGGGAGGTTTTTTGGTTTTGTTTTGTTTTGTTTTTTGGGTTTTTTTTGGGGGGGGGTTGGTTTTTTGTTTTTTGGGTTTTTTAATATATATATATAAATTATGCATTATAATTATATTTCAGTTATAAGTTTTACAATTAATTCTTACTTAAATGTTCAAAATTGAGTTGCTTAAAAGGGTGAATCAGTCCATGAGGAACTGTCATGGTAGAATCAATTCTTTAAGTGCCATACCTTTGTAATTTATGTTGCACCTGTGCAATTTCAGGCCAAGGAGCTGCTGTGTGTCTGGTTGTGCTTTACAATACCATAAATGACCTAGTGTCCATAGTGTTGAAAATCATCAAGCTCTAGGGAGCTGGTGTAAGAGCTGTTGGCAGAACTGTACTTCCTTCCACCACCTGCAAATGCAGAACACAAGAGAGCTGAAATAAAATAAATAGCTGTTCTTTTCCCTGTTTGATAAGTTGATCCTATACCAGAAATCTCTATGACAGTTCAAAGTATTGGAGACCGGAAGAGAGGAAGGTGTCATGAGCTTTGCTAACTTGAAAAAGTTGAACAAAAGGGTTATGTGAGCAGGACTGTTGATGAATAAAATCTTGCAATATGATTTTGTGGTCCTAAGGGGAAATTATCGTAGTTCATCTTCCTAGAAAAAGGCTGGATAATTCAGAGTAATGTTTGGTAACTAAGTACACTGTGTGGCTGTCATTAACATTTAGGTAACAAAAAAGATCAGATTATAAAGAATTATATTGTACAATTCTTGTGAAAGTCAATAGTCTTATACTTTAAAAACACAGATGCATCTGTTTAAATGAGCTTCCAATAGAAATGCAAAGCTGGAGTTTTGCATGAGTATAGGTGAGGTTTAGTAATATTTTGATTTTCCCACTGTAATGCAACAGTTCTTCCTGCTCTACAATAAATCCTGGATTCCTTTTAAAAGTAAATACATGTAAAAATTGCATACACAAACTTAGAATTTCAGACTCGTCAACGAATATTAAAATTATCTTTCTGGTGAAAACACCAGAAAGTAAAATTAATATTTGAACAACATAATGAAGACTCACTGGTCACAAATACATATCTTCCAGCATTTTGTGTTTTACTCTAATTAGATTATAAATTTTATAAAACATAAAATATAAAATATAAATATTCTATAGTACTTCAATGCAAGCATGGTAAGTGATTCTCATGGTTATAGCTACATATTGAACTAAATTCTTACTGAACAAAAGTTGTACTAGAGAGAGAGCTTCTCTAGAGCTTGATTTCCTGTCCAATTCAGTGCCCAGCAGATCTCAACATCAAACCTGATCTTGGTTGCGTTCACTCAGATCCTGAATATTTTTCTTTTAGAAGTCAGGCATACAGAGCTGGCAAAACCTAGCATTTGTTTCTTTTATTTCCTCTCATAGATTACAGTGCTATAGTCCCATTCATCAGGCTAACATTTATTTATTTTCTTAGACTTGAGTCAATGCATCTCACTCCACATTTTGAGTCATAGTTGACAATGACTTGTGGAAGGGAGTAGGTTTCTACTGATGATTCAGAATTCAAAAAAATGGATAGGTCAGTGAATACTCCTGCATGATTCATACTGTTCTTTCAGGGTTGCAAGAATGCTTGCCACACTTGAAAGAAAGATCAGAGGCTTGGAATGGAAAAGGCTTTGAATATTAATTTCAAAGATATGAGAATAGAGATAGGAAGTAACAACCATGAGTTTCTAACTGCAGTCTTCCTTTCACAGAGCTTTCTCATTGCTAATAACCCCCTGGCTTTTAAAAATTGTTTGAGCTTTGGATGACTAATGGAATGCCTCTACTTGGACCACACCTGTTGTTAGTATTTTGCTTGAAATGGACAACACTGATGTGAGTTCATGTCCAATCTAAAGATATATATATTCTTCAAGAATATTTGTTATTGTTTTTTCAAAGAATATTTTTTCTGCTCTTCATGCCTACTCTCTTTCTTCATCAGTGCCAGGGATAAATGCCAGCCAGCCCTGCTGGCATGACTGCAGGGAGCACAGACCCCCACCAGAAGCAGCAGTGTAGATCACTGCTATTCCTCCCTGTTTTTAGTCTGGGCTGCATGTGCTATTTCACATACTACTCACCAAAGCCAAGGCTTGCACCATGGCTGTTTGAAATGACCATTACAGCTGGGGACAGTTTTACTCTTTAGGTGGTTTATAGAGCAAAAATGCATTGGTTTGGCCTTGCCTCAGATCAGTCATACTTTTGGGTTTTTGTCATTTGTTACAAAAGGACAGTGCTGCAAATAAGATAGGTAAAATAATTTGTCCAATAAATTAAACACAAAAACTCTGAAGAATATTTATACTGTTAAAAAACTTGGCAAAACCTCTTTCTTTGAGGAAAATGCTGGGTCCAAGCCAAAATATCTGGTGTTATCCTGATGTGTATTGAACCACTATATTTTTTTCTTCAAATAATAATTCAATTTATTGTGGTAATTTAAATTATTAACATGTAAGGAATTTTGAAATCCATTCCCCATTTGCTGCTGGCTTTTTGTAGTTAGAGCCATACTTCATTCTCATTCAGAGGAAATACATGAAAATAAAGGTAGCCCCTAGAAATGCATTGGAAGGATGGTTCATAAAACTTTGACTGGACCACTGCACAGTGGGGAAGTTGATCCTAGGCAGAAGTTATAGATCTTATTCCTGCTGAAAATAGGTTGATTATTTGTAGAATCCTGCTAGATAATTATTCAAATGAGACAACATTTGTAAGTGCTAACAGCTGCCAAAAAAATTTGCAGTTCAAATTGCAGTTATGAGTGTGCAGCCAAAATAGGGAAGTAATGCTGAAATTCATCTCTGGAATTGATGAGAAAAGTTCACAGCATTTTACAAAAGACATTAGAAAGACTAATAGGACAAGATTTTGGGTTTTAATTTTTTTTATTCCATTTGAGTAAAAGTTTTGTTCTAATTATAAGGGTAGGTGAATTGGAGTAAGGAAATTCTGTTCATTAATTCTGTGCCATTCTTAGTGCATTGTGGATTACAGATGAGTTCTGCTCTGAACTGGATGAAAAAGTTCCCAAGATTTTTTTTGTATAGCCTATATCAAAAAGTGGAATATCCAAGTTCAATATTTTATCAAAATTTTATCTTAATCTCTCCCTTAAGTGAGACATTAATTCATTTCTGAAACTGAATACATAATCAAGACTCATAAGTACATCCATGGGCTGATTTGAAAGATCAACTAAGAGAGAAAATTGAAAGTGTGCACAAAAAAGAGCAGTAAAGTCAGATTCTTAGTGAACATGAGGAAAGACTATTCAATTTGCTCCTAGTAAATCATCTTGATGGGTAGATTTTGTCAGGCAAGGATTTTTTTTCCACAGAAGATGGAAAGGCTTGTCTGGCTAGAAGAAATAAAAAAATGTGTCTTCAGCAGGGTGATAGAAATCTTTCAGCCTAACATCTCTTGATATCTCAACCTTCAGTATCTTAAATTTACCAGATGTCTCTCAGCGTAACATTAGAGCCCACTATGAACATGATTTCTGGCTCTGGAGCAAGCCCAGGCTGTCCAGCTCTTCTGCCTGATATGAGTCAAAGATTAAAAGCTGATCAGAAGGGCCTGTGTCCTGCCCCAAGAAGGTGTTTCTGCCAATCAAAAGCTCTTAAACACGCATTTGCATCTTTAATGCAAGTGGATTGACTACCTTTGGTGAGGAGTTGTTTTAAATAAAAAGGTGTGAAATCTGGCATTCATCCTCTTGTAAGAGTCTGATGAATACAGATACCTGAGAGCAGGAGTCTGAAGTTTTGAATTCTCCTTAAGGAGTCAACCCCACCTTTCCTACTTCATGCAGGAGAGCTGAAATCACTAGACTATGGGCAAATGTAGCTTGAGGTTACTCATCTATTGTTTTTGAATTACTTCACTGCCAATAATGGAAGACTTGGGAAGAACATTTCACTGAGTTTTGGCTTTTTTTTTTTTTTTTAAAAGGTAGGCCCTGAATTCCTGAATTAGCTTTAAGTCCTGTTTACTTAGTGTCTGTTTAATGTAGGAGTTAAAGAAATACTGGAAAAATGAACATATAAATAATTTCAACATACCAAGTACAGAAGAAACACCATCTTTGCCACCTCAGATGTGACACAGAAATGTAAGCCTTGCTTAATTCACAAATCCTGTGAGAAAAATCCTTAAGAAAATGGAGCTTTCTCTGAGCCTTTTACCTGAGTCTATCTTTGAACATGCTATGCACTGAAGTATTTATTTAGGCATGTGTAATTCCAGTATGTGGATCACTTAGACTGGTTTTGTTGATGCCTAATTTTTCACAAGCACTATATAAGTAGTCTAGGTGACTGAGAAAGATTTATGGATTCTTCTTTGTAGCAAAATGTTAAAGTTTGGCAATTTAATATCTGATTTCTTGTACCTTTTTCATTTAACAGAACTGCTCTGCTTTGTTAGGATGCTCTATATCTCAGCTTGATCATTTCAAATATGCTCTTTTATGAGATGGCAAATAATTAAATTTCCTCATATGAACATGTTCCTGACTCTATGAAAAATGCTTAGGAGACCAGGAGACACGATGTTCCTGCTTAACCTAGAAAACTAGGTAATTGAGAAACATAAAATATTTGCGGTTGTATATGGTGTGGAAAGAGAGGTGCAACAAATGCCTGTAGTGGGACCTGATGTGAAAAAATAGGTTCAGCATATTTTCCCTTTGTAACATTTGAGGTGATTCCTGGAAACTCTGCGTTATTTTCAGCTAGAGGCCACCCAGCTTCCCTAAGGAGTCAAAAATCTTACAAATAAAACAGCCGAGGCTGTTCTAACAGAGCATTTTATTTGCTAATGAGTCTCTGCTATCATGTTCTTTTTTCTCCTCACTCCAGTTTATCAGGGTTGAATTTACTTGCTGTGATCACTGAGGGGGAAATAAAAGGATAATTTGATGTTGAGTGTTCTAGGTTACATCAACTAATGCATATTAATGACTTCATGCTTCTGTAATCAAGCTAATAGTGACCTCAGACCCTGCTAAGTACAGCAATTGCCAACTAAAACAGAGCTTTAATAATTTTGTAGACAAAGTGGAGTTTTCACATAACGTAGGAATTCCATTTGGACCCTATCCATTTTGATGAATTTTGCTAAAGAATGAGGAAGAACACCGTATTTCCAATAAGAATGTTAAATGAGACGTTTTCTTGCAACCTCATTTTTTAAAAAAAAAGCATTAAGGATGCTTACATGATGTAAAGACAGTGACAAGCTCTTGAAAAGTATAATGTTCATTGTTCTAAAAGCCTCAAAAAAAGAAAAAACAGTTTACTTAGATTCTTACTTATCACATACTTTACCCCATTGTTTCAAGTTATATCTTGTGTACCAGTGAAACCTTTCTGGAATGAAATCCAGTTCTCCCTAAAATGAGACCATAGCCTACTAAAAGCCATCGGTGAAACAAGATTCATAAGAGAAGTTGTGGGAAGAGTCCAATAAACTCAGGAGTCTGTGCCCCTGTAGAACCTTCCAGATCACCCCTGCAGGGACATCTCTGCTATTCTAATCATATTTCTGAAGGTAGCATTCATTTGTACATCTACTGTACATACATCCATTCATTTCTGTCTGCAGATCAAAGCGATAAATCAGCACAAAAAGGCATGTGGTTGGATTTCTACAGCCTCTTAGCACCTAGTCAAAAAAGCTCTTATGCAAAAGTGTCTTAAACTTTATATTAGTATCCAATAAGGTTTAATATCATACACCATTTATCAGGTATTTGAACATTCCTGACTTAGTTTAATGCTTTCTTATTTGTCTGATGCTTTAAATTATCTCCCTGTGTTTGAAGAGATTCTCATAGAACATGTTAAGAAAAATCTCTCCAAAACACATCTGAAAGAGGAAAAAAAAAAAAAAATCTTAAAAAAGGACAGTTAGAAACTAAAATTAGGAATTTAAATGGATTTAATGTGAAACAGTAATGAAAACTAATGTGAACATCATAGAGACTTTTACTTTTCGGAGACTATGATTCAGTTTAAGTCCAGATGAGTCATAACTAGCTGTGTTAGGCCTGTGTAGGATAAGTGTGTGGTCTTGCATATGAACAGATGTTGATATTTCAGAAGTCAACACTACAACTGCAACTAATTAATACCATGCTGTAGAACACAGCAAGGAGGCCAGTGACTGAGATAACTTGGAGACTAAACTGTCCTCTGACCCAAGAGATGACTTTGTCTGTGGCAGCTGACATAGCTGACAAGCTGAAACTTGCTTTCCTCTGTATCATATGCATGCTTTGGGTAAACAGAGAAATTACACATTTTTAGATTCCAGAGGCCTTTAATGATTGTTTAACTTGTATAAAATAGGATATGTTAAAATTTTAAACTCCTGTGTCCTTGTCTTGTGTTCATGCAACAGTATTGATGTTAATGATTTGCTAATGATAGTTAAAGTAGTGTTGCAAGATCTTGTAAAGCTAATTAATTATAAATCCCTATTTATAATGACGGTAATGAAAGTCCCATGGATACTTTACCTGAATTTAAATTTATGTTACTTTTTCAAACCCCATATGTGTACAGAGAGGTGGAAACTGAAGCAACTTAATAGAGATCCCTTTGAATCCAGAGACATTAAATGCTGAAATTATATGGCTGAAATACCTGCTCTTTTAGAGAAAAGCTTACAGGCTTGTGGAAAATTTCAGTGTGGAGAAATTAAGGTGCTTGACTAAACCATTTGTGTACAGTTCCCTCCAGTTACTTCCAAATTTTGGACCTGTTTCAAAAAGCAAGAGATGTATAGGGTACCACACAGATAGCAGTTAATTGTCTTGCCAGTGTATTAAAATTTCAGCTTGCTCATTGGAATCTGAGGTAATTTGTGACATTTTCAAGATGGTGAGGAGGTCTACATCAACTTTGTGTTTGTGCAGTGAGATGCTGTCTGCCAGTGGAAAGCAGATGTGTGATAGAAGAGGAATTGAATTTCTGTGTTACATTAGAAGTTATGGGCTTCTCCCCACTTGGGTCATTAAGCAAAGGTGATTAATAATTGCCTGTCTCAGAGCAGTCAGAATAAGGTATGTAATTCTAAATGTTGTAAGACAGCAGATATATACATGCATAAAGTAACAGTGGAAGATTTTTAAAAATAGTTAGGACTACAAAGTGACTTTCTGAAATCTTGAACAATCTCAGTTTTGAGGACAGGATTTTCAAACCAGTTTGGAAAATTTTGGCCATTGCATATGAATGATGCTAAAAACTGTAAAATTACTATCTCTGGCATTATTTTATTTGACCTATAAACATACAAACCCTTATTTCCTTCTACTTTGAAATCTTTCTTCAGTCATAACAGTAATGAGACACAATAGGTCTTCAAGTCCCTCCTTTTTCCCATTAGAAGAGTGTTTCTTAGCATACTAATTTTTTTTTTTAACAGTTTGGGGAAAAATTCCTTACCTCTGTGTGAACATGCTTTGCCCTTTCACATAGATAGTGACTAAAGATACATGTAAACATTGAAATGAAATAGATTTAAAGTGCTGTCTGAGTCCAGCACGTCCATTGGTGAACCACCCCTAGGTCCTTGTGTAAAGCCCTAACGATTTGTGAGTGCTGGCTGGTCATCAGCAGTGGCTTTTGGGCTCTGTGACAAAGTACTTCAGCAAATAGCAAAACAATGTAACCTTTTTAAAGCTCTGCAAGTGGGAAAGGAAAAAGTTCTCAAGTGGTGAGTTTCTTTGTTAAGACCTGAACCACATTTGCTTTGCAGGGTCATTTTAAAATACTGCTGGAAATACTTTATTGCCAAAGAGGAGGAACTGGGACAGTAAGGAATGGACAATCTTATCTGTAAACATTGCTTTCCTAGCACCATTTTCTTTACCCAATTAAGTTTTCAGAAAGAGGAGGGAACCATAACCACAGGAATCCTCATGCAATTTTTTGATGTGAATCATGACACTAAAAGAATTTTGAGATCTAGCGTTACCTTTTCTATGTGTTTAAAGGTTCAACCAAATTATAAAATGGGTTTAGCTATCCAATGCAAGTGGGTGCTTACAGTTGTTACTTCTGTTGTAAGCTACCAGGAAGTCAGAAGCCTAAAGCTTTTGCAGATGCCTAAAGCTTCTTTTTTTAAGTGTTTGTATAAAGATGATGTCAATTTTAGTAGATCTGTGACTCTGAAGGCTTGTCAAATTATAACCTTTGGGTGAAATCAGTGTTATAATAAACATATAATCGGTCATATATTTGACAGTGCAAAAATAATAGTTCATTTCAAATGGCAATGGTATGCTTTACCAAAAACTGATAATAAGGGACATAAGAGTACAAGAATGTTGGTTTTATGGTAGGTCCATCTGTAAAGCCATGTAATGGAAAAAATTATTATCTTCAAATCCCTGCAAAATACATTTTGGATTTTTAGATTCCCATTACTACTTCTCATATCAGATTTTATAACTTTGTTATAAAATACGTGTTGGGCTGTTTTACAGAAGTTAGATCTGAAAATGTAAGTCTGGGTCTGTGCCATGCACCTGGCTTCTGTGTTATTATAATCTGAACTTTGAGATGGAAACCAGCTGAGTATCGTGTTTTAGGGTACATCACTGTTTACATGGCATATGTTTTTTTACTAACTTTTGGTATTACTTTCAGAATATCAAATCAAGCCCAGGGATCAACAGAAGTCAGTGACTTAAACTAGTTGTGTCTTACCCAAAGCTACATTAAAATCCTTGAAAAAATTCTCATTGTCTTCAGCATGCTTGGAAATAGTGGTGTTTAACTAAACATTGAGCAAAACTCTACTATGGTGTTTCTGAGACATCTAGATTGTTGCAAGCATTTATACATGGGAGGTGGTTTTGCCTTTCAGTGCAAGTTGTTGTTTGGTTTAAAAAAAGAGAGGAGTTTTTTGGGTTTTTTTAATCCTCTGGGTCACCACAGATCGATAGCTAAAGGGTCCTTAAGATTCAGAAATAACATACCGCAGTTGTTGGGGTTAAGCAACAAAATGGGTTTGCTTGTACATAGTTAGTCATCTATTGGGTTACATCCCATCCTTTCCAACAGAGGAGCCAGAGAGAGAACAATTGGGTGGAAAAGATATAAACAAAAGAGTTAGAAATGGCCCTAAGGCATCCCCATTTAATTGGTGTGTGCATTTTGGATACACATAGATGCTGTTCCCTCTTGCTCGTGTGCATTTGTTATGCTGCACTTCACAACATTTACTCAAGCGTGTTGACTACATCTTGCCACATAAGGATCAGCAGAGGAAAGGTAAAATTTTTGTCACTTCCAGGTGCTAATCAGTCTACAGAAGTTTCATTAACTGCTACTGTTAGCTGGCATTGATTTGGTTTTTCTCTCTTTAAAAAATAATAATAATCACATGTGAGCAAAGCAAACATTATATCTTCACCCAGTTTAACTGGAAAGAAGGTGTGGGCTTAAAGCTTACACACAAGTAATAGTCACTGTATTGTGAAAGCCTGTATTTAAATATGTGCTAAAGAAGATTGAGCATATGATAAGCCTGACTATTTAAATCTTATTCACAGGATTCTTTGCTACTTACAATGTTTTATGCTGTTTGCTGTGTTCTCATTTTCCTTACTAATGCATTCTTTGCTAGTGCTTTTGTGAAAATTCATTGAAGACATAAGCTTTTATTCACCAGCAATTTTTGTTGTGACCCTTGACCTTGCTTCAGAGGTAAGTCTGAAGCTAGGAAGACCAACAGTAAATAAATAATATTGTCTCAAAATAGTGTTTAATGATAAAACTAAGCAGAAATAATGTTTGTTAATGGAGAGGACATTTTCCTGTTCCTTCCTCATCTGCTGCCTCTCTTCCTGCTTAAGACCACATGTTCTCTTCTCCTGCCTGTGGCCAGCACTGATGCTGGGCAGCTGGATTGATACAGCTTGCCCACCTTTTCAGTAATCATTTCTCTCTGATTGTCAGACTGATTTCTGCTTTATTAAATTACATTTGTTCAGCAAGGTGGGTGAGGGTGATGGCTATCAAGTTTTGGAGGAGACTGATAGTGGCAATAGGGTTATGGGAGCATGTGACAGAGATGAATAGAACAAAACATAATTCTGTACCGTATCATGCAATGTAAGCCTTGTTGTTTCCTCATGCATGTATGTGGCTTAATAGCCACTGTTTAATTTCCAACCTGTAATGTTTTTTATTTGCTATATAAACTAAAGAAACGTGGCAAATTCCATCCATATATCACATATCAATTTTTAGTGTTAGCTGTCCACTCATCTCTTTAATAATGCTTATTTTCCTTTCTGTTTTTATGTGCATCAATATAGGTATTTAATATTAATTTATTGTAGCAGTATCAAGTCTACTTATCTTTCTAAGAAAAGACAAAGAGAATTTGAAAAAATATCAGTATTTTAGTAACTTAAAGTAAGCTTGCAGGTTGATTGAAAAAGTGAAAAGATTAGTGGGGTGTGAGGATAAGAGTTACCCAGCATGAGTTTATATAGACAGCTTGGAGTACCGAGTATGCTGCAGTATTTTTTCTCAGGCAGAGTTTGAGGATGGTTGAAAAATTCACGCACAGTAAAATGGTGTTTCTAGGACCCAGCTGAGAAGCAACTGAGGTAAGAGTATCTGTGAGTAAGCCATTTTCTGCTGGTATAGGTTTGCTGACTGCTTGGAGGTGATACAAAGGGAACTTGTATCTGGAGTTACAGATACTGCTGGAAGCAAGGAAGCCCAGAAGTGCTCCTAAATCAGGTCTGAACTGACAAGTTTCACTGTGACCACAAATAATTTTAAATGTGCTTCCTTTTCCTTTTCCTCCTCCTTGCTCAGCTGATCTTCCCATGAAGTGGAGTATTCTTCAAACAAGTATGTGACTCACTGAATAAGTGTCCTTTTGCTGATACTTGAGTTCACATTATGTGATTAGTGCACCCAGATATTGCAAATGTATGGCAGCTGTTCATCTCCTTGTGATGCCATAAGCCCTTTAAGTTGGCAAATGGTTCAGTTCAGATTTTTATTTGTGTTAAAACTCCCCACTTGCCCCATATTTCAGAAGAGTTTAAAACATTTCAATTTCCAAATTATTCCATTTTATGAAGTAAATTAGGTTCCTTGTCTGAAGTTCCCAGCTTTTTGCAACTTTTCCTTAGGAGCCTATTGTATGTTTTCATATGATTGTATCCAAAGATAGATAATGTATGGGAAGAGGTTATCCGTTGAGATTTTTGTATTTGTATATCTGTAAAGTGAATTCAGTGTCTCAAGATTTTTTTTTTCCTTATCATTGGTCTCAGTTGTTAATCTGCTTTGAATGTTTTTATTTGATATGTTTCTCTTGGGATGTTCTTGAGATATGGTGGACATGGTGAACATGGTGATTCTGTACTTTCACATTTCTTTCTGCATTGTGTATGAAAACTAGAGCAATGCACAAGTCCTATCTCTGAGCTCACTTGGATGTAGTGATAATTTAATGACTAAGTAATCCAACTCTGGAAATTACTCATAAGCAGTTATTTCTGTATTTTAAACCATGCCAGAGTATTGTTCAGAGAGAATAATCAAGCACAGATTTCTTTACTTTTTGTGCAGAATAAAAATGTCCTTTTGCTCTTCAGATGCTGTATAAAAAGCTTACTATGAGTCTTTCTATCCCAAAACAGCATTTTTTATCACTTCTTTGTACTTTCCATCGATTATAGTCAATGTTTTATGTCCCTCTGCTGCTCTTACATAGTATCTGCAGGTGCTGTCAAATTACCAATTTAATGGCATACAGGTAAATTAAAACTGCATGTCAAAACTTTCTTGCTAATTCTTCTTCTTCCCCTTTTGTGTTTTCCTTGGCATAAACATTTGTTACTCTTTTCTTTCTCCCAGGTACTTTTTATAGATCATACGGTATAGTTATAGTATATTGCACTTTCTAAGGTATACATTAATTTGTGAGATAGTTCTAATGAATATCTAAATATTAGTAGGTATTGGTTGATTTTCATATTATTCTTATAATAATTAACAATGTACTTGGTGATTCCATGTGAAATTTTATTGTTTGAGCCTCAAAGGACTAAGAGCTTAACTGCAATTTTAAAAATCTTAATGAGCAGCAGAAAGTGTAATGGTTTAGAAAGGAGGATGGTAAAACAATAACCACAAGGTGACTCATTGCTCTTAAATCACCTTAAAAGTAAAAATGGTGAATACCGGAATACTGCATGTCCAGTATTCAGTGAATAATAATTATAGGAAAAAACATAGGGCATTGAGATTTTTTTTTTCAGTTTTCATCACAGTATTACCTGTAATTTGCAATAATGGATCAGTCTGTACATAATACTTTCTTGATAGATTTTCTTCAACAAACCCCTGCATCTAATGCTGCCCAAAATTATCCCCTTACACATATTGTATTTCTGGATATTAAAAAAATGTGTGTGAAGACTGGTTTTACCCTTTCCTTTAAGGATTAGTTTTTAATTACTAACAGAAATTATACAGCTGTTAATATTTTTATTATACAGCTGTGGAGAAATGCATGGGAGCTGTACTGCTAAAATTACAACAGCACCCAGTCTTCTTCCGGTAACATCATTGTAAACATGAAGCACAGATTTTAAAAAAAGTTAGTTTCAGCTGCAAAACCATGTACCTGCAGAAATCACAAATGAAGAGTGACATTGTATATGATCTCCCCAAACTAGTTGGCCACAAAAGGACAATAAAAGAAAATTTAATTCAGGAAATACAGAGTCTCCTTTTTCTGCTGAACAAATAAAGCGTTTCATTGACTTCCATATGGTTTTGTGGTTCCCATTCCCCCCTTACTTTTATATGCAAGAAGGTGGCTTTTATGGAATTTCTGGGTTTATTGCTGTATTTTTAAAAAATTAAAAACAATTATTATGAAGGAAAAGCATAACAGGAAAACATCAAAAGAGATCCAAATACTCTGAGCCTGAACGTTGGTGGCTCTATTTGAATAAAAACAAACCCCAAACCTTCCTGTGGCCACAGTCTCGTTCCTGCTTTTGCTTGAGCATTGTTTAAACTCTGAGGTTGCTGTGAGTAGTGTAAAATAAATGATGCCAAAAGTGAAATGACAGCATATTTTTCTCTGAAAAAAATTACTTCCCACTGTTGAAATCTCCCCACCCCTTTTCAGTCAGTTAAGGGCAAGAGTAGTCAACAGTGCATTCAGATCCTAGCAAGCTTCACAACAGGTAACAAATGGCTTTAGTGACTTCTCCAGTAATGACCAAATTCCTCTAACATATTTATTTGGGCTTTTGCAAACTGTTATTTTTGTCCTGTTGTGCTTTCAAGAGTTTAAAGTGTCTGCTTGCCCAGTTCTACTTCCTTTTCCAGTCTTCATTCCTTCTCCTTAAGGATGACTTTTATACCCTCAGGCCAATATGTTCACCTGAAGTTCCCACACAGCCCTTTACAATGTTTTAGTTGCCCATAATATGTTTTTTCACTTCAGGTAGTGTTTGATGCTGCAGGTCATCTACATTCAGAGAAAACTCAGAAATTCTGGTGCCTTTCATATGACTGGAGAACACCTTTTATTGCAGGTACTTCTTTATGAAAACAAGAAATACTTCTGAGAAAGGAGACTTTCTGAGAAGGCTACTTCACTTAGGCAACAGTTTCATTTATAGGCCTATTCTATATTTGTTTGAGAAACCTGAACAAACGTTGTTTTTACAATATGGATTGTGGTCTGCTGGGACTGACAGAAAGTTATAACTTGTATTTTGGATGGAAAAAACCCAGCACAGCCTACATGTTAAATGCTTAAATCAATTAATAAAATAATTTTGCTGAACTATGGATTATACTTTTGGACTGTATTACTCCATTTCTGAGTGCCGTAATGTCCATGCCAGAGATCTCATGGCAAAGAGGCGTGCAGTTACCTCCATCTCAGAGGACTGGGATGTGGCCTCTGCCGAGCCTGCCCAGCAGCTGCAGGGCTCTTCTGCCACATCTGGCTTCTGACTCAAGGGCTTATTTATTATTGTTCCTCCTTCCAGCCAGCTAATTAGCACACCAAACCATTTGTATCTTGTGGATTTTAATTTTGATTCCATCTCTTCTCCCAGCAGAGGATTTGTAACTGCAAACAGATGATGCACACACTGCATTTAAAATAGTCAGGTCCTGGAGGTGAGATATCTGATCGTGCAGGCTCACTGAGGTTCTGCACACAATTGTCTTAGGGTGGGATGAGGGGTTTCTTAGATAATTTCTGAAAGACTAGAGTCTGTCACTGACTTTACAATTTAGTGATATCCACCTTTTGAAGTAGACTGAAGAAAGGTGACAAGAACCCTGTAATCTCTCTCTTTAATTCCAGGGAGGAGATAGTCGACCTTCCCTGTACATGCCATAAAACCTCCCAAGAGAAATAAAGCTGAAGTAATGCTTCTGAGCAAATTTTCAGAGTGATTTAGGGACCTAGCATCTAGGGCTCAATGAAATTCAGTGCCAATCTACCAGATATATTAAAAGATGTAAGGATGATGGATCATCTCTCTTCATCACAAGGCCTTGTTTTCAGCTGTTTATAGCTTTGACAAATTTTAATACATGGGCTAATGCTTTTAAGGCAAGTATTTGCTTTAAACAAGTTTTAGAAGAATAGCAATCAAATTATATTTCATTTATTTAAAAGAAGGAAGATGAAATGGAGATAGGCACTATGGTGCTGGATATAATGAGAGAGTCTTATGTCTATTTCACTGTGAAGCTATGACAACTCTGTTTAGGAGCAGTCTTCAAATTTGCTAAGGGAATGCTGGAGGGTCAACAAATGCTTTTCTCTCCTTCCCTGTGAAAAATCTTCTGAAATTTGAACAGGATGTGAGCATTGGAAAGTTTCAGCTCACACAAGCTTTCTAAACTTAGAGATTAGAAAATAAACTACCTGTAATTATACTTGTACTGAACACAAGCTCGGGTTTAGAGCTCTGTTGAGAAGAGAAACCAAGTTTACGGGAAAGCTGGAGCTAAAGAAATGGGTAAATGAGAAAAAAAAAAAATGGGGTCTTGAAACTTGAATGAGAAGTCAGGAGTGCCACCAGTGAGAATTTTTATTGTGTTGATCATAGTCCTTTATAGTAGGGCCATACCAGCAGAGGAAAAGTTTTGGGAACCCTAATTTGGCAGAATAAATGTCCTCAGAGCAGGTGATATTTGGGTAAATTAAGAAATTGCTAAGATCCCTTTTCATTGAACTAGAGGCTGAACTGTAAAAAACAAGAAGGCTGTCTGAGGCATGAAAGACTGGGAAGGCATTAACTGTGGCTCCCCATGGTGCCTGGCTACTGTCACCTGGGCAGCTCAGGACTTAGAAATCTTCCAGTTTGCTGAAGTGGCACTGCTGCCCTGGAAAGTGCCCCTGTCCCTGCTCCTGGGGGTTGCCCCTCCTCACCTGTCAAGCACAGGACCTGTCTTTATACTGTCAATGGAGTTTCTCTGCTAAGATGATAAGAACATTTTGCAGTTGAACAAGTAGATTTTTCCAAATATCAGATTGAAGTCCTAGCTAGGCTTTGTAGGATTCTTCTTAGTCAGTTGCTTTTAAAATTTGTGAGGGAAAACTGCAGTTTAAAAAAAAATCATTGTACACATATTTTTTCAGTGGCTTCAGGCATAATCTTGACACTATTTCCAAATTAAACATAATTCTGGTTCACCCAGCTATTTCTCTGCTAACGCACTAAATAATCCAGTGCTTCATAGTTTGGTCACACATCCATAGAACTCAAAACATCCTAAAACTTTTCCCCTTTACGTAGTAATTGCCTTCACTTCTGAATGGTCAGCACATCCAGCTGTAGGGACCAACCTCTAATGCCAAATATTGAGAGCAGAACATGTGCACCCTTTCTTTACTACCTTGCTGTACTGCAGAACAAGTTTCTTTTTCCCTCAGAAAAGGTAGATGTTGATTTTACACAGCAGAGGATTTTGACTACTACATTTTTTTTGTGCATAAGTCATGGATAATTTTAACAATTTTTCACTTTTTTCTATTTATCATATGTACTTCAGAGTGTGAAGTGCAATTTGCTTTCAGTTAACCTCATTCACTGTGTGAATATTGCAAACATTTTCTTTTGTAAACTGTGCATTTGCAGGGGGATCTTGGGGCCCCTGTTGGGATTTATTTGGATCTGCATATAGATAGTGATTCAGAAGAGTGTAAAAATAGGGTAGCTCACAGAGCTGTCTCAGTTTAAAACACCACTGGGATTATATCTTGTAAGGAAAGGGGTGGAGTTGCAGAAAAATAAAAGCTCCCTTATGGCTATTTAAATCACAGTTTTTACCCTATTCTTACTTTGTTTTCTAAATGCCCTTTTCTACTGTCTGGTGCCTAACACTTGCTGAAGAGTGAGTGTGGTTCATTTTTCTTCTTGCTTTGCATTTTTCTTACTCCTCTACTCTTTACACACATTTCTCTCGCTTCATTGCCCAGGGCTCCACCTCCGCTAACCACCTCCTACCTGCTAGAGGAAAAGCAAATCCAGTTTTCACAGTTTTCTGTCTATTGGCAGAAAGTCAAAAGTACCAGTCACAGCATGTCTCAGTTCAGAACTATGGGAGTGCTACAAGGATGAACAGCTGCTTTAGAGGGAAGGGAGGTGCTTTAAAGGACAAATTATTGAAAGAATTTAGGTCTTTCTGAAGCAGTTGTGTTCAGGCAGCCATTCTCCAGGCAATTTGAGTTCTTGCCTTCACAAAATAATTCATCTTAGTAATTCATTTAAGAAAGAAAGAATTGATGGGCTTTTTTCTTCATGTTATTGATAAACAGCTTCAGTGGTGGTGATTTCTCAGATGGTATACCAGCTGGTCATTTAGATCTGGGACAAGCACAGCACCACTGCTATGGAAGAGGAGGGTTTTCTCAGAGTGCAACAGCTTCAGAACTTTCTTTTTCAGGAAGCTTACTGTTTAAGAAGGAATGCAGTTGTTGTTCTTTTGTCTTTTCCTCCTTGCCTTTGTGGCATTGAATCAATAGTGTTCAGCAGAATTCCATTATGTTACTTTTTGGTGACAGACTGTAAAATAAGACATCTTTTTAATTCTGATGTGAATCAAATCCTATTCTAGCTTCAACTGTCAATATTTTCAAATAATAATTAAACTACTTTCAGTGCCAAGCCACACGTGGAATGAGAATTTGCAGAGTGAAATTTCAAAAGATGAGTAGCATGGTTGTAAAAAATCTGGACAGTCTTTCTCAAAAGGGCAAACTATCATTTAAATAGAGTTGAAAATTAATCCAAGAGAAGTGAGGCAAAACATGAATTAGATTGGGCAGATTATTTGAGGAGAAAAATTTGCTAAAGAATACATGGTGATTATTCTAGTGAGAAATAGAAAAAATATGTAAGTAGAAGCCTCTTAGCTAAAAATATGTTCTACACTTAAGTCCCAACAAAACAGGTATGAAATAACCTCCTTCCAAATCAACACGGACCAAGAGGAGGACTTTTTGGACTGTGCAGAAAATAAGATGTAAGCCATTTGATGTTTTCTTATATTTATCATATTAACACTGAAAACTGCCTCCTTAGCAGGCCAAGTAAGCTATAGAGTCTTGTATGATCTGAGTCTTAAAAGACATTCAGTGTAATGCCTAAAGTAAACCTGATGTTCGGTGCGCTGGTGATGTGCAGTGACTGTTGTCTACTCTAGTCACTCATGTTAGTGTCCCAGGCATGCTCAAAAGCTGCTGTCCTTGGCAAGGTAGGCACCTCGTCCCAGCGAGCTGACTCAGCACTTCTACATCTTGTTGCACTTTGACCTGTGGATTAATACTTGTGCACCAGCAAAGCATGGAAATATCGCAGCTGGAGGCTAGGATTCACTCTCTTGAGGGACAGGATGTTTACCCTCCAAGAGTATTTCCAGCATGATGCAGTTATTAGAGTCTACCTGTACTTACAGGTAGAGTGGGCATATCTGGCGTTCTTCTAAAGATGTCTTTTTCTATCAACCTGCAATGTCCTCTCTTGTAGATGATCTTACACTATCTAAAGCAAGAAATACTTTTTATTCCTTGTGCATGTAGTTGCATTGAAGATCCTGGAGTGTAGGAGGACTTCTTGATGCTGTAGTACTTTAATTAGTAACATACACAGCACTTTGTTTAGCTGCCCTAGAATATTTTTGAATCTCTGCATTGGGGGAGTGTTATAGTTTAAATCATTACAGCTGCTGTTATTTCTGAAATGCATTTCAGGGGCTGTGCTGTAGTTGAAACTCTCTAGATGTTTCTCTTCATAAGTGGTGCTGCACTGGCTCTAAGAGCCATTTGGGGAGTGTAACAGGTGCCAAAAAGAAAGGACTTGCTGGTGGAATTGCAGAGATTGCAGAGGCTACTAGGAGAGACAGGTAAATTTTTTTTGGTGTACATTTCACATATTAGAAGTGGACTTAGTTTCATTAACAATTTTCCTTCTCCTTACTAAGCTGTCACTTGTTCTTCTTTGGGAGACAAAATACCAAATTTTTATTTCTGTCAGCATTTTGAAAATCTTGATTTGCACTACAATGTGCTGAAGAAAAAAATTGAAGCTCATGTAAGATTGTATAAGCTGGCAGAAAAGAAATAATGCAATCAGCACCAAATGTGTTTTCTCCAATGTCAGTTATTTTTTCAGTGATTCTAGCATAGGTTCCTGAAGTTGTACTTTGAAAATAGGATGTGACTATGTCCCAAGTGCTGTGAGCTTGCCCCAGGCTTTGTTTGCTGCTTTGCTCCCTCCCCAGCACCTCCCCTATTGTGTCAGCTCAGTGCATCTGAGGGGCTGCATAAGTTGAGCTGGCAAGCTGCTCTCACTGGAGCTCAGGCTTTTAACTTCCACACAATTAAAATGAATGATACACCTTGATGCTTAAAAGGTGCAGGTTGCTCCTGGGAAAGCATGGGCAAGCTGAGTACATTCAGATGGTTCCACAGATTTCCAAGCAGAGGACATGGGTCCTGCCCTTAAATTAAAGCTCTTTTGCTGCCAGTGCAAAGTGCTGTTAGTGATGAGAAAGGCTCAGGAGTTCTGCAGCAGCAGCAGCTGCTGTGTGAGGAATCTCTTCCAGTCAGAAGCTGATTGATACAGTGTGGAGGCTTTTGGGACAAATGGCTGATAGAATGAGAGTCAGAGTGGGCTAAAAGCACATACAGAGTGTTACTAGTTTGCTCCAACCAACATCTGGCCTGCTTTGAGAGGTGTTTGAATGCAGCCATTGTATAAAACAGGACTAATTTTTTCATCAAAAACACATTCCTGGCATAGTGGCCTATTTTCCTCCCCCTGTTCTGGTTTGTTTTCTTACTGAACTGTAAAGCTCGTGGTGTGGATGGGACAAGATGTTGCTTTTCTTACCCATGTACAGATGCTATTTTTAATTTATTTTTTCAGTTCTGGTTAATGCATTTTGGTTTTTTCTCCTTAGTTGACAGGTATTTTGATGATATTACAGTTTCATGAATCTAAGTTAAGTGAATATAGTATAAAAAATACAATACATCCCCAGTATTTCTAGAGCAGGATTTTCAGCTCCGTCTTTGCTGCAGTTCTTTGGATTTCCATCATATTTTGAGAGAATTAAAAATAACAAATTCACCTGTAATTACCTGTACCACACTTATTTTCTCATAATCAATTGAAATAAAATTATATTTTTTCTGTATTGGAATATGCCATGGTATTTGACACTCTAAAGCACCATACAACTGTCTACTTTGGTAGCAAGCTAAACAGACAGACCTGTGAACAAGTTCAAAGACTGAGGTAGGACTTTTACTTGGTAGACCAGCTAGCCAATTTGTCGTTTTTCCCACATTTTTTCCAGAATTTTTTCTTGGAAAGGTTTTATGATCCCAAATAGAATAGCATCACAGTAATAAGGAATACAGAAAAGGCAAAGTAGACTGGGGTCTGCCTCTGCCTAATGGCAAAACATTCTTCCCTGTTTGTTGATAGCAACTACATATGTAAGCCAGGAAAGATTTTTGAAACAGAAAACTTTAAATAGCTTGTACGATTATCAGAGTGTTTTTACTTGTTTGCAAGACTGTTGAATTCCTGTTGCCAATATGCAAATATGAAATATGTTTCCTGTTATGTACACTCTTACGTGATACCTCAGAATCAGAGATCAGGTGACTTTACAGTGATCCTTTCATGATGTGGGTCTGATTTCCTGCTTCACATTCTGATCTGATTTGGGACAGTTTTTTCTTTCTCTATCTGCTCTATATCCTTATTGACTTTTTCCAAGCAGAGGATCAGGTACTCTTCTAAATGTTAACATCATCTTAAAGATTCTGGCTTGCAGTGTGTCCTGGAAGGTGTGTAATAGATTTCTTCATAAGCTATTTATGTTCTTTTATTAATTCTTTTAGCCTTGTGGAAGAAAGTTGACGATCTCATTTTATACTTGTTTTGATGTGACGGAAAAAGAAATGTTTCACATTGAAAATAGATTTTTTATAGGATGTCATGATTTACATCTGGATTGCTTAAGTTGTGAGAGCAAATACATGTTGCTGGCTTAAGGCACCTGTTTAGAATACACTGTGGCTCTGGCCTGCTTATGGATGTACCTTCGCTTGAAAGAGTCCCTTTAGAGTTAAACATTTGTAACTACCTGTGACTTCGAAGTGGAAGTGATTTGACCAAAAGTGCCCTTGAAAGAATAGTGAATGAGAGTGTGGAGGCAGTCAGGAGAATGAGAGTCTGGCAACAAGTGATATTGCTGCAGTATTGGGGATGCTAATGAAATTTTCTTTTAAAAAGAAAATTGAGGGTAGGAAAAGGGTTACAGCTGCACTTCAACAGAAGTCATGAGGAAGTTATCTGTTGGTTTGTCTTGGGATAGTAGTGCCATTCTTTCCTGCAATCTGAAATACTTTAGTGGTCAGTGTAAGTGGATATCAACACAGCCTGCTTCTATTTGGCTGTAAGCAATCCAATATAGTTCTTACTCCATGTGAAACACCCTGCATTTGAAATTATATAGAGAGTCCAATTTTTACCAAAAAAACCTTTCCAAATTCTTTCTGCCAAAAATCTTAAGTCAAGAAAACACACCACTCCCATAATACTCTAGGCTGCTGCTTAACAGTGGTTTTTATCCTACTGCTTCCAGTTTTTACTGTAGACATTTGAGTGAATCTTTCAAGAAACAACGAAAAATTGTATGTTTTTTTCCTTTTGCACAGTGTAACAAACAAACAGTGAGAATCCTACAATTTCTCTTTGTCTACAAAGGCAGTAGGTTTTAAATGCTCTTTGCAGATTTTCCTTTTGTAAATAAAATATGTGCCTAGAAACAAATGTTCTATGAAACCAGGCTGACAACATTTCTCTCTCTAAATTATTGATTTGTTCAAAAAGTTGATGTTGATATTGAAATTGATCATATCACACTGATAATTTCCTTCCCTTTCTCTCACCAAAGATTTACATCAAAATAAAGCTCACCAGCAGCTTTACCTCTGTATATGTGGACTGTTCAAATGGAACATCAAAGTATGTGATGTTTCCCTCAGTATTTTCCCCCAGTGCCGGACCCTTCATATTGCGTTATTGTATAGCCAGATGAAGAATAGTACATACAGTTTGGGTCAGGCTTGGGAGGATTCAGAGCAGCACTTCCACCAGGTAAGATGGTTGTCATTTGTTGAGGGTCCTGGCAGGGGACACTCAGTCTGGTGGGCCAAGGAGAACTATGACTTCTGGTAGGTATGGTAGAGCAGCTGTGACTTGGGACAGCTTCAGCCCCTTAATTCTTGAGAACTGTAGGACAATTTAGTCAGCTGGCATAAGGTGAAGCATTTTTAAGGCTACATTAATTAAAGCCAAAATATTGGTTTGATACAGGGCTGGCTCAGGATCAGAGGAGAAGGAAAACAATTTATTGTGTTCATCTCTGTGTGCTCTGTGTATGTTATATAAATGTATTAATAGTGCTTGACATATTTATATTTTTATATTGAAAGGATGGACGGCTCTAAAGTAAACTACTGCTGTTACTTTATTTCTCATATGTAGTTTTTTTATTTCCACACATGGAATAAACTGAATTTGCTAGAAGCAGGTGACTACCTTTCTATGCTCTATCAAGTTATTAGGCATCTGCTTAGACATTTTCACTTCTCTCTCCATATCATCTTCTTCAGTGAGATAAACCCCCAAACATAGGTTTTGCCACATTATGACATCCTGTTCTCAACATCTTTTTCTCTATTTTTATTTCTAGCCTTCAGTTCCTACTAAAGTGGAGTGTGGCCCTCCTGGAATGCTTGCATCTCCACAAGCTCCTGCTTTGCAAATTCCTGCTGTCCCTGTGCAGGAACAAGTCAATACAGAACAGATGTACTGCGTTCAGTCTTGCTCAGTAGAAATCAACAGATCAATTAGCAAAGATTTCACTAAAACTGTAAGAAAGAGTATCTGCTGTGCACTTTTTCTTCAGACCCTCCTATTCCACTTTTTCAACCAGATGCAACAGAGTCAACCACAAAATTAGAGTTGTGCACTACATGTGGGATTAGTATCACTAGTTTTTGTTCTCTAAAAATAGGACTTTAACTCCAGAGAGGAATTAATTCTTCTAGTGTTAGGCTCCCATCCTACTTGGGTTAAACTGCATCACAGTTTCCTGTTTCACTTGGTACAGACTGTCGATAGAGCCTAGATGGCTACCTCAGGCCAGATGCCTGCAGGTAGAAAAATATCTGGTTCCTAGATACTGCCAGCTTTAAGTGATCAACCATATTTATTTCCATATCAGACAAATGGGTATGGAATATGCATATAAGTAGAAATAAGTTAAATATGCATATAGAATCAAATACTCAAAAATCAGAAGTATTGCAGCATAGTTATTATGTTATATATTATTTGATATATTCTGTTGCAGTTGGTGCATTTGTTGCTCTGAGCCCCTCAGACTGGGAACAGCAGAGGTCACAAAGCTGAGCTGGGAGTGTGTGCCACTGTGGGACGCAGCCCTGCTTTTCCATAGGGCTCTTCCTGTGTAAATGCCGGCTGTTTGGGCTCTCCTGCATCCTTTGGGTCACGGAGCTGTGGGATGAGTGACTCGCATGATGTGGGGGCGGGAGGTGACGCTCCTTCTCCACCAGGGTTAGTCACACGTCCTGCTTTTCCCGACTCACCCGGTGGCCTCGTTGCCACCGCCGGTCCTGAGAGCGCCGTTCTCAGGTTGTGCTGTGCTTCTAGGAGTGCTGGGCTTCTCCTGCCTGCCTCGAACTGATTTTTGATGCCTGGTAAAGATGACAGTGGTAGAGAAAGCAGTTCATTCCACTTATTTCCGCATGAAAAAGGATTAGGGCAGAACGAAGGTTTGAATGGCATTAGTGAAGCAATTGATCCAGCGTAGAAACAAGCCAGCTTTTTAAGTATCTGCAAACAAGACAGAGCATCAGATACTCATTAGTACCATAAGCTTACAATAAGCTGTGATGAACACTTGCAGTGCCAAGGGGGGATGTGGTTGGTTGGTTTGTTTGTTTAGCTCCAAGCCCTACTTCTTACCCCGAACACAACAATTCTTCTGTTTATATGTTGTCTTTAGTGGAGATATTTCTGCTTTCTTGTGGTATAGGTAGGGGGAGGCCAAACCCAAGAAACTGAAATGAAAGATCCAGCTGAAAACAGATGAATGTGTTTTTACCTCCTTTGTGAGGAATGTTTTTTTGGTTTTTTGGGGTTTTTTTTGCATCAGTATATGCTGCAGTTGGAGGTTCTTGAGGGAAGTGAAGATCTTGCCTGTACTTGATGTCATGACATTAAGTGTCCTGCTAGTAAACAGATTTACTGAAGCACATTCCTAACCCTTTGTCTTGAATAGCTAGTAAGATAAGCTAGTAATTTTAGTAGGTTATTCCTGGCAAAAGGAAGAATAGAGAAATTCCTAAATCCCGTTTTCCACCTTACATGAATTTAGGACAACTTCCTATCTTAAAAGGCAAACACCCAAATAATCCAGGCCAACCTCCTTGCCTACCTATATCTAAGATTATATTAGCCACAATCTTAACATGAAATGTTATTCTGTGCATTGATACTATTCAGGTTATTCCGTGATTTGGGGTTTTCTCCTGCAGTAATTTTTCTGACCCTGAGTTTTGTCTCTGCTTCTTCTAGTCAGCTCATTTTCTTTGCTCATCATCTCAACAAAAACAATTTTCACAATTTTCATTCTGACAAATTTATTTGAATCCCTGAAAACCTTACATTTGCCTTTGCTCCTAGCAAAACTCAGCACCAAGCTGTCTCTTACCTTATCTCTTAATTTAGATATATCTTCACAGAGACAAAACATATCAGCTTTCTCTCTTAAGGGAAAAAAGCAGTAATGAAAAATATGTTATAAGAATATTTTGTGAAAGGATATATTTTTCCCTAATTGTTTTCCTCCTTAGTTCTCAATCTTTGATGTCTTATGAAATATTCCCTCCTCATTTTAAAATTTACAACACATCATATAGCAGACCTGCATGAATCACTGGACTGTTTTGAAGGCATCTGTCAAAAGTAGTTGAAAAAATGCTTACTGTAAGACAGTTTACATTGCTATACAGAAAATAAAACAGTTCTGCAGGAAAGTGTTTTGAGGCCATCAAAGATTTTGACAGCCACTGAAGTTCTGGATTCAAGGTAGAACCATATACAAGATCTGTCAATAATATAACAAGAAGTGATGGCAAAAATGATCTTTCATGCAAAAAGAGAAGTAATTATATGGAAATATTTTCTGTCTTTGCCCTCTTCAGGCTGAGAGCAATTACTCTTTCCAAAGATGAGTGTAGAGAGTAAGATTAAAGGACATCTTGAGGTTCAAAAATGATGGTGCTAGAAAGCAGAAGCATCACTAAGAGCTTGCAGGTAGAAAGACAAAAATAGGATAAACACTACTTTTAAAAGGTTGCTGTTTTAAAGGAACAGAGCACTTTCATTCAGCTTACACAAGAAAGGTGGATACTGAGGCCCTGCATCTCCTGGATGCACATGAACTGCTTCAGGGTTTAAGAGAGCATTTCTGCTTCAAGGGGCCCATGGGAAGACTTGGAGTGGACTAGGCCATGTTGTGTCAGTCATGGTTCTCTAAAAACTCCGCAGTCACAGTGACAGAAGAAAAGGTGCCAGCTCCTTCCAGCCAGGAACAGAGAACAGACTAAAGTGACTTTATAAATGCTTTCAAAGAACATTGAAAACAGGCAACGGAGGAAAAAAAAGCCCCTGTTTGTTGTTTTAAGCCTTTGTTCTGCCTCCTGACTTCAAGTGAATAAATACATGAAGTTTGTTTAGAAGTGTTTGGGTTTCCGTGCAAATTCTGATTCTGACAACTTTCCACAAAAAAGATTTGCTTGTGCTAGAGTCAGATGGTCTGGTCAGCTGAAAAAACAGCGTAAGAAACTGAGCGTGCCACAGCTACTTTGAAGTGTTTGCGCTGCCCGTTCCCCTGAAGGACACCAAGAGAGGTGTGTACATAGCTGAGGATTTGCACAACCCTTCAGGCTGCTTCATCATCATGCCTTCCCTAATTTTTGTTGCTTCTCTTCACGTGCCTTTGCTGTTCATTTAGTTGTTAGAGTCTTCATGAACTCTGCTTATATAGCATGTATTCAATGACTGAGATATATACAATTAAAACAGTTAGATGATAACCATACTATCTACCTGTGGATTTAAGAAATTTTCTCAGTTCTTGGCTTTCTTCCTGTGTCTTTGGTGTTGATCCATCCAAATGTGCACTGTAGGTTTTATGGTTTTGTGCCTTTTTTTTTTT
>VYXD01008480.1:655631-725782 GCA_013397195.1 Hylia prasina
AAAAAAAAAAGGCGCAATAGGGTTCTTTATGTTCTCAGGAAATTTCTCCAAAGCATTTGTCCTTATATTTACATCAAAATGAGAGATATTCAGCAAGTGCTATTAAAAACCCACAATCCTGTGTTATCAGGGACCTTCAAGAGCCACCATAAGAATTTAAGGAAAAACTTGTTTTAAGGACTATTCTATTCCGTACTTATGCACTAAACAATGTAGGAAATGGTTGGACTTTTAACAAAGGATATCCTTTGTACAGTAATTCCTGAAATATGATCTTTCCTCCTCCCCCAAAGAAATTATGTTCCTATGACCTATTTCTCTTGCATTTTAGGTGTCTATATCCATCATTCCCATCCTCAGAACTCCCACTCAGCAGCTGTCAATTTTGGCAGCGCTCATGTTCCGTCCATAGCCATTCCAGGTTTTTACATTAAGGATCTGTACAGACATGAAATTGTACCTCTGAGAATGCTCAGAAGCTGCATTGGCTTCACGAAGTCAAGTACCTTGCCAGCAAGGTTTATTTAAAGGGCAGGTGAAATAAGCACCTGCCTACTTTAAATTTAGAGCTGGGGAAAAAATAACCCTTACCAGTGTTTCAGAATGAAATATTTATTATTCATCAGCAATAAGTAATTCCTTAAGAAAAAATAAAGAAAAAAAGAAATTAGAGAAAATAATAAAAAAGCTAGCATGTGTCAAACAGAAGCCCCCAAAGTAATGCTCCATATCCCTGTGAATGATTGAACAGCTGTGTGGGCTGTCCTGGAGTGCCAGCCTTCTCAAAGCTACCTGAGGAGCAAGCTACTGGTGCCATTAGTGCTGTTTAGCACCACAATCCAAGAAAACAATTGAGCCTGACATGGGATGGGACACAAGGTGGTAGGCAGCTGCTTGCTTTAGGGACTCATGTTAGAGGAGACATGATGCTTCTTTTACTCAATCATTTCTGTTTCTTACTTGTATTAGTAGGACAAAATACAAAAATGCTCTTGGAAGGAATGGCTGGAGCACAATCATCTCTGTCTAAAATAAATGCTATATTCTCTAGCCAGCAGAGTTATTTGTTTGTGTTTTCAGTGAGTCCCTTTCCTCCTCATCTGCTTCCTGCTCACAACTTCCCAAATCTTGAATTATTTTCTCTATAGTGGTGTGGCTGCAATGAGAGTATCCCCTTCCTAATCCTTTACAGAAGCCTTTAGTCCCAAGGGGAGATTGTGTGGGAGGTAGAAGATACGGATTTAATTAAATTTACAGGCAGTGGCCCTTTAAAGTGAGTTAGTCAATCCTTATGCATCATTTCTAGCCTGCCATCCAAGAGACATGGTATCACCAGAATTTGTATTTTAAAAGAAAATACAGGACAGTGAGTGAAAAGTTGCAGATGTGGCAAGCAGTCCCCTGAGGAAATGAGCCCTGTGTACAGGCAATCATGAGGACCCAGAGAATAAACCTTGAGCACTAAAGCACCATTTTGCCTCATAAAAGAAGGGGGTTTCATTGTCTTCAGAGGTAAATCATGGGTGAAAAAAAATTGAGTTGTATCATATATCTTTGGGGCTATTTTCAGTGGCACTGTGGTCCTATAGAAGGGTTTAGGAGAATCAAAATCTGGTAGAATGTATGCATGGGACACTGCAGATTGAACAGTGAATGGAAACCCCCACGTCCTAAAGTCCTTCCTCTGTGAGACATTGCCTCTTCTCATGTGATGTGTAGTCAAAGCATTCACTAGAGGTATTTAGGCACCTTTTATGACAGAAAGGGTGTTAAGGGCATTTTTAGCAGGAATCTAGAACCTTTTTCTTTCCATTGTAGGATCTTTCCAAATCTGGTTGAGTTACAGAGGGTATATATGAGATACATGTTTCATTAAGAAATGAGAAAGATTAGAACATTGATTCCCATTTGAGATGAAAAGTCTTCTCTTGTCATAACTATGATAAGATTATTTTTTCCTCTTCATTGTTTAAGAATATTGACTGACAGAATTTATTTCATACACAAAATTAATTGCCTTGAATGATTGTGAGTTTAAGTATTATTATAATCAGAATGGGCAGGTATTTCTTACGGGCAGTGCTTTCAGTGTTGATCAAAGGAAAAAAAAGGAAGTGTCCTGAAGTGGTATCTCAATTGTATCAAGCTGCATTTTTAGTCTTTCAAGTCCTTGAAACACTGCACTTCTTGAGCTGAAGAGATGTAGGTATAGGCTGTCATTGGTGTAAGCATAATTTCATTTTCCTAAGCTTCATAGGTAGCAAAAAGCAAAATGGTTGCAAACATGACCATTACAACTCTCACATTCACACCAAGGCCTGTTCTAACAGACATTAATGACAGTAAGAGTCTCAGATCACAACACTTGAAATCATTAGCTTACTCAATATTATTGTGTTACCTATAGCACCTCAGTGGTGTTCTGAATATGTACAAGACCATTATTAATATTAAAATTATACTGGTGAAAAACAACTTTTAAACATCAAAGCACAGAGAAAAATTACCCAAGAGTTAGAATATTTCATTATAAAATATGTAGCTCAGAAAGCAGTGTATTTTGTTTAGTTTGATTTGTCAAACTATTCTTCCACATGAGAGGAAGCAAGACAATTTAAATTAGCTATTTAAGCCTCAAAAAGTGCTGAAGACTATATTTAAAGTTAGTTATGGCCTTATTTGCTACTTTTTTCTCACAAGAAGAGAAGAGATGTATGTCTTATTATTTTTGTATTTTTATATATCAGAAATTTGCCTTTCCACACTTAAAAGAAGTGCTGGCAAAGAAGGTTATTTTGATCCCTGGGCCAAGTTCTTTAATGCCAAATTGCAGTGTGGAAAGAATCTCCCTGTCCAAGTTATAAATCCTTAAAATGAGCTTTGATGGAAAATCTGGAGTAGTTTCACAGTGGAATCTTCTCAGCACTATGTGAGGAGTCCCATTGCTGATTTGCAGAGGCAGGTGTTCACCCAGAAATGGTCTGTTTGATAGCAAGAGTGGCTTTTGGCTTGTGAACAAAAAAAGAACCAACAAAGCAATAATGATTTTGTTCTCAAAATTATTTCATGCTCTCTACTCAGATTGTAGAAGTCTTGTCCATTCATCTGTGGTGTTATACTGGTGAGCCAGAAAGGAAACCTGTTCATATTTAGTTAATTTTTCCCTTTACAGGAAACTTAACTCTGTTTACTGTGGGTTTCTTTAATAAAGTGAACACAGGACGGGTCATAAAACTTATCTTGGCAGTGACAAGACATATATGGGACCTGAGATTCACACTAATGGGGTCTGTTATCCTGGATGCAAAGAAAACTAGAAGCATGGCTTTCTTGAAGCACATATGTTTTTTTCTCATGTGAAGGGGATTTTTGAGAGAGCCACAGTGATAGGACACTGCCTTTAGAATCACACTGCTTATCTGAACTAAAATGTTGACACCTTCTTCATCGTGTCTCTAGGTGTAAAACAATGCCCACTGGGTAATCATGGTCTTCCTTACTGTAATAAAATTATCTGAGATATTAGTTTAAATCAATGTTTTATGTAAAAGCTGCATTGAATAATAGGTATTTTATTATATTTATTTATTATACAATTACATATTTGAAATTTATTGTTTTGCTGAATGGATGCTGAAATGCACTTTAAAGACTGTATCTATATATATAAACACCCATATCTATATCTGTGTATCTATCTATACCCATATCTATATCTAAGAAAGTGTTCCAAAGTTGTATGAAGAAATATATGGCATATTTATAACAGAAAGTCTCAAGGTCGACTGCTTGGAGGATTTCTTTGTGTGGGTGGCACTTAATAATATGTGATAGGCACTTAATAATTCAGGAAGCTCGAGGCTGGTGTTAATAACTGTGGTGCTGTTGCTCCCTTGGCAAGTATCACTTCCCCACAGCCCAAGCCTGTAGAGAAGCAGCTGCCTGTTCAGGGTCCCTGCAGCTTCAGGACGAAGATCTGGCTCCTTCCAGTGGCATTTTATTGCCATTGCACAAGACTGAAGCCAGTAAATAAAATGATGATTAAACTGTAAAGCAAATCGGTAGGAATCGTTTCAAAGTAAGAGCAAATGAATTTATTCTATAAAGTGTTGGATTTTTTCTGGGCCAATATACAAATTACTCAGTGAACCTTACGGACAAATGCACACACACAGAAATATATGTTCAAAGGAGCTTATACTTACCTTCCATCTGGCACAGAAGCATCAAAAGTATTGCTGCTGTGCCATTGGTGAGTATTGGCCTCAAACATACGTGTTAAATTAATTCTGAGTTGGGTTTGGGAAGAAATGAGTAGTAAGGGAGCACAGTAAGCCAGTATTAATGTTACTTCAGTGACTTAATCACAAACTGCAAGTTGAACTTGGAAATACAAAACAGCCCCCTTTACATTGGGTTAGTCATCTCAGGCTTGCCAGTGATTGTTGAAGAGTATTGTTTCTACTAATTTTCTTAGCTGGGATTAGTGGAGTTTTGTTTAATTGTGTTTTTATCTGTAAACTGCTGAGTAGTGTTGATGGATACATGCTGCTATTTTCAAAATAGAATTGTACTACAGGGATTCTGACATTTTGGTTAATTGGCATGTATCCCTCTAAGTGGTTTCTACTCCTTAACTCATAATTGTTCTCATTTGCTCAGTGGGATTCAGAAACAGGGTTTGTGGAATGTCATTTAATGCTCATTTAATTTTGTTAAATAAAGTGCATTGGTCTCCATCTTGCCTATAAATTAAGCCATTCTAGTTTCATTTTCTGGCTATATATTTTTCATTGTGTAAATATTTTTCTTTCTCATGTAATTTGCTTAATGCTACAAAAAGTACCACCCCCAGACCCTAGATTTACTCCATAGCAAATGAATTGCAGAGTATTTTCTGTACCCAATTAAATCAAGACATAAATTGAATGGTTGATCTGTCTCTTATGGCAGTCTAAATGTGAACCATTGTTTTCAAAGTTAGTCTTTTTACATGTGAAGTGGAGGACTGAAACTAATAAATTATTCTTCTGCTTCCCAGAGGCATAACCTTCAATAAGAAAATATTTAAAAGGTCAGATCCTGCCTTCCAGTTGAGTTTTCCTTAATGTATAGGCAGTGGGAAGGAGAAAGGCATCTCTCTGCAATCTGATTTCCTCACCCTACTCTAACAGTAATCAGCGTGTTTCCCAGCTTCTCTTTATAAATACAAACTGCTTCAGGACACTCGAACACGTGCTTTGCTACCCACAATTTATTAGACAAGCATAGCTAAGTTGAAATAAAGTTGTGGTCATGCCCTTTCCTCTGGCAAATCCTCTTCACAGGGACTCTGGGACTGTTATGTAGGCTCTGTTGGGTATTCAGTATCCAGGGTAGGCCACACACTGGAAAACCTCCCAGGAAATAGATATACAGCATTTACAGCCCATTTTGTAACATACTGGAGAACAACAGAAACAACTCATCCATCTCTTCTTTTTCAAGGGGAATTTGAAAAAGTGTCTGCGGGTGAAAAGCTCTAAGTGCTATCAACTATCAGTTGTTTCCAATGGCAACATTTTAAGTAGGGTGAAAACATTACACTAGAAGTCACGTAACCCTTCTATTAAGTTAACAGTGCCATATTTCCATTTTGGCTGACTGTTAAAATTCTAGTCATCGACTATTTAATATTTTCATTTTCATTTACTCTATTTTTCATTAAAAAAAATTATGAAATGTATTGATATAATCCAAACATAGAATAAAAGACAGATACCTGCTCTGCTGAGAAGTAGCACTGTGTATTGCTGTGAAATATTGCAACCCAGGTATACTGCTAGCAACTTTTTCTTTTTTACTTTTTTAAAAATAGATAAATTTTCCTTCCATGTGTCCAACTGTTGTTTGCCACAAAATAAACACTAAAGAAAAATCTGTGAGAAGGTTGCTCTTCCCTACAGATTCCTTTTGAGAAATGGAGTCCTTAAAAAGCCTCCCCACCTCCAAAGGTGCTTATGATAGTGAGCATTGGAGGACAGCATTTCAAGTCCGCCACGCTAATGAATGAGGATACAATTGTCTCCTACAGAGTATTTTAAAGGACAAGTGATGAGAACTGGATTCTGTCTGTTCATTCCACATATTTTTTTCATTTAGTGTAAAAATATTTAAATATTTTTGAAAATTAGCCTATGCTCCTAAATGGTATGGAAGTCTGTCATGGTCTTATTGTACCTCAATTGGCAGCAACTGCTGTTCTCCCTAAGCAGCAGCATTGGCACGTAAGGGAGTGACAGAGGCATATGGAAAGTCATCTTCCTGATAGCAGCAGGAGACCATTTTAAGAGCTGTTGCAAACAACAACAGCAAAAAATTTTTAAAAAATCAGGAAGGATCCAAATTCTTGGAATATGCATTTTCCCACCAAGCATTTTTCTAAAAGTACCTGATATAAAAGCTCACAAAAGAAATTATTTTCAACTCAGAATATCTGGGATGTAGTTCCAGCTGAGTCACATCAAAAAGCAGCCTCTATGCCTCAGTTTCCTCACATGCACAGAAATAACAAATAAGAATTATCTCATTTATGCCTGGAAAGCATGTTGAGCTGATCTAGTGAAAGACACTGACGAAGTGTCATGCATTATTATTGCATTAGGCTGACTGCACTTCTGAAACCCATCTGACATTTCCTACTTGGCATTGATCATGGGCGGTAACATTTCTGTATTAGTTTTAAAGAGGATGCTTTATATCACTACCTGATGTATATTACATGGTTTATGATTAAACATTTTCTAAAAAGGCAGTAACCTGTAAGATCTCTCTCACTTCATTAAGCTACTGCATTATAAAGTGTTTTGCTTCATTATGGATCCCGCCAAGCAGCTCTACTATGCTTCCTGTAGCTACTTGTGAAATATCAAGGTGAAGTTCATAACTATATTTGGGTATCAGGGTTTATTTCCTCTACTCTGTTGAAGGGGAGCATGACGAGCAGTTGAGGAATGCTAGGGGAAACCGTCCTTAGCAAGAGCAGCCTGTGCCCAGGCTCAGATTGCCCCGCTGATCCCGATTTGTGGTGCGAGCAGTTAAATCCCAGGCTTTGGCATGGGGCTCAGACCACACAAACACAGATCATGTCTGTTCCACCGTCGTGCTCCTGAGGCCAGGGCTCCTCACAGCAGATACCAGTGCCTGTCCCCTACGCTGCCAGCTGTCAGACCTGGCACTGGAGTGAACACTCCCCAGTCAGACGTGCCTGTAGAGCAGCGTGGTAGGAGAGGAAGCTTGGGGAGGAAATGAGTAAGTCAACAGCCAGGCCCAGTGTGGCTGTAGCACAGGGTTACTGGAGCAATGGAGAGGGGAGGAAGTGTTGCAACAACTAACACTGCTGTCTGTGTTTCTCTCTGAAACAGCCTCGTTACAGAAAAATGTAAGATAAGAGGATTTGGGGGAAACATTGCTGCACAATTAATGCAAAATGTCATGATCTATTGCTAGTTCTGACAAGTGGGAGAGCATGCACAGCTCCTCCTTAGAGCTGCTCTGCATCCAGTGGAAGGGAAGTACTCATAAAAAGCAAACTTTCATGAAGTTATTGATTTTTGAATTTCTATTCTGAATTTTCTGCCATGATAACTGAGTATTGCGAATGATGAAGCACACTGGAGCTTTATATTTTCCCAAGGATTTAAAGATAAAACTTATGATACTTGAAAACTGTGAAGGGGAGAATGTCTATTTCTCATTACATTTACATGAGAGAATTTAATGTGAAAAGATTATAGTGGCATGTGTACATTCCTATAATTTCATGTGTCTATCTACATGCTTTTCATTTTTTACAAGACTCCTGACCAATTGGATCCCCAGAAGAATGAGATGAATGAGAAAGGCATTCTATGGGGAAGGGGGGAAACAGAAGCAAGTGGTATTTCCTACCAAAAGAGAGGAAATAAAATGTGACATTCCACTGCCAACTGGGTGTTGGTTTGTTATGTTATCTCCATCAATAAATCTTTGCCTTCTTGATATTTTTATAATGCATCTGAAGTGAAAAAAACCTCCTCTATTAACACTGGCTCCTCCCAGTACTGTTTTTGTACCACTGCATAGGTATCAAATGCAGACCATCAGAAAAATTTTGGTATGATGTGGATAATCAGCCTTGCTTACAAAATGGTTTTTGCATTCTTTATGCTGATCACTTTTAAATTAATCAAAAAGAAAAATTATGATAGGGGTGGATAGATCAGTGAAGTCCATTCCTTGAATACTAGACACTTGCAAAGCAGTTGCTATATTGAAATCTCCCTGTCTGCTTAGTGGGAGGATAGTTCAAATTGTAATCAGAATTAGGACTGATACTCTAGATTATGTGAGGGTGTGACAAACGAAAAAGGAAATGCCTGGTATTTTTATTTGTAATATGAAACTAACCTAAAATAATACTAGTGGTATTAAATTTTGTATGTTCCAGTGGATCAGTTTCATTGGAATACAGAAAATAGTTCTGCTTGTATTAATAGAGAATATTTTTGAAACTTTACTTTTAAAGTATGACTGAAGTTGAAATACAAGTAGTAGAGAATATATGATGCTATGGGTGTGGTATGTGTCTTTTATCATCTTGGTTTCATATTATTTTAAATATGTGTTCGTGCAATCTTTATAGAGACCCCACATTTACTCCATATGATTAAATGGTTGCACACTTTCTTAGCTACAGTTTGCATTACAAAAAAACCCCCCATTTTAATGAAGCTATTTATGTTAGCTGTAATAGGGGAAAAAAGAATATCAATCAGTGAAAACACTGATTTCAGTCAGTGAAAACACAGGAGATCCAAGTGGACTTCTGGGTGTAGCAGGGAGATTAGGGGCCCCATTTAACAGCAGCATCCTTTGACTGTGAGAGAGATGAATCTACTTCCACAGTTTAATTCCATGGAGTTACTTAAAGTTCTAAAGCTGTCAAGGAAGCTATGACAAATCAACTGGTGATCCACCTGCAAGAATATGGGAAGAAATAGAGTAGACCAACAAGTTCTATTTTTCCGTCTTTTAATAAAGAAGGAGAAAATCTGTGGCAAAGGTACTCAGGTAGCAAAGGAGTCCTTAGCAGGAGTGCATGGACTTTCCACTGGGGTGGAAAGCAGATGATGGTTCTCTGGGTTAGGCTCTGGACTGGGAATTGCATCTGTTTTCCAACCCTGGCTGTGTCACAGATTTCCTTGATGAAATAAGCAAGTAGTTAATGGCTTTGGCCTCTGTACAAAATGGGATTCTGACCCCTTCCTCTCCCAAGTGTCTATGAGGTTAAATAAAAGGATGTTTATAAAGTAAGTTTGTTGTTGTTGTTGTTGTTGTTGTTGTTTTTTAATGGAAAAGCTGCAGTTTCAACATTTTCAAACAATATTCTCAGCAGGGAAAGACTCTTAGTTATTATATTTACTCACACGGTGGTGCTGTCATACATATGTGCTTTCTCTTAGTGATATCATCCCATGGCAGTGGGAGGTTTGGGAAGTTCTGTACAACTCCTGTTTTCTGGAGTGAGGAAACAGGTCACAGACACCCTGCAAAAGGGAGCCAGGGCTGGCTGACAAAGGCCACAGACACCCTCCTGTTGTGTGACATCCCCTGCCAATCTCCACTTCTATGAGCTCCCTCTGCCTGCTGGGACACCCCAGTAAGGTATCAGAATCTCTTGGGGTGCACTTCTCCTTCAGTGTAGAGGGGAAAGTATCCCCCTTTTCCCACCCTAAGTAAACCTGATTCTGCTTGTGTGTGTGCTGTAGGTGTTGCCAAATGCTCTGTGTTCATACACAAACCTTATGAAATGCCTTCAGCCTCTCTCTTCATGCCCCTCTCCACCCTTGTTTTGGAGAATGTAATTCAGCTGGTCCTTTTTAACCTTTTGGTGATAACTGCCATTTTTGTGCTGCCTGTTGGTAAGTGCTTGGTGCGGCTCAGTCTCACTGTTCCTCTCTCCTCTTTAGGCAAAGAAGGAGCAGAGTGTATTTCCAGAATATATGTACTCTAATTCCAGTGATAAGACTACTTGCATCTGGTGCTCTCAGTCTCCTCTGTGCACAAGTGAGCACTTTGAACTGTAGGCAAGAAGGCAAACAACCTGTCCCTGGGCAGTGGGACACAGTGATTACTGCTTAAAGTCTTACAGAGGCATCAGCAGGCGCAGGAACACCAGCAACATCCTAATTAATCCTTACTGAAACACTGGCACATGTCTCCTCTTTTCTCTTAGGCAGCCCCCGAGTATGAACGTTGTTGGCAGGGCATGCATGGAGGTAGAAATGTGGTGGGAGGTGGAATTTTGGTAGATGTGATTGATTTACAACAGGAGTTTCCTTTACAGTCATAAGGGGAATTTTGCTTGGTCACAGCAAGTTTGAACCCTCGTGAAACAGCCTGAATCATCTGAAGCGAAAATAAAACAGAGGATGGCAGGGGGAGGGGCATGACCGTTAGGGGGGGAAAAAAAAGTCAAAAAACACATTAAAATTGTTTCCCTTGGTGCTGACTTCTTAAATGGGAATGTGTTCCAGAATAGTTCTGCTATGTAAGCCAACATTTGTTTTAAGACTTTTTATTGTCTTTTTTCCTCTCTTCCCCTTCTTCCCCTTGCCCTCCCACTCTGCTCTGCAGATTTACACTGACTGGGCTAACCACTACCTAGCAAAATCTGGCCACAAGCGGTTGATCAAGGATTTGCAACAGGACATTGCAGATGGAGTTCTGCTAGCAGAAATCATCCAGATCATCGGTAAGACCAGGGCTGAGGGAAGCACTTTGAGCTGACTCCTTGCATGGGGGGATAATATATAATTCAAGTTGAATGCACTTCACAATAAGATGAACCCTGAATAATACAATTTGACTGGGTCCATATGTCACTGATATTTGTGTGGTTCATCCTTGTCTTAATTAAAAAATATGTTTATGTGAGCATGTTTGGAAGTTGCTGTTTAACCATACTTTAAATGGCCAGAACTGTATCTTACACACTTTGAATTGTCAGAAATGAATGCTCCATTAAACCATATGTCTCCCATGTGTGCATTTTGTTAGTTGGAGTGGCTCATACTTTCTGGGATGCCTTGAAACTGTATCCTGACCCTGCAAAGACAATTGTGGAAGATTTCATGTCAGCAGTTATTTTGCAGGGGCTGAAGAATTAGCAGCGACCTCCTTCGCACTTCCCCCTTTGCATGATTTGGCATATGGAAGCAACTGCTGCTAACAAGAGTGTTGTTACTGTACGACTGAGCTTTCCTTAGAAAGGAGCTCTCTGTCAACAAAACCCTCTGCATTTTATTGCTGTGCCTTTTCTGCTTTTCTTCAGTTTGTGGTTTGTTTTTTTTTTTTTTCCTGTTCTGATTTTTAGGGGTTTGGGTTTGAGTTTTCTTCTTTTCTTTTTTTTTAAATTTTTTGACCAGGGGTTGTAAAGGAAAGTTTTATCTCATTGTTTATTTTTGCTTTTCCCCTCATTGTTTTTGTTTAGCAAATGAAAAGGTTGAAGATATCAATGGCTGTCCACGGAGCCAGTCTCAAATGGTAAGAATAAAATATATTTTTAGTTTGTGTTGGCACCACTCCACCTTCCTAAAATGCTTTTTAATAAGGATTTATATAAAATATGAATATCTTATCCCATTTTTACCATAAAGTCCTAATTCTCATACAGGTTCCGGATACTTATTTTCCACACATGCTTAATGTTTTTAACTTCGTTTCTGTGCTAACTTTGGATCTTGAGATAACCTGGCAGCAAAACGTCATTGCTTCTAATTAATCCAGGAAAAAAAAATTGCCTTATCACACCTATTCTTCTGAGGATCCAAATAATTTCATTTCGCTTCATTTTAGGGGCAGTAAATCCAAGAATAAATTATCAAGTGGAGTCTTTGTGTCTGGAAAACTGGTTTGATGAACAACACTTGCCAAATTGTTTTTAAATATAAATAGCCTTTTGGATTGTCCACTGTGAAGTCCAGTTAGATGAACTGACTCCAAGACTTTCAGAAATAGCCCTTTAGTCATATAGCTCTCTCTGAGCTATAGCTGGCAGCTGTCTAAAGACTTTTTAATACTCTCAGACAGGAAGCATTTAGTGACTGTGATTCATATGGAGTCTTATTAATCTTTTACTGTGTTTATGGCTAGTCAACTACATTTAATAAGATGGAACCTCCTTAGAATACTGTGAAAGTGACAGACACAAAATCTGAGCCTCAGTAAAGCCACCATGCATTTATTGAATCATTTGCAATCCAAGTCATGTTCTCCCATGCTGAGGTCTTTGCCTTTCAGTTCACATTCAAGTAATATATAAATAAGGTGCATAATTGTGTAGCTGGCAGGGATTTTGGAGTATAGTGATTTGGTTGAACTTGCATAATAGCAAACTGCTGAAACTGGGTCTAAAAATGGAAATTAAATAGAAAAAAAGGTGCATTTGTTCAGTGCATTTTTTCAAGGTGGAAGGTGTTTGCAGCTTTTTTTCTGCAAAGCATCAAAAGGTAAGGGGAAAATTTTTGAGTACTAGTGAATGGGGTCTTTTGGTTCTTATTGTTCAAAAAATGGACAGCTTTAGAATAAGCTTTTCTCAGACTTTCAGACTTTTTGAAATAGTCTATAGAAACAATGTACACAATTTCCTTAATAATAGTTATTATTTTAATTACTCATATTACAGCAGCACCTAGTGGCCCTGGCTGAGAACTTTGGGAGCTCCAGCACAGAACTCTAATATTACACACACAGATCAAGAGATAATTGCTCTCTACTTTAATCACGTTAAAACTTGCCATTCCAGACAGGCAAGATAAAAACAAGGAGACACAAAAGCACAGGGAAGTGGTGTGATTTTCCAAGGTTATGTAAGTGGTTAGTGGCCATCTAGGACTGCTTAGGGACCCACCGCTCTGTTGTCTAATAAGCTTCATTTCCATGAGAGAAAGACGAGCTGCAGAGAGAACTATTCAGTCTAGCAATGTTTGCATCTCCCAAACAACATTGGTATGTTCCCTGTTACATGTTTATGTGGCAAAGGGATTCTGGATTTCAGCTCTACGTGGTCAGTGTATGCCCATGCTGCAGCAGTACTTGTGGCTGTCATTGCTTCCATCTTTCTCCTTTCATAAGCCCATCTCACAGCTCAGACAGGCCAAAGAATGTGTCCCAGGTGCTCTGGGTGTCAAACCAGGTTCTTTGAAAACTGCTGTGCATAGTCATACATCAGTGTTTACAAAGTGACTAAAGTGTTGAATTTAGCCACTTTAACTTCCTAGTAATATATTTATTTATCTGTCTTTTGACACAATCTCTTTACTGAATGGTTTTATCTCTACATACTATCAAATTATTTCCTGCCTTTTCACATACCAGTTCTATACTGCTCATTTCTAAACTGAGTTAGGAAATTTAAAATGTACTGAAGTTAAAGTCATTCAAACTTGTCAGTTTTTCTCTCAGAGACCCCAGGTTTTTAGCCTGCTCTCCATTCATTTCCTTTGGGCTCTGCACTGGTCTAACCCAGCCAAAGGCACAATTTTACCGTATTTTCAGGTAATTTTCCTTGGCCGTGCTCAGTTTTGCTAGCCCACTCAGTTAATGGCAGGGCAATTCTCTTCTCCTTATACCAGTGGACTCTTAAGGTGTTTGTGATATGCAGGGGAAAAAAATATAACAGTAGTCAAAGCTACATTGCATGTTATATGTTTGACATGCAGCAGTATGTTGCAATTATGTCCTGTCAGAACTTGCTAGAACTTGATCAGCCATCAAACCAGCAACAGTCAAAGTACTTCAATAACATTTGTTAGCCATTCATTCACTGCTCTAATTTTAAAAGTTTTAGTTAATAAACCTCAAGAACCCCACTACCCTCTTCTTGCACATATGTTTTCATAATCCTTGCTCTCATAACTTGCAATTAAGGGGAAATGTTTTCTCTATTCATCTGCCATTTGATACCCTTTCCAGGAGGCCTTGGATACCCATTTTCAGGAGGTCTAAGATATTTTATTAGATTTTAAAAAGCTAGAGAACACTGACATGGGTTGTCTGCTGTTGGAAATTCTTGATATTCTCTGTGGATGATATTGATACTGGTTCATGATGAATCACTACTAATATTCCCAAGTTCTTTTCCACTCATAATTTGGTTTTCCTCTTGCCAATGGCATCATCTTTCAAGCGATTTTTGAGGCATCTCAATTCAGCTGTTACCTTAAATTGTAAACATATTTTAATGTTTATTTTAAATGTATATAAAATGCTTGAGGTTTAGTTTTTCTTTGGTTAGTTCTATTGCAATGTCTTGCACCCTATGCTCATTTTGGCATTGATATATAAAGCACTTGCGGACAAGTTGAATTGGCTCCATAGGTCCAAGTTAATAAAAAATAAAAACCTGTGAGGCCCAGCAGCAGCTTTTTGCATAATTAGCTTTACCAGGATTCATTATGTTCACCCACTTGATGCTGCACACAGAACCTGAGAATCTGAGATGTACTGGGGGATAAATTAGTTCATATTCAAATCTCGGAAGCTTTAAATGAAATTTGTAAGAGAATTGGAGAGGTTCACTTGTTTGCTGGGTCAGTCTACTGTGGTGAATAGATTTTAGTATTTCTTATTAATTGTTTTCATAAATATAATAAGGATTTAAACCTCTGTGTATTACAGTGTATGTTGTCTGTCCAGAGTGTCATGTAGAGTCTTTGCTATTTTTTACTTACAGCTATTTTTCAAGGAACAATATAGAACTTCTGTTTTTTCATCATCTCTTTGAATCTCTTCAATAGCAAATAATGTCACAGGAATTTCTATCTTTTCCTTGTATGAATCATTCCATAAGTCTATCAATTAAGGACATTTCATATCGTCTTTATTTAGAAAATAATGGGATTTCAAGGGTTTCCCTTTTGATAAAATCTAAAGCTAATACCTTTCAGCTTCTTTATAACCCATTTGTTTCTTTAATTTCTCTTTTAAATTCCCCCATCATTAGAAAAAGCAAGATAGCTTTCTGGATAGAAAATCTGTTATAAAGCTCTTATCTAATTGTTCAAAGAGAAAGCATTCAGGAGGGGTTTTTTCCTCCTGAAGAAATGATAAATATAATGGAAAATCTCCAGTGTTTTGGTTTTTAAAATATCACATCAAACACACAGTAAGCACACAAAACATACCAATTCAGTCCATCCTGGGGCAGTTGGAGAAAATGCAAGAGAATCAAAAGATGTCCGACAGAAAATCCTTTAAAGGTGATGTTTGCAGTTTTACAACTAGTGTCTTACAAGACTCATGTTTCTGTTCTTTCCTCATGCAGTTTACTGTACTGTTAGGAGCATAAATCATAAATTTAAACTTGACAAAAATTTTTAGTTTATTGCACTTCAAGTTGATTTTTCCTTCAGAGATTAATGCTGCCTTAGTAGGTATTTTTTTCTTAGAATTAGCTCTTGGTACTGCCCACAAGTGTCTCTGCCAATACCCATCTAGGTACAAAAGCATCCTTAATTTTTTGTTGGTAGCAGGGGTTTTCTCATAGTTACGAGAGCACTGGAGAGACCTTTCTTATTAAAGAGTCTTCTAGTGTTGTTGTATGCACTTCATGTATACACTTTTTATTTTGTCAGTCAGACCTTTGGCACACTTTTCTACCAGTTTATAAAACCAAAGGTATATGCCTAAAAGGTAATTTTTATGATTTAGAATATAGATATGCTGCAGTCCCACAGAGAAAGTTGAGTTTGCTAAAAATACAGGTCTTGTTCATCCTGGAAATCAGGGAGTGAAGAAGAAGTGTTGGAGCTGCAGAACATTGCCAAATTGATAAGAATCTTTAGTAAAAAGCTTTTAGTTATCAGAGCTAGCACCAATTTTGGGTGAACAGCAGCGTATCTGATAAAAGTGGGAATTGGTGTGACTATCTACAACATAGTACTTGATTTCATTAATAATATCTTTAAAAAGATGCTAATAAATTAAAAATGTTTTGTAAAAAAGACAGAAGAATACCAAAAAATTATTCTATGAAACCAAAGAAAAGTTGTGTATGTTAACAAGAGGAAGGTGGAGTAGGTGAATCAGTCTCTGCTTAACCAGGGAGCCTTTTCCGTGAGAAAGTTAAAAAAGTGTGTGAAGCCTAAAGACAAAGTTACCGTGTATATACTGGTAGTCATTGCTTTGTAATTTATTGTGCTAGATGTGCTCTGTGTTGTTCCTGTAGTCCTGCAGAAGCCCATGGTGGTCTCTGCTTACATGATTGGCTTTTTCTCTGGAGGAGGAGAAGGTTGCAAGAGGATGGGGTGCATGCAGATCTCTTCTTAACAGGGAGTCAGTCTGTGGACAGGATAAATGGGTGGAAACTACAACTGCTAAATGTGCCATGTGTCCTTCAGACTTCCTCTGACACAGATGTGCTGGTCAGACACTGTAGAGTAGCACCCATCTGTGTCCAGCAATGTCAATATGCAAGGATGAGAACATCAGCATGATATTCTGCATCCAAAAATTGTTTGTGAAAAACAGGATAATTGTGTATAAAGTAAGCATTGAGGGTGCTACTAAGGTTCACTAATTCCATGTGAAAATGTGTATGATATAGTTGTGTGTAGCTCTTTGAGGAATGGGAAGTCTGAAAATGTCATCCCTATGTTCACTCAAGTGAACATAGCATGTCAAGTGGGCCCACATATGAGCTCTTCCTGCCTGCACAGTTTTGAGCTGTGAAAGAATCTTCTGGCTTTGTGGGTGCAGTTGTTGATGAGATTGGCTATATGGATAAAAGATGTACTTTCTGTAACCAAGACATGTGCTTTTTACTTACCTGTAAATTACACATTTCTGAATCCAACTCTCATGGTTTGGCAGAATTAAGTCTCATGCTGTATTTTTTTTTGGAGGGGGGAGGGGGCGGGAACTGTGGGTTAAATATGCACTAAAGTCACACTGGTAGCAAACACTTCTATTCACGATCAGTTCTCTCTTGCCTTGCAACACTGGCAGCTCTAGGTGGAAGAGCAGACAAGGCTGATATAGCTCCATTATGAAAGGATATAAGCAGATGTTTTTCTGTGAGGGAAATGTCATTCCTCACCCTGATAAATATTCAGATTTTCCAGGTACTTTGGAGCAGCTTCAGGTGAGCCTTCCACACAAGCGTGACAGATTGAAATACATGCAGAAATTTGGCTGGGTGAAGAAATATGGTCCCTTGGGAAACTGGGAATTGAATCTGAGTTTTGAAAACTAACACCAGCTCCTTTAATGTGTGAGCCAGTTTCTTCCTAGAGTGACACCTATATGACCTTTTTGACATCTGTATGACCCCCTTTTTTTTAAACTCAGACCATATTGTCCATAGTTTTGTGCAGCCTCAAGCCTGGTTGTTGTCCAGCTGGGAATTTCATGAGGACATTTTGCCTTCAGTGTAGATGAGCCTGTCTCCAAAAGTTAGCAAGCTCCCATCAGTTACATTTCTTCCTTGGACATTTTAAGTGGTGACAGAAGCATCGTGGATCCCCATTCCCTGGGAAAATTGGGTTGTGGTAATGCGCTGCTTATATGTTCTTATATGTTCTTTGGTGTCCTGCCTCATAAGGATTTACTTACCTGTGAATTACACATTTCTGAATCCAACGCTCATGGTTTGGCAGAATTAAGCCTCGTGCTGTATTTTTTTTGCGGGGGGGAGGGGGAACTTTGGGTTAAATATGCATTAAAGTCACACTGGTAGCAAACACTGCTATTCACGATCAGTTCTCTCTTGCCTTGCAACACTGGCAGTTCTAGGTGGAAGAACAGACAAGGCTGATATAGCTCCATTATGAAAGGATATAAGCAGATGTTTTTCTGTGAGGGAAATGTCACTCCTCACCCTGATACATATTCAGATTTCTCATTTTCTGTATATATTAAGTATATATTTTTACTTAACTAGCTTTGTGAGTTTCTTCACTAGGTAGGTGATTTACATTTAACTGTTAACATTTCTGGGATTCCCGGAACCCTAGGGCCCAATACTGTCATAGACAGGAGCATGTCCTAACTAGACTTCTGAAGATGCTTTCTTGGACAAGTCCTCTTATTTCCTAGGTGGGTTCAGGGTGTGATCTTCTTTTTAATAACTAATATCATTCCCACATCCTTCACAAGACTGTCCTCAGCTGTTTGAGAGAAGACGTTCTTGAATAATGTTTGACACATCCAGACACTTGCAATCCACTGTTGAGTGTACAATGTACAAGATGGCTTCAGAGCATTTGTGATGTTTGGCATTCAGTGAATGCTGAAGCCAACTATCATTGAAGTCTCCCACATTTCAAACGCTTGAATCATGAATGATGAGTGCAGGACAAAATTTTAGAAGCTGAAGTTCAGGATTGGAGCTTCCTTCTTTGTTTTAGACATCAACAAAGCCATTTTATAAACTTGTGTATGCCTTGCAGGGGGCTCATGCTTTTTTTATGTAATCCTCTGTGTCACAGAAATTTAAAAATTCTCTGGCAAAACTCAATGCATGTAGCTATATCTACAGTGAAAATATGTAAATAGATAATGCAAATTTGAAGCATAGTTACACAAAGTAACATCTTCATTAGTGTAGATATTGAAGTTTAGTTTTTTGTTCGCAGATGAAATTATCTTGACATAATCACTAGAGTGAAAATGAAAATGAGTGTATCAAGACTAAGAGATATGTGTAACCTCAAAAGAAAAAAGATAAAGGGAATAATGAGGGTCTGTATAAGAATACATTTTGGGAATAATTGTGACTATATAAATGGAGAGTCTAAAGAAAGGAAAGAGAACAATTTATGTAAGGTCAAGGTTAAAGGTGTTATTGATGGTTGAATCTCAGGGATGTAGATGTTTGAATTCTTGTTTCAAGTTTTGCTGATAAGAGATTATTAATGTGATTAACACAGCCAATAAGTAAGATGAGAGGTAAACTGGTTTAGCATGGAACTGGAAGAGGAGGAATTCCAAGTGCTCTTGTAAACAAACCATAAAAATTTCCAGGAACTCAAGAAATTTTAGAGAAAATATAGATGGGACAACAGCTGGACATACAGAGTAACAGTTGCCTTTTTGTGGTAGACCAAGCCTATTTTTACTCTGGGAGTACAAGAAAGCTGAGGAAAGGATGGAATAACTGCTGCAAGTGTGAGATTAGTAGAGAATAAAGAATGGAACACTTCATTCATCCTACCTAATAATGTTACTGTCTTAGAAAGGAAGGGGAGAAAAAGGCAACAAAATCATCTCTTTTTTTTATATGGTCTGATTCTAGTTTGACTTTTTGTGAGGCCTTTTTATTCTGAAACAAGCAGTTCTCTTTACATTTTGAACATTAAATTTGAGAACATTAAAAGGACCACAAGATTTATAACAATCTCTCTTCACAGAATAGCTCAGAGTTACTCACTGTGGTATCAGGCACTGAGATACATATTCCCCTGAGTCACTCGCATTTGACTGTCTGAAGCCATGAAAGAAAATGCTGCAGGAACACATCCTGAGTGTTATTCTAGTAGGCTAGAAGTACATTATTCATGAAGTATAAATCGTGAGCTGTTATTGGCCTTTTTGTTTACACTTACAAATCCCTTGTGTTATTACTGTGTAGAATCATATGAGAATAACTCATCTAGATGTTAATGAAATAATCATGTAATGAAGAGTACATATACTGTGATGAATACTTATACAGTCTCTATGAAATCTAGTGAGTCATTAGGTTATGGGTTTGCTTGATTAGGACTGGAATTAGGGTTTTGCTCACTTTGCTTCTGTAGACAAAGTACCAAACACTAAAAGATATTTTTGTTCCCTAAAGTTAACTATTTTCCCTCAAACACTGCCTTCCTTCTCCCTCTCTCCCCTGTAGTTCCTTGAAACCCACCTTCCCTCAATCTTTATCTGGAATATGCCACTCATGCCCCTGAGATATGACTATCTCACCCATCTATCTTTTCTCCCCATCCCTCAGCTGTGTTTGTCAGGAACATAAATCAATCAGAAACTTAAACTGTATTGGGAGGACATGCAGACATTAAATGCTGCAGTATGCTTGAAAACTAATGAGTGATGTACACATTAAAGTATTTATTGTTTGAAGAGGTTCAGTTTACAGTCTCTCCATTTCACCCATCTGTAATTAGCTTTCCATTCTCTTCAATTTTTAGTTGGTTTTTTTGTGGTGGGTTTTTTTTTTTTTTGTCCCTCAAAAATGTCACGTGAACATTCCCTGGAGTTTGGAATAGAACAAATAATATATTAGTAATGCATATGCTTAGACAAAGAGGTGAGGAATAAATGACCTTGAAACCTCCATTAATAGCCATACACTGAAAAGTCTTAACATAAACATGCAGTTTAAATACATACACAAAAATTGACTATGACATACATTCTAGAAAGTACCTGTGGTTATAAGACATCAACAGATTTTTCCCAGATAGCAGCAGCAGATTACAGTAAATATGTCTGCTTCATGATGGTGTATTTTTATCATCTTCTATATGTAGAATATGTTATAAATACCAGGAATGTCTAGAATGTTTACTGCATTTAAAAATAGAGAAGAAAGTGCGCGATATTTAGCTGAACAGGAAAAATGCATATTTAAGCTGAACAAGAAAATAAACAATGTATTTGAAGTGGTTTTATTTTACAGCATAACCAAACAAGGCTTTCTGGTAATGTTGAGATTTTGTCAGCTTTCTAGATTTTTTCAAATGTCTGATTATTTTGGAACTGTGGCAAAATGCCCGTTCTCTTATAGTTATAGTTGAGGACTTCTATTTAAATATTTTCTATCCACTCCCACTTCTGCTTGGATTTTCATAATTTTGAGTGCTGTATGTTATTTAGAGAAGGTTATTCTGTGTCTATGGAGCTTTGAGTTTCCTCAGAGAGGTAGACTTTTCACAAAAGAACATTTCTTAACATTCAGGTGAAGTACCCAGGCCTCTCACTCATCCTTCTTCCTAAAGTAATCTGCTTTTGCCTCTCCAGACAATGGAGAATTCTGAAGCTTCACTAACATTCAAGTCTCTTGAGAAACAATGTGAGTGTGTGTTTTAGTGTGTGGCTCACATGCATGGCCACGCATCTCTGTGAAGTACCTTGTGCAGTTCTGATTGAACTCTCAACGATTTCATTCACTTACAAACGTATTTAAGTCACTCTACCTCTCATTTGTGAATCAAGGTTTGTGGGAGCTTCATATTCTTGGAATTTTTGTATAATCTGGACATCTGTGAGAGCATGAGATGGCCACTCTTCTACAGATTTGCCAAAACTAATACCTCTGTTCCTTAGGGTGAGACCGGATTAAGTTTAGAAAAGAGCTACTAGACAGATTTTGAGAATTAATTCTCAAAATTAATGCTTAAGCATTAATATATTAACAATGCAATAAATGAGAGCACATACCAAGTATGAGTATCATCAGCTTTTACTTGGTTGGGCTGGGAAATGCAACTAGTGGAAGGATATTTTAATGGAGATACAGTGACTGTGCTACTGTCCACAAAATGCTGTCTGTGGTGTAATGTGTAAAGCAGCAGAGGGTGCCAGAAAGCAACAAGTTGTGGCTTCCATTGTAATTAAAAGAAATAGCAATGTTAGAGTGGAACAGGGTTTGCATTATGAGTTTAGCTGAAGAAGGAAAAAAGAAGATATCCTTCTTGTAACCACTTACATATGTTTTGAATTAACATAAACACTGTCAATAAATGATCAAGCTTTTGGAGGTATTGTGTGGTACATTATGCCTAGGTGCCAGTACTGGTCACTCCATCATCTTTTATCCACTGTACATACCTGGTATTTAAACGTTTGGTCTTACAGAAAAGAGACTGCAAGACATGAGGCTAATAAAGTAACACAGAATGTCTTAGGAATCTTCTTGTTAATTACAGACTAATGTGGCCACAAAAAATATTCTTTCTTACTGCATTTAAAATTACAACCTCTCCCTGCTCTTCTGTTGCAAAGTAAAATATCAAAAATTTGCTGCCTCGAAAAGTTGGAGTTTTTTTGGCAGTATTGCATTACTTCCAGAATATAATACAATTACAGTATTAGAAAAGAAAGAGAAAAAGTGAAAGTAGGTGCATATTGAAACTACTATGATCTGTCCAGATGTGTTTTCTCACTCCGCCCTTGATCTTTGCTGGAACAGAAGCTGCCTACATCTGCTGCAGCTTAGTGTGAGCCTCTTTCATGGAAAGAGTGCCAAATCTTTTAGTGTCTTTTACATACTCACCATTTTGCAGTCCCTTGACTTTTATCCACACTAACCCGCCTAAACTTGTGCTTTTATTTGCCCTTAATTATATTCCAAGAACAAACTCCTCTGAACCCTGCTGCAAATCCCTTGCACTTACAGCCTCTCCCCAATGTGCTATTGCTGGCACATGTGACTAGCACGCAGCAGTGCTCTATCAGGTCAATACTCCCTCTGTGAGAATGACAATGTAAGTAAAAAAATTGACCCTGGCATGTTTTTTCCTTCATACTCCTCCTCTTACCCCACTATCTAAAGTTACTGTGTAAGGGAGATAGAATATACTTCTTTGCCTGCTCTTTCAGTATATATATATGCACTACTGTTGTAATCACCATATAGTCCATGAAATGTCAAAATGAAATGTGCTGTATTTGTCAGAAAATGTTTTATGTCCTTTACAATCATGTCTACAGCCATGGGACCAGATGGAGAGCAGTCATGTCTTTTTCACTCATTGAAATAACTGCTCTGCCAGTCTTTTCCTGCTGTCAAGAGCCTATGGATCAGGCTGCTCTGAAGTGGCACCAGATAGCATGACGCACCTGAAATTCTCTTTGTAAAGATTTTGACAAACTTTGAACTGGACTTAAATACTGATGTTGACTCTAAATATAAACCTTATTACAGCTGGTGACCCTATTATAGGCAATGCTATGAAGATACAGATAGGTAAATGGGCTTAAATTAACTGTAGAACAAGCAAGTTATTACAAAAACTGCTTATTTCAACAGCATTAACTAATCCCTTTTCATGTAAAGGCTTTTGATCAAGTTAATTAAAATATTACCACAATCTATTTTTTTAAGTAACTTGTCTGTTTAAATCCACTATGACCTGAAACTTAATACATAAATAGTTAGAATACAGTACAACCATTTTTGTTTCAGCAGAAATAAATAGCATAAATATAAATATAGTAATCTATTTGGCAGCTTTCTGATGTACAGGAATTATTTAAAACATTCCTAGTCTGAGGAGTCTACTGACCATATGATCACCAGATGACCACATGACATAAATCAGAGGTATACTTATTTAGAGTTGAACTTATTTTAAGTTGGCCCAGCGTCTGGATATGTATTAGTTTGGACAGGATTCATTTTCAATGTCTGTCCAAGATACTTTTTTTGGTGTTGGGACAAAGTTGTATTCAATCTCACAAACGGACCACAAGTATTTTTTACCTTTTTTCATAGTTTATATCAGCCTAAAGCATTTGTTTACCTCTGTAGTTCCTAGCAACTCTTTCAGGTGGCATCCAGACCAACACCAAACCCAGGAAGTTTTGAAAGGTGAATTTGAATAGTCTTCCTGAAAGAGAAATATATTTGTATTATTGTAGCTTTTGGCAGTCTTTAATTCTGTAACAATTAGATTATATTTTGTTTAGGCTTGTATTGGCAGCTAATTAGAACCTTGTCTGGATTATTCATACCTCTTGATTCTTAAGTGTTTCTCTGGAATTACAGTGGGAATGTACAAATGACTTTTTCCTCCAGGGGAAAAAAAAACACCACAAGAATTTTCTTTGTCCCTTGGTTTCCACACTTAAGAACTGAGACCTATTTGCATGTAATAGTTCATATTATTTTTTTTTTCATAAATAGTAGTTCGTGGAGTTCGATAGTCTTCTATATTCTAACTGTACACATAACTAACTAACCAGCATCCCAGCCTTGTGAGCTGTTTTTCTTGTCACACAGATTTTCTCAGTAATTCCTCCCAATAACAACTTTAAATTAAGTGTTTGTTTTTTTTCTTTTAGTAAGAGCTCTTACTTAGTTCATGGTCAGATCAGCAGTAACACTCCAGGGTAAACATATGTGCAAGGGTGTTTTCACAGTTCTTGTATATATAAAGTTTCTATTTGGATTTCTTGGCATAAACAGTTTTGAAAGATTTAGATTGTTGCATTGTATGAATTAATGTGTTTGAAGATATGTGCCCCCTCTAAAGCCCCTCAAGATGCTTATTTTTTTCACATAATTCTGGCAGTATTTTGGAACTTTAAAACATTTGGATAACTATTTAAAAAATTGTTTCCTCCTACACTTTACACTTCACACTTCATTGGCTACAATTGGAAGTGAAGTGACAACAAGCCCTAAGTGCTTGTTAAGGCTTCATTTTACAGGCATGAGCACTTTTGATATTTTTCTTATAGCATTTGGCTGAGAAGTCAAGAAAAAAAATCTGACCTTGCTGAGTTTACAGGCAGATATCCCACTGCCTTCTGTGGTTCCAGGTGCTTTTATTGTCCCTGACCGAGAATCTAGACACAAGATCTTGTGAAAATGTGGAAAATTCTTACCATAGTTATGAGAAAAGGGCAGAGATAGGCAAGCATGAAAGCTGTTTAGAAGCATTGCATGAAAACACATACAGCATGGCCTCATATTCCTATGTATATTATGTTAACGTGGTTTGAAATGCAATGCTCGGGTACAGTAGCAAAAGTGAAAGCCTGAATATGAGTCTCTTGTATTACCCCTGTGGGTTTTAAAGATGCCTGGTTTGATCTGAATGGTTTTAATAACCTGTGATGTCAATTCACCATCAGGTTTTCTTGTCTTTTTCTTTAGGGCTTAGATCAATTTGAGTAATATGAAAACTAAACACAGAGGAAAACTAGTAACTTATGTTCTCTCATGCATATATTCCGTAGGACTTTAAGCTCCAGCTGGAGGACCAGCCACATAACCTTAGTCCTGCAGAAAATGCCAGGCTGTACTTTTAGAGGTTGCTTGTAACAAGTATTTTTTATCACTTTTCTTTTGATGAGCTCAGTGTTCTACAAATACTGTACGTTCTATAAATTCTATAACTGTTCCAAGGGTAATATGAAAAATAGATAGAATTAAAAAAACCTTAGAATGTTCATAAAACCAGAAGGCCAGATGGATAGGAGCAAACTGTTAGTGTCTATCCTGCACAAGCTGTACCATTATGACTTCTAGCGGAGTCAAGAGGGAGAGTTCAGAAAGCACGCAGAACATCTGGATAGATTCCAGATGCAAAGTTCAAGACATGAAGTGCAATGCCTCATAGTTTACTTGTTTACTTATTTTTAAAAAAGATTCATTCCATCACTGGTTGTACTGCACTTATTTCTAAAAGCTGCTTTTTTGAGTGAGCTGAATGAAGTTGCTATGCACTAAGTAGTGGTGAAGGAGAAAACTGGAATTCTTTCAAATGTTTAATTAAATCTAATAAATGAGGACTCTGTTGTAGACTCTCTTTTGACCAAATGGAGAGCCTGTGTTTTAAAGAAGCGTGCCTTTTCACATTGCCCTCCAGTTTTCAGAAGTTCCCAAGTTCCATAAATATTTAGACACTGGTACCTTGCTGACTCAGAAGTGTTGCATAATTTAAATAAAAAAAAGATTGTAAAAAGGCTCACTAGAGTAGAGCATTGCTTTAAGAAATACTGTCATTAAACAGAGTTCTTTTTATCGTTGCCTTAAAAATGGTCCTCCCAGGGTAGTATTTATCTTCAATTTTGTGTTCTTAGTGCATATATAAGGCTCTTTCATGGCGGTGGCAGCCTCAGGCCTGTAGAGATGAGAGTCCTGAAGTAGCAAGGTTCTTACAGACACTGGAAGAGAATTTTGCCCTGTCTTTTCTTTTGATCCATTCTGCTGTGCAACCATATTTAACTTCATACGAAATTTGTAAAACATATTGAAATACATCCATGGTTTTCTGGTTCAAACCTAGTACTCTATTCCCATGGAAAATCCAAAACTTTATTCTCACAATTTCTATTATAGTAGTGCAAAAGCATTTCAAAAATTACCATTACTGCATGTTGTGCTTTACAATGGCTGCTGCAGACTACTGTATAAAAATGGGGAGAGGAAATGCAAGCAAGACAAGAAACAGAAAGAAGAGTGAGTAAAAAGGTAGACAAGCATGCTCACGCAATTATATAGATGATCAGAGTAAAATTTTGCCACCTTCTCTTATGTGGTAGAGGGTTTTTGGTGTTTGTGAATAGAGCATTTTGTGGTTTTAAGTGAAAATGACCAGCAGATGTTTATAATGATCTGTTTGGCCATCTGAAATTATGATTAGGATTTTTTATTTGGAATAACTAAATTATTCATTAACTCCCTGATTTGTACGTACAGATACAAACAAACTGTTTGCCATTACAGAAATTATCTCACATTCACTCTAGGGTTTCCAAGCTCCAAATGAGGGGCTTGGAAAGTGAAAAATTTGTAACACCAGTTGTCGCTTTTTTGTTCCTGATAGGGCTGACAGTAATTCATGCCAAAAGGGATCCAATTCCCACTGTACCATTTTCTTAAAAACAATACACACCCCAGCTCATGTTTTGACCTCAGTAGTGACCTCATACATTCTTTTATCAGCAGGTCAGTACATATGTTGAATTCTCCAAGTACTTGAGAAGTTAAATTGTTTTCGCATTTCTGGGTTTCCTGGTCATATTTCATGTTTGGACTATGTGTTAGAAGAATTTGATGTGCGTGTTCCTTAATATTTGTTGGAAAAGGAAGTGGAAGCTATTTCACTTTTAAATAAGATTGTAATTTTTTCCTCAAAAACTAGCTATAATTAAATAACTCCACCATCATTTCCTAAAAATTTTTGCCTGGGAGGCCTTCTACATACCAGTAGTTATTATTCTCTAAGGTAAAATTCTCCCTAAATGCCTCCAGTAAACCAGTTTTTAATTTGCATGTATGGTCTTTTATTGCAAAGTCAGTGCTTAGTTTGGAACAGTTCTGGAATGAAGCTGCATGGTTCAGTGGTAGATATTTTTATTAAATGCTCCTTAAATTATTCTATTGCAAATAAGGAGGAGTTTGCTACAAAAGAGTTAAGCCAAATGTGTCTGCATGTCGGTGTATTCTGCTTAACCCCCTAAAATGTGTCATAATTTTGATAGACATAAGGAATGTGCCTTAGTCTAGGCCACGTGCAGCAGCAAGTCAGCAGAATGCACGAAACATCTCCCAGTAGGACTCTTAACACCTGTTTTATCTGGCTGGGTTTTCTAATTTACACCACGTGTGGAAAATTGACAATTACCTTCCAGTGTAATCACAAAAAGTTATTCCAATAATCTGCCATGGTAGGAGCTTATGGGAAATAAATTACCAGAAAATAAATAACATGATTTTCAAGAGCTTGTTTATCTCCTGATTTTCCCTTTCTTCAAATTTCCCCATTTCTATGAGGGAAACTGAGAATTCATGGCAAATTTCACCCAGTCTCAGTAGTCTGTGGCCAAGGGAACTATGTAACATGCAGCCTGCCATATGAGCATCTTCCACAGAAACTGCAAATTTAAAACAGAAGAGTTTTTTCTTCAGAAGAGTCATTATAAGTTTTGCAATACTCTGGGCCGCATTTCTTCCTGTTGCATTTACTTTCAGATTTGAAAGAATTTGTGTGTATTCTCTGCTCTTCAAAGTGTCCTTATTATGTCGTATTAGTAAAAAAAAATATTGTTACATAGTGATACTTTGTACACTTTCTTCACAAGGAATCTTGATGGACATACCACAACTTTTAGACAGTCTTGCTCAAAATTACCTAATCTGTAATTAATTTGATATGAACACATTTATATGTTAACAAGGACATACAACTTTGAGATCTTTCTGTCACTTGTGTTTAAACTAATTTAAACTGTACTCTCTCTCTCTCTGTCTCTAAATAACCAGCTTGCTTATGATGGTTCAATAATACTTGCAAAATGAGCCCCTATGAGTCTATTTCACATTGTTCCCTTTGAAACCCTACACTTAAACTTAAAAAAAGAATCATCCCTTTTCGAATACCTATGAATCAGCTATTGTGGACAACATACAACAATACAGTGTAGTGAAAATGGTACGACAGTTTTGCAAGTAAAATTTCATGCCAACTTTTCACAGAAAGCAGGTAAATCAACAGGAGTTGGAGTCAACAGGAGTCAAATGGAATGGAGCACGTGGCATAGAAGGTGCTTCTTATAATGGTTGAGGTTACTGATTGGTACTTTTACAAATAATTGAAATAAATCTTACCATATGTAATAACAAATAAATCATAATTGATTACTTTTTATGGATTAGATACATTTTATCCCACAAGACATGTACAATCATGAAGGCATTAGGGTTTTTTTTAATGTTTTAATTATATTACCAGTTGCACATTTTTCTAAAGAGAAGAGCAGAATTTCAGGTGTGCTGAACATCTGTCTTATAGTGAAGAAGAGGGAACTCTCACTACTGAATATTGTTTAAGTGATCATTTAAGAATCACCTAGACTCCCAAACAATGTTGAATGTCCAGCATTTGAAGAACGGATAGGCAGGAGGATAAGGACATTGGACTGGGTAATCCATTTTGGTATATCAGTTTTAATCTGGATGGTACTTTTGACCTCTTCAGTTGGACCTCCTTATAGGAAGTCAGCTATACAGAATGTATTTCTGCTCCCAATACTCAGGCCTAGAAAATCACAGTGCATATAGACAAGTATAAAGCAAGCATGCTCATAAGTAGTGAGCAGTGTATTCTGTTATCACTGAAATGGAGCAAGTTCTTGACTTGTTTGATGGTTTTGGGGTTTTTTTGGTGAAGGAAGTATTTGAAATATGCCCACTTGTACATAGTGAAAAAAACTAAATGTCCACCTGCCTAGTTTATGAAGCCTGGTTTATCAAGTCTGGTTTTGTTTAATAATCTGAATGATAAAACTGAGGATAAAAACATGGCAGTATAGAACAGCAAACATTTTCTATTTATACTTCCCTGTCTTGTAACTTTTTGAGGTCTTAGGACGGGCAGAACATAAATACAAACCAGTGAAACCAGCTGGGAAAGAAATTCATAAGGAACAAAATTACAAGGCAAATCAAAAATCTGGGTGTTTCCTACACAAGTGCATTGTCAACAGGTCACAATGTGTGCAATGGATGAGTCATTTAAGAACAGAAAGTGAAATAAACTTGTCCTTTTAAATCTCTGAGAACACCTGTGGGCATAGCAGGTTGTGAAAGGTTATACGTTTGGCCAAATAATAGTCTGTTTAAGTACTGTTTGTATAGGTTTTAACCATGTATTTGTGAGAGTGTACATGACCAATTCTCTTACTGAAATTAGACATGGGAAAATCAGAGTTTAGGCCATTTCCACTTTGAAATACTTTGCAGTGTCTCCCAGAACATTCTGTATAGCAAAATCTATATAGAAAGTTTAGTTCTCTTACCAACTCCAACGTGTGCCTCAAAAAATGATTTTATTTACTCGTGAAGACATCTTGGTTGCTTGCCAGAACCTCTGATCTTTCTAGAGCCTGCAACTGAGACCAGATCACTGGCACTTCACCTACTAAGCAAGCAGCCAGAACTCAAAAGCTCTTGCATCTCCTTACATGACTCATTCTTGTTAAAATGAGACAAAGAGTATTTGCTTTTGCATTCTTTAAATTTTAGTAATTTTAAGCAACATGTGAATTGTAAATATTTAGAGTCCAGATTGCCACCTGTGAGGCCTGAATTTTATTTGATTTTGATTGTACTAGTGCTATAGAACTCGAAAGAGAAGGACATAACCCTGTAACAACAATAATATATTTTCTAATTCTGCATTCATTTAAATCCTCCACAAATTGTATTAGTGATGAATAGCCATGCAAGAGGAAGATTCAAATGCATGTCTCTCAACTGAGGTTAATACTGTGGGGAGATTTAGGAAGAAACACGCTGTTAAAGTGATGTTATGGGTTGACACGGTTTGGTTTTTGGTTGAACAAGGGTGTGGGGTATTACCCTGCCAGGACCTAAATTTCCTTTAGAAAAGTTGAACACCTATCAGAGGCCAGTTCGTGGCTGTTGGCAGGTAGTTTAACCACTGAGAAAACAGGATGCGACTTTTGTTAATACCCTACAAAAGCTGAGAGGGCCGAGCAGCCGCCCTCTTTCTCTCCTGGTGAGCGACCAGGTAACACCTCGTGGCAGCTGCCGTGAGGGGCCGGGCCAGGCCTCAGGGAGCTGCTGCCCCTGCCAGGAGCGGCCCCGGCCATGCTCGGGCCCAATAACAGCGAGCAGCAGTGAAGGGAGGAAAAGCCCCGGCAGCTGCCCGTGTCACCAGCCGGGGCTGGGGGGATGTTCCCCCCCTCTTTCCTGAGGCCTCCAGGAGCCGCTGGCNAGTTTTTTTGTGCTCCTAAGGGAAAAAAGGAGATTTTGAGTTTTGAGATGCAGATGATTTTGGAAATAGGAAAAAGGAGAATCTTTGATTTATGTTAGGAGAGGCATCCTTAAACAGTACCCCTAATAAGCAGATTATGACCCATATGCAGTGTTGGGTGGGATTTCACAGTTTGCAGAGGCTCCTTTCAGGCTGCTGCAGGTGTGTGGCATAAAAGCCACCCGAGGACTGTTCCTCATGCGACCATGTCTCCATGGGACTCAGAAAGACTCCTTTCTTAAAGAACTGATGGAAGATTATTTTTGTATGGTAAAAATGACTGAAGTTACAGGTTTTGTCTTTTTCATGTTGTGTGTAGGAAAGTGAATACTTGTGGGGGGAGAGAAGATTGGTCTGAAAGTTTCATTTGTTGTTTATTTAGGTATTCTTCCTTTTCATATTTTCTTCTTAATGTGTGTAAATAAATAATCTTTTTGTAATTTTAAGGTAAGCCTGTTTTACTTTTTGAATTCTCCTAGTCATATATAAAATTGTAAACACTTAACCCTTTACATTAATTGGTGCTGAAACCCAGGAAACAAACCAGAAATTGGTAACATGAAACCATTACAAGTGTGTTTGAAATACAGTTATTGTAACACATACTATCTCATACCATAATACCAGTCTCAAAGGAGTAGTATTTATTATTTGCAATTAAAAAGAAAAAAAAAGCACCAAATACTGAAGAGCTTTGTGGAATTTCTGTTCTCTGGAAAGTGAGTATGTATGTGATTCTCTGGATTTCTGTGGAATACTAATTCCATGGATGCCCTTAATCAACTAGCAGCAACATTACAAAACTTCTACAGGGAAAATCCTTTGCCAAATTTTATCTGGAAATTGGGTCACAAATCAGAATGTCAAAATACACACATGGAACTGTGGAAGATAGTGCTGAATGAAGTGCTAATAGAAGTTAATGTTTTACTTTTGCTTCCAAAATAATCTAGAGTATTAAAGAGCATATATGTATAGAAACTCTATTATGATTGCAATAATTTGTCATTTTTATAAAGATTTTATTCTTCCCATTCATCAGGAAGAATCCAGCTTAAAGTAGGCGAACAGTAACTAACTTTGTGTCTACACGTTCTTGTAAACTATATTGTCATAAGCTTAAAAAAGGGAGTTAGTCAAAGCAAGATTTTTTTGAGCTTCTTACACATTCAGAGAAGCATAATGCTGGGTTAGTCATAGTTACATGTCTTCTGAGCATCCCACAATTAAATTTATTTTTGGAAGTGAAGAAAGTGTCTTTCAGACAAAGGAGATGAAAACTAATCTTGGCAACAGCAAAAAAATAATAGGAATAAATAGACATATTCTGTGTGTTGAGTCACTGGCGAGTACATCCCTCAAATGAGCCCTTCCTGGCAGTCAGCTGGATATTAAGTACTACTGTTTATCTACATGCAAGTCCCCCAGTCTGGTTTAGTGATTTTTTTTCTGTCATAAATTTCAAATAGCATTCACTCAAAAGCAGGTTACCCACAACTATCATTGTTGTCTTATGTGTCAGCATATTTCCAATATATCTTTGCATGACACCTAATCTATTAATATTATCAGAACTGTGACATTTCTGTTTATTTGTACATCATCATATGAACTGTATCCCCTTAAATGTCAGCGTAAAAATATATTGGACATCACTGATATTTATGGTGTTAGGTATTCCAGGTGCTTTTTTCCTGATGCTATGTGTATGAATACTATTAAAAGAATCAGATTCATGAAGAAAGCTCAATATATTGTAAGCATAACCCATTAGCCTTAAATTAAAATATATCAAATGGTGTTATCTACCTGATGATGCCCACAAATTAATTCTTAAATTATCATTTTAGCCAAGTGTATCTTTACTGAGAATGCTGGAGCTACATTTCTGAATTTGACATGATTTCCTTGAGTTTTGATCAGGAGGTGATTAGGTTTCAGAATCAGGTTTTTGTTACCTCTGAAAAGCAATTTCATGTGGTGTTGATTGACTTTCAGCATGGTTAATTGAATAGCTAGGTGGCAAATAATATATGGCAATGAAGGTTTCTTATATTGGTAATTACCCTATTTATAGTTGTTCAGGTTTTTTATATTGAAGTTCTACCATTCAATGTACTGCATTTATTCGACTCTCTTGAATCTTTAATATAAAAATAAGAGCCTTGGAACAAAATAAAAACCAGGGATTGACAGCGGTGGAGAACTTTATCAGCAGCAACAGTCTGATCTTGGCAACAAGATGTACCTGCACAAGCAAGTTTGCAAATCTGACACTCTTCTCTGTCATGATATGTAAGATTTGGAGTCAATCTCTATATCCTGAAATCTATACTGTAATGAGCATTATCTTCTGCTACAATACCTTGTAGTTCTCATGATAGAACTCACTATAACGATAAACATAATCTCTGCTATGAATTAGTTCTTTTTGCAAGCAAAATTCACTACAAAATTGTGGTCATATGTAAGGTACAAAATTTCTCTGGTGTCTATGTTGTATTACACCACAAAATCTTCAGCCACTGATATATAAGCAGTAGAATTCTACAACACACAGTGTCTGCTCCAGGAGGAGTTTACCCCAGTGAATAACTACTTATATAAACATGGACTTCAGGAATCTTGCTTGAAATCTCTTGGAACTTTTGTAATTGCAAAATTACTCTCATCTGTGAGTGACTTTGAAGAAAAAGTGTTTAGGGCTGCTTGGGTTTGAGTTCAAAGAATAACTGTGGTTTTCCAGAACAAGAAGTAGATAATTAAAGCAATATTCAGAGACACACTGAGAACTTCAAAATGGGACAATTTTAAGGCTAACATTTTCTACACTGGAGTGGAAAGAAAGTGAAAATAACCCAAAAAAGTATTAATGCATGTCTCATTAAATCCCCTAAGAGTTTCTGAGAGTTTTATAGTAACTGCAGTTATTATCAGAAAGCTGACTGCTAGAGTTGTTTTCTGACATTTTCAGAGTATTATGGGCCAGTGAGTTGCCACACCAAACTTGCTCAATTCACAAGTCAAAACAAGACTTTATTATAAGGCTAACAGTGCAGCCCCAGTGTATTGTCTGAAAGTTGGACACAGCTTTTGCTTCATACACCCCTACCAAAAGGGTGACTTTGGACTCGGGGCTTCTGTTACACTTCTCTTGGTGAACTCTGAAGCCAAACAGAATTTGCTTTGTAGTTTTGCAGCATACTGAGTCATTGGTGTTAGTGGTAATGATTAGTTTTTTCTGAGAGTTTGAGACATGACTTCAAATACATATGCTGTAGAAGTAGACACGTAAAGTAACCAGGTGCTATTTCTATAGGATTTTTTTCACTAAATGTATGTGAAGGTTTAGCATTTTATCAGCATTGCAGATAGATACTGAGATGTTTTCTCATTAGGGCTTAAATATTCTCCAGTGGAATAAATTTTTGTTATATCTGTGGTCACCTGAACTGAAGGGACATGCCCATTATCAAAAATTATTTGACTAAGCTGGAATATGTGTTAGGAAATAATGTTCCAGTTATTTGAAGATGGGTGATACTGATGGTGGTACTGATTTTTTTTCCTTTTTTTCCTCCTCCCTTTGGCTTCCAGTAAATTATAGAGCAGATTTTCCCATCTTTGAAGCACTGGGTACTGCATTATAGTTGATTTGAAAGTCCAAAGACACAATGAGTTATACAGCTAATAGCCCAACAAATCTTCATTTCTTTTCAATTCTTCAGGGCAGGAAAAGTTCTGTTCTAAGTTTTTTCTTATGTAGTTGACATTGTTTAAAGGTTTAGTAGAAATATTCCCTTCATATGCACTATTTTCTCAACTGATGCAGGGGTTTAGTTGGAGGTCAGGGCTGAGCCAGCCCAGTGACCTGCCACTGTCACCAGGAGTGGCACCATCCTCCTTGTCCCTCCTTCCCACCTCCCCTTTCCTCTCCTAAACCACGCTTTACTCAGGCTGGGGCACGCCCTCGCCTCTGCTGGCTCCTGTGCTTATCTGGCTGCACGGGAAACTGGAATGACTGAGATCCCTTTGCCTTTTTGCTGGGTGAGTTCTCTGCGTGGAGCCAGCTCCTGCTGTGCTCAGAGAAGCACTGAAGCCCAGCAGCAGCAGGGCCCTCACACCTGGGAGGGAGAGGAGGTGAGGAAGAATCAGATCTTCCTATTTTATCTGCAGCTAACTTGCAACTGATTTAGCTGTGTCACGTCTCTATGTCTAACAAAATTACTTAGTTAATTTGTGTTTTTTTTCATAGTGTAAAACTACATAAACATTTAAGAAAATGGCAGTTGATGCCTGGGTTGCTGCAGTGACTCTGCTGGTCCAGAGCTGGAGTAATCCCATTGATTGTAGGATGATTATGAAAACTGGTGACACCCACCAAACTAATTTATGAAAACTGTATAGTAGACCCCAATTTTTTGGTAAATTTCATTAGTTTAACTGCAGACTTTGAGTTTTGTTTTTCCTTTGTAATTGATTCAGTAAAGGGATTGTTTATTATTCACTGTAAATGTTAGCATGCCCTTGAAATCAAGGTTTGAAAAGACTTCTAAAAATGTGTTTAGTGTTGTCCTTTATTGTCCCTGAAGTCTAAATATTTTTCAGGTATTTATAAATTTATACATTTATACCCATGGATCAAGACAATCTGTAGATATATATTTCTAGGGTCAGTAATGAGATTATTTATATCCTTTTAGCTACTGCCATTTCCGGAGAGCAGTGGGAGAACTCCAATATAGAAAGGTGACAGTAGTCAAAGACTTTCCTAGGTGAGAAAAGCTACTGCCAAAGATCAAGTAGCTTTCATTCAAGGAGTGAATTTACCCCTCATGTTTTGGTGGTTGAAAACAATTGACATGAGACATTGTAAAATGTGTAAACACTCAGATAACATAAGTGCATGGACTTGAGCTACTGCAGCTTTATGTTTCTAGTGTTGAATATTTTTTGCTTTATTTTTGATGTTCTGCAATGATAATAGGTATTTAAAATATATTGTTAAAATTTTGTTTTATTTTTGTGTTCCCAATTGCCTTGACATAAAATACTAAAAAAGTATTTTAAAATTGAACCTGTTGAAGCCACTTGAAACAGAACACCTTTCTATACGTAATTTCTTTGTTTTCATAGCAGCATATTTATAGACAAAGATAGTAATTTTTACATTTATAGCTGATTATTCCGTTAGAGATCCTGGAAGGACTGAGGTAATCAGCTGAGTATGGTGATTCAAGAACCTTTTGGAACACCCCATCTCCTTCATCTGTTGGAAATAGACACATGAAAGCAGTCTAATTCTGTGATTATTCATTTTAGAGGCAGAAGTTTTATCCTTTATTGATCTATATTTAGGCTACATTTTTGTGCCTAAAGCTCTCTGTGGTAACTGTAGATTTCTTCTAAATCATCAGAAGCCAGCACCATGTTCTTTAGTAAGCAAGAACTCTTCTGCGGAGTATAAACAACAAATAAATTAAATTTACTTGTAAGATTTGAAGGAAGGAAATCAGAGGAACAAGTACTAATGAGAGTGATATTTTCACAGAATCCTACATCATCCCAAGCAATTACCTTTACTTACACTGCTGCAGGTTTTTGCTTACATTTTTTAATAAATTCAGTCGCTCACATCTCCAGACATATACTCAGTGTCTAATTCTTTATGGATGCTTTCACTGCTGCTTGTTCATAGCATACAAAATCCAGTTTTATGTTAACTAGGTGGGTTGTTGAGTTGCCAGCATGCCATTCTGGATTGGGCATTTGTGAATTGTTTTTAAGCACCAAAGCAGACAATGAAAGCTTTATCTCGATTCCCCAATTAGCAGTAATCATTCTTGCTAAACTTCAATAAAGAGCTGTAGTATGCAATGAATGTAAAGTATTCATTCCTGGGCAGTTTTGGTTTGGATTTTTTTTTTCCCCCCCTCTCCCAACATTTCTATGTTTTGTCAAATAGTCTTATCCTGTTTGTTATTTCTGTTCATGTTGCAGATTGAGAATGTTGATGTCTGCCTTAGCTTTCTGGCAGCCAGAGGCGTAAATGTCCAAGGTCTTTCTGCAGAAGGTAAGAAAAACAAATCATCAGAACAAATAACAAGATTTTCTTCTGAAAGCTATATTTCTTAACACAAATCACTTGCACCTAAATACCAAGCCCCAGCTGTCTTGAACAGCATGCAAATATAGATTAGTGATTCAAGTGAGAGAGTTCCCTTTTAATTTTGCCTTGGAATTGAACCAATGCAATGTTTTTGAAGCTTGAGACAATGTTTTAAAACAATATTTTTTCAATGGTATTAGTCTTTTCATGTTACCTCTGCAATATTAGATAGGCACAGAACTTCTTGAGCATACCTTTTTTTTTTTAACTTGTTCATATATTTGATTCAAAACAGCAAACAAGAGCATAAGAATCTTGCTCAGTTAAATAAACCCAGGGAGGACTATTTGTTTCAGCAAATTTATTATTAGTAGTAATGATGTCCAGATGAGTCTCAAAATTATAGTATTCCTTTGATGTCTCCTATTAAGTGAAAAGAGTGAATGGTTTTGCTGTTTCAGTTATTCTGCTGTATTAGTCACTTTAAGTGATTGCCTAACATGGTTGCAACTAAATTAATAAATATAATAAACAAAACCATTAAAATACCAGTGGTCTTAATTATTATGTAAAATTACCTTGTTCATGTAAGAGGCAAGTGAATTAATAAAATATATATGTCTTTGTCCTGTAGCAAGCTAAGCAGTTCTGCAAGGTGCTGTGTACCTTCAAAATCCCTTTGACCTCTATGGCACCTGAAGGTCCAGAGATGCAACCCTGTATTTTTATTTTGCTTGTAGCACAACTAAAACCTGGGAGGAATTTCTTTTTCCAGACATGATAATTTCAGTTGAATTCTAGAAGATTCATGGAGAAAAAATTCGGAATAGTAACCACTATTTGATTATTAAATTAACTCAGAATTACTATCTTTCACCATCTGAACCTATCTTCCCCTGAGCATTAAGTGATGCAAAATGATAAGAATTTTATATATGCAACACAAACCATTCACAGATATGTAGTATCTATCTATTCACCTTGATTGTCAAATTATGGAAAGCTCCTTAAGCAATTAAGCAATTTTTGAGAACCTATGTGTGTACTTGTAGATATCTTGTAGCAAGAGAATACTGAAAGTTTGCATGCTGCCATTCACCTCAAAGGTATTAAGAACCAGAATATCTAGAGCAGTCTATTTTTACTTTCCTATTAAGTATGAATTAAATGGGTGAATAGTGTGAATTTATTTTATTCATCAAGGTACATGACACATTTTCTGTATTTTTAAAATCAGAATCTGTGTGCATTCTGTAATTCCTTTATTGCTACCTTTGTTTTCCTTTGGAAAATAATTTTAATAGGATATAAGCTTCAATTGTGTAGCTTTAAGTTCATATACTACTAAAAGCAATACTACTACGTAGGACTAAATGCAAGGACTATGATTTAAAATGCTCATTATTCTTCAAAACTGAATTTTAGCATTTAGTGCTGAACTAAGATTAAAATTAATTCTGCTGTTATGCAGTTAGTCATGAATCTGGAGTAAATCTACTACTATCTGCATAATGATATTCCTCAAAGTACTGTAGGAGTGTGATTTCCTTAAATATACCACTTTTACTATGTGTGATCATGAATATTACAATTCTTTAGGGGGAGAAGAAATTTAATTTCTTGTAATAAGCTTTGGTAAATGTGTCTTGTTATTACCAGGTCATTTGTTAGTGACCAGAAAAGTTGTGGAAGAATAAACCATAAGCTTGACAAGTCTTGAAGATTTCACAACCAGTTTATGACCTCATTTTGACAATTGAGGAAAGAGGTCTAGAAGAAAACTAATTTTCAAATCTTGACTGCCGAATGTCTTCTTGAGGGCCCAGTTGATAGATAATTATCCATTTGCTACGAAGACAGACAATCCCCTCATTTTCTGAGTATATGTTTAGTATACATTAGAAGTTTGTGGGTTTTTTGCTTTTTGCTTTTTTAATTTTATTAAAAGTAGGAAAGAAAAAGTTACTGATAGCATCCTTCTCTAAAAATAGTAAAAAATATATGAACACAAAAAGAGCAAATTTTTAAGATTAAAAAATATTGAGTGGGATTTAACAAAGGAATCTTCCCCTGAGCATTAAGTGATGCAAAATGATAAGAATAAATAAACTGGTTTCATGTACTGACAGTCTTCTGAAATCAGAGCCACTTAAAATGGATAGTTATGTGCTTTTGGGGGTGTTTTTAGGTTAATTTTAAATACAATTTTTCTGTATTTTTTGAAAATGATCTTCCTTGAAACCAACATGACTGCAAAAGTCATAGTTTCCTAAAAAGTTTACTTGTTCTTGGAAAGTTCTCTCATGCATATCTCTCATGGTCTCATTGCTAATCAAAGATCTTGCAGGATCTTCACAGGGAAGATGAATAAGTACGGCTGCTTAGAACAAATTTACATTTTGAAAAGTATATTCCAGTGTCCAGGATTGGTTTTGCTTTTGGGGAACAGGTTGTGACCATAAAAGCTCCGTTGTTTGCTGGCCTTAGTATATGTATTAATATTTCACCGACATGAAAATGACAGTAATTTTGTATAAATTCAGCTCAAAATTTTGCCTAGGAAGGCTATGTAGCACAAAAGCTCAGTATTTTGATTTGCAGGGAAGGCAGAAAGGTTGTGGCATGTCAGGTTGCAACTCTATAGGTCTAATAAAAACCTTTCACAAGGTGTTCAGTGCCAAAGAAAATTAATAATGAGGTTATGAACAGACCTACATGCTGCAGATAATTTCATTAAAGTCTTCTGATGTTTCTATTTTGACACTGAGATCCTTTATCAGCAAATAACAACATCCTTCTAAAATCTTCATCTCAGGCTGGGCAAAAGCTAAAAAAGTAATGGGAGACATAGGGATGCCACCTGGGTTCATCATAATTGTATCCAGGTAGCTGTTTAGCCTCGTCGAAGCTGTAGTTTTTGTCTTCATTATCAGTAATAGCAGTATAAAATAGAAAGCTATAAAATCTCATCATTTGAAAGTTCAAAGATGTAATCATGAGCATTGCAGTCACCTTTTTTAAAAACAACTTCCATTTATTTTCTTCTCTCATGCTTCATGCACATCTGTATGAATGGGTGTGTGGTCACTGACAAGAACCATTGCCGTACAGTCTTTTCCAATTTTTCCAGAACTCACTGTTTATTACCAATGTGCATAGAATTTGCCCCAAAAGGAAAAAGAATAATTTAAAGTAATGAGATTTGAAGGTATGTATATTTAAGACCAGAAAGAATTCAGATTTTTCTGAATGAGCTTTTCCTTAATTAGAATATTTGTACTTTGGTGGGATGGGAGTATTCATTTCAGATTATGTGTCTTATTTCAAGTTGGATATACTGTTGTTTATGACCATGCAAATGACTCATCATAAGGCATTGCAGAGATAGGTTTTTATTGCAACACTGACACGTAAAAAATCAAAAATTATAATAAAAAATAAACTATCAGTGACACCTAAAATGTCTCTGATACAGGTAAATGAAGAGATATAAGACATAAACATGTATAGCAATAGGTATGTACAGACATATTTATATTTTAGTATGACTTTTACAAAACTGAAGTCTAAAACTTCCTTTTCACTTCCTTTTCTCTTTTTTTTTTTNAAGGAATGGAAATTTGAAAGCCATTTTAGGGCTGTTTTTCAGTTTGTCTCGGTACAAACAGCAGCAACATCATCAGCAACAGTATTACCAGTCTTTGGTAGAGCTACAACAGCAAGTCCCTTCAACTCCAGCTGAAATCAGCCAGTCCAAAACACACCAAGATATGCAGTCAAGGTGGGTTAAAAAGTTATTTTTCTCAGGTGTAAAAGCTTTTTATTTTTCTGTTCGAAAAAGACAAAATTTTGTATAAAGATTAGGCCATTTAATTTTTTTTTCTATTTACACTGTGATTTCAATGTGTTTTTTGATAGTAAGCCCGCATTTCTTGGGAGTAGGGTTAGGGCAAGAGCAGAGGACATTCCCAATTAGATTTAATTCCAATTTTAATTAGTTGTAAGCCTTTCTTTTACTTTACTACTGATTTTTCTGCCCATTGCTCAGTAAGAGGCTGCTAGCACACCATGTGGTTAGTATACTGATTACTTTCATGTTGTCTTCACATACCCAGTTTTAAATGTAAATGAACGATTTCCAATAATTAACAAAACAGATGGGGAAAAGGCACAATTAATACTTTCATTTGTTATAAACTCTTTTTATCCCCACACATTCTGGTTTGTGAGGGCCTAATTCTATTTCTATGCTTTTTAAATGGGAGAAGAAATACCCTTAATCTAGTTACTTCTTTTAAGGGGCCAGTTTTTTATTTAGTTTTAGGAAAACAAAGCACTCATCAGAATTCAATAATTGCTGAATTACATTGCTTTCAGACTGCATCTGAAAACATATTTTCAGAAGGTAATGTCTTAAAGGCCACTATAGAAGAATGAGTTTGAAACACAAATATCTGTTTAAATGGAAGGAGTATTAACAATGTATATATTATTGGGGAAGTTAAAAAAAAAAGTCAATTGTAGATCTTAATGAAGAGTTTTGTGTATTGCTATGTTTGATTTAGTACTTGTTCTATTTTTTGTATCCTTATTTAAAACATTTTTGTGAACTTACTGAACAACTGTATTTCTAGAATGTAGTAAGTCAATGATCTAGATTGGATAAAAATTATCAGATTAATATATTGAGATTCTGGTTTTTAAGTCCATTCCTATATAAATTACACTTTCATGTGTATAATAAACATATTTTTCTTCAATTGACAAAGCTTTAACACTCCAGCCTGATAGAAATCTGTATTTTGGAACTAGAAATGTTTTAAAAATATGTTTTGGAGGCAAGTGTTGCTAATAGCATTTTAATTACCTCATTTGATGCAAAAATTAAGATAAACGTGTTTGGCTGGGGCATTATGAAGTGAAATGCTTTTATTATTTCTGCTGCTGAAACTTAATGTCTTTGAAGGCTTTCCCTGTGAAGTATACTGTTAACATGTAATCTAGGAAATGATGGTGGGATCCTAGAAGAGCCTGACCATTCTCAACATTTTCCAAAGCTGAATTTCTGCTTTATGAAGGATATTTAATACTGCATGAGAGGCAATAATATCTTGTTATTCGGTAATTAAGTGTTCACAGCCTTAATCAGGGGAATTTAGAGCTTAGCCATCTTCCTGTAAATGCCTTTGGTTACTGTTTGGTTTTTTTTAATTTAGTGAAAGAACTGAAACATTTCCTGATTTTATAATTCACCCATGGTGAATTTTTCATAACAAAAAAATTAGTGTTCCTCTATACATCATGACTATTGCAAAGGTTTGTCCATAAAAGCCTGGATAAAGCAGGTTTTTACTATTTGGATGACAGTGATTGCACGTGGTAGGCAAAGAGGTGATGAATCTTTTATTAAGCTTTCCGTGAGATCTGTTCCCTGAGATCTCATGGTTCTTCTGCACTTTTTTCTCCTATTCTATTTTGCTACGTTAAAACATGCTTCATTAAGAAGAAAGGCAATTATTTCATGTCCCAGATCCTCCACATTTATTGATTTTGTAGAGTGACATCTAAAACTGGTGTAAAGAAATTTCAACTTCCATCAGTGTGTTTTAGATCTTCCACTTTAATCTAGGAGTTTAAAATAATTTAATTCTTTGATCAAATTTCTGTTCCTAGCTAGGTTTCAGATGTAAAATATTTCTATGTAAAAAATTACTAGACCAAGATTGACGTCATCTTTCTTATTTCCTATCTGTAAACTGAAGACAAGATTTTTTCTGTTTGCTTTCACATATAGAGCAGTTTGACGGGTGTTACTATAAACTTCTGTGTTGTCTGTGGAAGTATGGTTTCTTCTGTTCATATATTTTTTATTTAAGTCTTTAAGGATAAAGAAAAGTGCCTACTAAAAACTTTCTTCTATATGAAAAGTTTCTATCTTCTACTATAAATACATGTAGTATTACGAGCTTCTAGTAAAACAAGGAGTCCTGGAACTTAGAAACAAACAGAAATACATTTTTTTATCAATACTAATTTTCTTTATTTTTTTCATTTGTCACTGCTTTGAAGTAATATAAAGAAACTAGCATAAAACAATATTTCCCCTCCTAATAAAAATGACTACATGTGAAAACAAGTTTTCCACATATAGATGGGCATATATAAACATACACTTTTGTGAATTTTCTGTGGAGACTTACCAACACATCTTTTCATAGCAGTCATTTAATTCAACTTTTTCCCAATAAAATAAATAATTTGAAAAGTTATTTTAAAATATTTGCCAAACACCTTTCTAGTTTAAAGGTGCTAATTAGTAAATAAAAGCTTCTATTTAGAAAGAAGCCAAACTATGAATTAAAAAAGAAAAGATTACTTTGGTGAGATTCATCTTGCCTCTTGCCCACCTTTTGCTATTTGAAATGTGGACAGGTAGCTTACATGATTCCTCAAACTGATTTCTATGGTTGCTCTCATGTCAGATGTGTCTCAGGAACAATTACAAAAGCAACCAACAGAATTGAACTGGAGGAAGCTTATGACTTAGGAGATCCTGAGCAGCTCACATGACTGCTCTACATTTTTGGCAAAATGTAGTTTCCTTAGGATACTGAAACCTGCACATTTCACTGTATGGAGAATTTTTGAAAGTGATAAAATCTGAAGTGTATATTCATGTACATTCTTCACACTGTCTATATGAAATTATCAACTCAATAGATACTCTAACTATCAATCAAAAATGAAGTAATTTTACTTTTTTTCTGAAGTACTATTGATAAAACAAGCTCTTTTATCCTTTCATAGTGAATGTTAATTTTTATGTCTATATATTACTACACATTTATTGTGCAGCTATGCCTTTTTTTATTATTGTGTTGCTGTTCTGAATATGTTTTTTAAAATTCTTGATTCTTTCTGTTTTCTGAAATTTGTAACATAACTGTGGAAAGCTTTGGTATGCAGAAGCCTTAAGGTAGAAAATCCCTTATGGTGTGTGTTTTGGAAAAAATATTTGGCAAATGTACATAACAGAGAATAATGTTAAATTGACCTGTGGCCTTTTATTACCTAGAAATAGTTCTTTCAGGTTTTTGAAAGGAACAAGAAAAATTATCTTATCATTTTGGCAGAAGTCAGATATTGAATGTAGCTACTAAGACATGAATGGGACATTCATCTTTTTTCGATAATGGCAAAATGCTTCAAACCTAATTTGAGTAAATTTTCAAGGGTATTGTGGAAATCATCTTCTTACACCATGGGTATTTTATTTTACTGGAAGACTCACACATATTTACTTTGCTAGACACCAGAAAAATAAAGATATGTCTGACGCACTCTGTACATTTAACTGCATTTGATATCCATGTGCTTGTATGAATGCATACATGTAAGCAAATCAAAATATATACACTGAAAAAGCTGGGTGCATTTTTCGCTTTATGCATTTTTTAAAATCTTCAATAATCAACCACATTTCAGGTTGTACTTTAAGTACTTGAAACTATGTCTTATTTTCAATTAATAAATTAAGTTATTTTAGTTTAGGATATTCTACAAGAAAAGTTACATTCTTCATTGCTTCCAACTAACATATACTAAGCATATTGTGTAATTTCAACTTTATTTCCTAGCAGGTAGAAAGCCGTTTTATTTTCTTTATTAAACAAATATGAGAAGGTGTTGCCCTTCACTTTTTCCAAGAGAAATAGATTGTACATGGGAGAGGGAAATACCTCTGAGAAGTCACACTGAAGATGGTCAAATTACAGAGGCTGTAGCATTCAAGCCCTGCTGAGGACCAAGAAAGTTTTGTGTTTGTATGTGCACAGCTAGCATCTCACTCTCCTAATTTAAAACACTGGTCCTGCTGGTGATGATGATGATAGTGATGGTACTCATCCCCATTTCCCAGTTATGATGTCCTCAGTAATGATCAATGTCTGTGATCATTACTGTGTGTGAGCCCTTCAACATGCCACTGAAGACAAGCTGCTTTTATACAGTGTTTAAGCCCTTTGTCAACAAAAAACTAAAAGAGGCACCAAAATATATTAGGGCTCTACAGGTTTCATACACAGGTTATTTTGCTAAGGTAAACAAACAGAAGCCCCAGGAGAAGGTTATAATCAGAATATCATAAGACTGGACGAATTTGGTTTGTGCAGAAATGGGGAATTCAGGAGGCTAGTTGTCCTAGTGTGACTAGGAGACAACACAGACCCGGAAGGTAATTAAACCAGTTTCTGGAGGAACCTCTCTCTCCTAAGTGCAAAGTTTGCATGGGAGGTTAATGAATCTCCTTTCACAGGCTCCTTACAAAGTTATACAAAATTGGTCAGTGAGGCAATACTCTAACATTCATTCCAATGTAAGCACTCTGTGACCAACATCAGAACTGTGAAAAAACTGTGCGTACAGAAGGGAAGCAAGATTCTTCATGTGAAAGAGTATCATTGGCCTATCTAGTCCTACAGCCAACAGCAACATTTCAAATTAAATATAAAAGTAAAGAAGGAAGTTGATTCATGGTAAGTGAAATTGCCTTGCAAAAAGCTTGCTTTCTTTATGGAAGATCATAGTTTTGTACCAGTAATTATAAAAACTCTGAAATTATTAGACTATTAGTGAAAAAATCTGCAGTAAATAAATAATGACCAAAAGCAAAGAATAGTTTTAGATGTGATTTCTGATCTCTTTTTACCCTAAAATTTCCTATATTCTTCCATGACTTACTGTGGGAATTGAATATTTTGAAATCTGAAGTTGGCACTGCACTCTTTCATTATGACTTTATTGCATCTCTGAGATTTGTTTAAAATATACAGTGCTGGTGGCCATATTTATGTCTGTCAGTACAGATAGATGAAACAATGGCTACATTATATTTTTATGCTTCACTTTGGTAGTGGATTCCATTATCAGAGCCATACATCTGTGGTGATGATCTTTCAACCACCCAGATACTAAGAGAAAACATATGTAGATGAAAGAAGTTCAGTCTCATTTACAGATTAGACAGTAACTGGTTTCAATAAGCTGCCAAGAAAATTCCCCTAGATGGACAAACTATTTTATCACGTACAGCAATGATGAGCACAGCTTGAGGTCCAGATGGATTTTGTTAAATTTGTTATATTAAAAGTGCACCCTGGTTTTCCTGGGCATATAAACAAAGTTAGGTAGCTGATTTCTACAGGCAGTTGCATATATAACTACTTTAAAGAACAAGGTTTCGTGTTGCCTGCTGCTCAGAAGTGCTAGGGAAGAAATTAAGCATATTGGACACAGAGCTTGCGCGGTGTGAAATACAGTAATGAAAATGTAGTGGTTATAATTATGAATTGAAATATATCCACGTCAGAATAGTGGCAATCTGCTTAGCTATCTTGATGACATCACTCTGCTTAGAAAAAGGCCTTTAGTTAAATATTCTGAAGGTTTAAAATATGGTTACAGCAGTCTACACCAAGTGCATTGCACTGACATGGGCTGGAAAATGGAATATGTACGTAGTTGTGTGTGTTGGTTAATATATAGGAAAGCTGTGAACCAAGTCCCTTTGCTGTCCTTAGCTCTTGCCCTTGCTAGTCACTTGGTTTTGATGAAGGGAAAGAGATAGGTAGTTCCTGTTTTCCCACTGTGGAACCATTATCAAATCACTGATTCTGAAGAGAAGAAAAATTAGGAAAATATTTATTTCTTCTTTCTGTTCTCTGTTTGCTAGTAAGGGTCTAAGCAAACAAAGTGCTGTTAATCTAATCTGATATATTTTTAGATGTCTGGGATATAATGCAGAATGAGTTGCTTAATGTGATTGTTCCAGCATCTGCAGGAAGCTGACTTTCAAATGGCCCTTAGGTATTTAATTTTATTTTAACCTTTTATTTTACCTTGCAAATCAACTGTGGCCCCATTTTGTTCTACTCCCCAAAGATGCAATCATTACAGTCTTCAAGGTTCCAAATCACACAAACTTCAGAAAGGAAGTTCTTTAATCATATTTGTCCTGGAGTCCAAGTAAATAAATCATTTAATGTGTCTCAGTGGCAAATGACTGACCTGTCTAATAACCTTCACACAGAAAAGATAGATCAAAGCAGTAGTAAGAACATATTTTTCATATACTTCTTCCATGTAACCCATCCTCTCTAAGAAGATATCTAATAATATTTCTTAAGCTTAAAATAATGGGGGAAAGGGTGTTTCAAAGTGACATTCAAGTTCTGAAATAAATGGTCTTTTCTATGGTTGTAATACACCACTCTAGCAGACTGTAGCAAGCCTAGAGAGAAAATAAAAAATGTAAATTAAAAAGCATTTTTAGTCTCTTAATAACGTTTCAGATTTTTTCTTAACTGTTCATCCCCTGTTTGACAATTTCACTCCCAATCCTTCATGCCCTGCTTGTATCTTTTACCTTCTTACATATTTCTGTGGTCTGGATCCTTCGAACTTGTCCTTTCTTGATAGGTATCTCCCCTTGTTTGTTGCACACTGTTTTTTCTCCTTGCAAAGTACCTGATGTATGTCTGAACACTTTCTTTAGGAAAGACATGTGACATGTAGTTACCCTGATTTCTTCTGTTTATAAATTATCTCTGCTCAGCAACAATAATTTGTCCCTGCCTTTTCTGCTGTTTGCAGTTCAAAATACAACTGTCATATTTTCTCATTATCTGTTCTTGCAGTTTTCAAAAGAGTGTTTAAAATCAGTTTAGTGGCAATTTTCCTTTTGTACATTTCAGTTATTCTCATTGTCTGGCCTGTGTCACCCTTGCCATTCATTACTTATTAAATATGTCATTTTTGATGCAATTTGGCCATAATTTCCATGGTGTCTAATCCAGATCATGTAGAATTTAATGGGAAGTGTTCCATTCATCATCATAGCACTTGAATCCAATCTTTTATGTATTTCCCTTTGAAGGAATAGAAGCTTTATAATGAAGTTATTTTCCCTTCAGACAATCTTTGTTGCTCTACCCTCAATCTCTACTGAGGTTCATTAGATCTTCTCATTCTCTGAAAATTAAATCTGATGCAGCTGTCCATACATTTATTACCTTCCCAGACCTGCCACCATTTTAATTCTGATGTCTTGTGAACATTGGAGGTTGCCTGTAATTTTTTGTATATGGCAAATAAAATTTCAACACATGTAAAATACAAGGGTAGCCATATTAAATTAGCACAGTCTTTGTTCTTTTTTTTCTTTTTTTGTCAGATGATTCCTTTTTTACCTATTATGAAGCAAAATGTTCTTTTTTGCTTCCTATTTATTCCTTAATAAATGCCTTGATACCAATATCTGGCCCAGTCTTTTCCTTGCATTTTTACATTCATTTAAGTCATAGTTTTGTATTTCTACTGTTACTTTCTTTGTTCTGTCAGTCCTTTATATCATCTATTATATCTTAGTAGTTTCGCAGACTGTGCAACAAATTTGATATGCTACATTATTCTATTCTATTCTATTGTGGTTTTGCAGGTGTCAGTTCATGAAATAACATTACAGTTGGAAGCTGCTGTGAAGGAGATGACTTTCTTCATTTACCAAGAAAAGTCAAAAATAATAATCCATATAAATTTTGAAGAAGCATAGGCAGTGCTGTTTGATAATCATTGCTTCTGGAAAATAGATTAAATAGAAGTAAAAAAAAAAAAAGGTTTTTTAATATTTATAATTCACCAGACTTACAAGAATTTATTTTGGTTTTGAAAATATGTAAAGGAAAATAGCTGAACTGCTGGTAGAATCTTTTGTATTTTCTTTATATTACAAAGCTCTTTACCATTTTAAAGTCAATGGTGAAACCAAACAAAATGCTTACAAATATATTTTACTACTGTCAATACAAACAGTTAACCATGTGATAATTTTTTGACTGATGCAATCCCAACCATACATTAGGATGTGTTACCGATGTGGACTTTCTGGAAATCTATGCAAAGATTCAAGAGATAATTAGTATAAATTTGAAGAAGTTAAAAAATGACCATTTCTGTCACCTTAGTTTCCATTCGCTCTAGGAAAAAAAACTGTTACAGTTTTATTGTGTCAAACTGTGAAGCAGAAAGGGGACATATGATTCTGTGCAGATATTCTGATATAATTTTTTTCTAGTATATCATAAATGGTATGGGGATAAGGTCATAAGATGGTACATTTGGTCCCTAAAGGCCTAATCCTAGTTCTGGCAGCACACTGTTATCTACTTGTCCAATTTGTTCTGAGAAAAATAGTAAGGTTTAAAAGATGGCATTTTAGGTGTGCCACAGGTTAGGCTGAGCACAGTAGCAGAGTAGCACAGCGCCCTAAACCACAACCCACAGTTAGTACTAGATACCCATTTTGTTTCTTTAATGTTGTGATTCATGTACTCCATTAAATTCCACAAAATACCTATACTACAACACTTGGAGCAAAGCAGGAAAGCTATGGTCCCTGTGGCAGATGATTCATTCTTATTGAAAGTCTCTGTATTCTGCAGGAATATAAATACTGGTGCAAAACTGGGTTATCTACATTTTGGTTTATGAGTTGTGAACAATAGGAAAACACTGAAAACATAATTTTACTTGTACCTTCAAGCATGAATCATTTGGAGACAGACTGCTTGAACAAGATGCCAGAAGTTCAAAGAGCGGAAAGGAGAAATGTCCAAATAATTTAGAACAGATGACAGGGTATGAGCTGGAGCTGCCTGAGCCATAGACATTTCCTCGTATGACCATAGACATTTCCTCTTATGAATAAAAAAAAAAAAAAAAGTGTATTTATGTGTTAGATATATACAGATAATATACCTCTATCTATAAAATACACATTCATAAATAACATTTATAAAAATGTTAAATTATTATTTATAAATAAATATATATATAGGTATAGATATATGTAGATATATAGATACATATGTATAGATATGGTCATATATTAATTCACCAAGAGTGGGATAAAAAGGGAAATGTCTGAAAAATATTGTTTGTACAGAAAATCAAGTTCTTTTAGTTTCTTCCTCAGTGTTCCTTGAAAGTACCTTTGGGGAATGTGGGATCTTCTACCTGCCCAAACTGTTTGGTATGGTGAGGGCTTGGAAACATTTGTTTCCCATGGCATTTTTCCAGGCACACTTGGAATTTGGAATCAGGTATACCTTAAAATGTTATCTCTTGTGCTTTTCAACCAGTAGGATGATGAGCAGCCAAGAAAAAAAAATTAAAAAGAGAAAAAGGTGCACAGGACAACTGAGACCTTCTGGACAAATTTTTACATTGAAAAAGCATTCTTTTTAAACTAGTCTTTTTCAGGGAATTGTTCTAATACAAAAGTCTTGAACAGCTCTGGAGTGCATTCACACTAGAGACTAAATGCAATTTATGTGATCAACAACATATTAAAATTCAAGTATGTCAGTAAGGAAGAAGGAGTTTGATTATAAACTACAAACCCTTTGCCTTTTTTTATTTTTAACATAGCGCATAGCTGGCATTTTAGAACCACCATGTGACTCAACATTATAGGAAAATGACAGTGTGATGTAACATGATCCTTTTGATCCTTTGGAAGACTTAATAAAAAGTATATTATATTCAGGATGTCACAGCATGGGTTACTTTTTGAAGACGGTTAAAATATTTTTAGCCTGATTCATGCTGTTTTCAGATTTATAGAAGCATCATCTTCCAGCTTTATGTGTTAACCCACTTTCAAGGAGCTGCTTCTTTTCTGACATATTGCAGGGCAGCAAAATTGAGTTTCTGATAGTTTAATCCAGTGTCAAACAATCTGTTGCCTTCCTTCTTCATAGAATCCTAGAATGATCTAGATTGGAAAAGATCTCTAAAAATTCATCAAGTCCAACTGCTAACCCAGCATTGCCAAGTCCACCACTAAAACCTGTCCCTAAGTGCCACTTTAGTAATTAATTACTTTAGTAATTTAATATTGTAGCCTATATTGATTTCCTAGATTCCTCTACACCTTTTAGGACCATTTTTTAACCATGTCATGCCTGCAAATGAATGACCTCTGTCAGTTCCCCACCCTGATGGACCATGGTCAGGGCAGCTGACTGTGCTGCCCAGCCACATGGCACCGTGCAGAGCCCCAGTTCCTGCAGCCAGTCAGCACAGTACAGATGTGGTGTTCTCCATCAGCACCTCAGGGTCAGCACCATCGCTGTCCTTTTTTCTCAATACTACTTCAGCCACGTCTGTGCTGAACTGCATTTCTTGGCAGTCTTGGGATGTTTGTTCCATTTTCTCACAGCAAAATATATTTCCCAGTTGTCACCATTTCATATCTGCTGTGTTGACTAGTGCTTCCCTGGTTTTATTGATGAGTTCCACCTGGAAGACAGAGTCCATATTATTTTTGCGGAGTCCAGATTTTTTCTAAGGATTTGGTATCAGATGCCTATATGCCATTTTACCTATTTTGGACAGCATTTGCTTCACTTCCCCCGTGCGTTATTTGGAAGATGAGAGCTAAGCATGATGTCTGGTCCTGTGTACATGGTGTAGATGATTGCTGATATGAGTATTGTGACAGTGGAAATGGTCTTGATAGTAGACAGCTGAGAACCAGAGGTCTTCAAAATCCCCCTTTCCAACCCTCTGGCAAGTAAATCCTTCCTTGTCCTGTTTAATGCTGTAACATTAAATGGGTACTGTCGGGTATGCTAAGATCCATTTACTGCTGTATTGCAGACACATACTGACTATATCATGTTGTGGATTTGTAAGCATTAAAAATAACTATTTTAAGCAAAACAGGTTTATTTTCCTGACTGACAGATACTACCTACAGACAATTATCTGGTAGGATAGAGGGCAGTAGGTAAATATTTGTTTATACATTTAGAAGAGTGGCTAGGCTAAAGTCTAGTCTGAAACAGCATTGCAGTTCACATCCATAAAAGTGAGGCCAGCAATAGGGAAGTGCATCCATGGAAAGCTTTTATGGGCTCAGCACACCCAGAGCTAATTGACAAGGAAAACCTAAAGACATTAGGAATTTGATGCACCTGCTTTATGAGTGGTTAAATTCTCTTTTTGACTTTCTTTTGTCACATAACTTTGGAAAATAAATTGAGTCAATCACAGTGGAAATCATGCTTTACAAGTCATGTTTTACTAACACTGACACTTTCATCAATGCCTTTCAAGCCTGTCTGGAAAGTTTGAAAGTAGTCTATAGGCTGATGTTTCATGAATTTACCACTGGATGGAGTCCCAAGTAATAGGTGCAGAAGGGAACCATTCTAGCAGGCACTATCAGATAGGTATTTTATGTATTTATTGCTATTAAAAATCTGTGAGCTAGCTTATGAACACTGGGGTTTAATCTTTCAGTTTACTCTGCAATTGGTTGTTTGAGGTAGAAATGTTATGATGTGCTAAGGCATCACTGTGACCTACTCACTCTTTTTTCCCATCTTACTTTGTGTTGATTGTACTGTGTGTCATTCCACCTTTTACAGCATAAATGCACGAAGGTTTTATTTGACATACAATTTTTCTCACAAATCTCTTATTTTAGTCAACACAGATAATCAGCTATTCATTTCTAGATTCCTTCATTTTAAATATGTTGGGAAAAAAACATGAGAGAAAGATCTCATCAAAAGCTATTATGTCGAGCACAAATGTAGCATGTTCAGTAAAACAACCTATGTCATTTGCATCATAAGTCCAGACATTATTAAGAAATATAGCTGTAAGTGAAATATAATTCAATGTACTAAAAACTATATAGATAAAAATACATAAAGTGTAATTATTATGAAATTATTTTTGTATTATTATAAGTAATGTATTATATTAATATAAGTGATATTGTAATATCCACAGAAGCTATGGTCATATAAAAAGGCAATTTGTCAGCATTGCTCTAACGACGTGTGTCAGAGAATTGAATGCTGCTTTTATATATCGAATGATTCCTTTTAGCCCTCTTAAGACTGAAGTACTCTTCTTTCTTTTATATTCATCATGTGCAAATGTGCCATTTTTAATTGGCAGGAACAAAGGTGGCTCTGAACCCTTTGCTGGGGTTTAATTTAGTGAAGTAGCAATAATCTCACATCCCACTCCAGTCTCACATCCCTTGGTTTGTGCCTTCTTCTTGCCCCTTTTCATCACTGCAATGCTAAGTAGGGAAGACCTTTTTTACCTGACAGCTTCTCCCATCTGGTTTACACTCAGGTCTGGCTACTTCAGTGGACTGGCAGAAATTGCTTAACACTGTTCTGGTAGACTCAACACCACCAGGTGCTTCTTAAAAGGGCTGCCAGTCTATAAAGCTGGGACTAGAGCACTGTCATTTCTGCTGCTACTCAGAAAAATTGCTGGAAGATGCAGAACTCTGAGAAACAACAACAAAAAAAATCTCTGACTATCAGAGTTTCTACTTACTCAGTTGTCCATGACTTCCTTAATAATTCAAGGAATTTGATGTTGTGATTGCACCTGGCTTAGGCACCTGTCTACAGCCTTAGACTGTGTGGATCCCAAAGGATGCACTTGTCTATGGAAACTGAAATTACCTGACAGAAAGCTGTACCTTGGCCATACATTTGACATATGCCCTATGCAGGTGTCTAAAAGGTTAGAGGAAATTGCTGTCTAGTCGTGCCAGGTTTTTGGGTGTCAAAAAGAATTTTTAGCCCTATAGCATAGCATGTTTTCTGTTGCAGAAATGCTACTTGGATGCCTTAATAGACAAAGGTTCATTTTCGTATGGAATTTCACATTGAGTGTAAGCACCTGCCAGGGCTTTCTTAATGCAGCCTCTGATTCCTTGCCCGGGTCATCACATACATGACCTGTGGTGCAACACTATAAAATTTGTGACAGGGTGCTTCTTCCATATAGCTCTACTGTCAGGAGGGTCACCTTGCTTTAGTGGGAATTTTTCTGAGTCCGTGTTGAATTTGGTATAGCAAATCTGTTCCTAACAGCCCTATTGTGAATCCAGTCAGGTTGCTGGAGACACCAGGAGGAGTGTATTTGTGTTTAGTGCTTTTCATGGAAAAAAAACCCAAAACAACACAATGTTTTAAAGTTCATATTCTGTGTGAATTGAGCTGTACTTCAGTGACCATGGAAATTTGCTCACTTTTCCTATTCATAAGATAATTTCTAGCAAATGAGACGTTTTATAACAATATCCATTATTTCATAACCTGTTCATTGCATCTCATAAAAATCTGCATGTTTACATTGTTTCATATTGTTGCCAGTTAATTTGCATTTTCTATCCATGTTCGATTTGCATTCTTTAACTCATCTTTTGCTGGTAAGTGTGTTCTTTCTATACATATTCAAAGAAATTCTTTAATTCAATTTCTCTGTTTCTTCTCATACAGTCTCACAGCCAGATATGCAACTCAGTCTAATCACAGTGGAATTGCTACCAGTCAAAAAAAGGCTTCTAGGTCAGTTAAATATCTCTAATTTATTGCTTGTTAGTGATACTCAAGCAAGTATATGCCCATTGATATTATATCCTTTGGACTTAAGCAGACACTAAACAATGTGTAGTTTTTGTTATGTGTGCAAGCTTTGGAATGATGAGCTTTGCCACGGAAAAGCATTGTATTAATTGGCTTTTGGCCAGTTGGTTGATTTGTACTATGTATTAGCAATATTTCTGGTTGTTATGTATCCTGCATCTTTGTATTCTGCATGTAAAATATTGGATGTGAAGGATTAGTTGGTGATTTTAGTGCTCTCTACTTTCTGGCTCAATTCCTGACTTTAGTCATGAGTGAAAAGAAGTTTGGGAGTCCACCCCCATTCCCACTAGATGTTTTTGCATATATAGCAAACCCACCTGAAAGTTTGAGTTCATAGAGTCAAGCTTACACAGAAGCAAAACAGAGCAGAAAATAGAATGACTTCCCAGACTTCTGCTCCATCACGGGTAGCCTGCACACAGTGCCCATGAATGAGAGGCTTTGTTTTGGCAGTGAATTTGACAGAGCTGTGTGTAGGAGCTGACTGATTTCAGATTTTGTCAGTACTTTTAGTCTGTCATTTCCATGAGCACTAAAATCTACAAGCCAGATTGTAGAAGAAAGAAGCTGAGGTCTAAAGCTTACTCTTTTTTCTAGCTTGCTTTTTTTGGGGGGGGAGGAGTGGGGGGATAATTAATATGTTCATTAATTATACCTTTGCTGTACAGTTCATTGGTGAGACCAATGAACTCTAAACTGCATAATCTACAATAAAGATTGCGTTTTGCAGTATAGAACACTAACACAATGTGAGTTGCTGGTGATAGCTTGAAATGAGCTATACCACGGTCCAGTTGCTTTGCACCTGCATTTATAGGTCTTTGTTTTCCTTATTGCTGATGCTCCTGTCTTGTCCACATTCAACATGTCAAAGTTAACAGTCTTATTGTCTAATACTTTAAATCTGTGGCAGTGTTTCCGAAGCCTGTTCAGAGGTATGTGACTTGTCCCTTATTTGTTATACTCTTCTTTGCATTTCCTTAGCTGCTTAGCATGATTCTGCAAGAGCAATTTAAAACCTGAATTCAATTAAGAAAGTCAGCAAATGAGGTAAACTGGAAAGTGTGTAGAGAAAATGACCTCATGCATAATATGCTTATTGTGGCAAGTTCTTGAATTCTGGCATGCAGAGTATATGCAGAACTATTTTGTATTTTAACAGAACAGATGAGTTTCTAGTGTTGCACATGCCTTTTCATTGCTTTTGTCATTACCTTTGACAAATGGTCTCAGAGCTCTTACTGCCTGTCAAATTAGGGTAATGAGAAGGAGCAAATGGATTTTTAAGTTTGTTTTATTGCATTCTTCAGGGAACAGAAGATCACTCGAATTCATGGGTCACAGTAAAGGTTAGCATGTGTACAGCTGCAGAGCAGAGACAGTCTGCTCTGCGCTCGACACAGAGTGAGCAGGGCAGGCTGGTGGCCAGAATGAGCCATGAAAATAGCCAGTGGATTGGTTCTCTGAGGTTTAAACTGGTAAAGAAAGAGAATATGGACTTGTTTACATATGTTTGCAAATGAAAATAAAATTATCTGAACATTTCTGTCATGCTACTATATTACACAAACAAAAAAGTTTGGAAAAAATCAAATGTTTTTTACTTCTTTGTAATGCAATTTTTTTTCCTTCTGCCTAATGCTGCTCTTTCATAACAAAGTGAAAGCAAAATTTGATAACTATGGTATAATTTACACTGCTATTATTAAAATCATCCCAATTAGCAAGAAACAGAAGAGAGATGCTCTTCTATGGCAAAAGCCTATGACTGATTTGAGCAATTAATTTTGTCCAAGAAATAACAAAACTGCGAAGTAGTGGGGTGCCCACAAAGGTGCTCCAGAAAGTTTGAAGTAGGCACATATTAAGGAATCTTACATCACAAAACAGATTTAAAAAGATGCAGACTTACACATGGCAGAAACAACAAGAATCTACGTTTTTTTCCTTAGCATAGCCACATAGTAAGGTTCAGATGGTGGCAGCAAATACTAAGAAATGAACTGTAGAGTCTATATTATATACTTCTATCTAAAAGGTATAAATGTATCTGTATCATCTAGATAAAATAAGTATTTTCAATATTTTTTCATTTAAAATAGTAATCTGGAAGTATTTTAGCCAATATCCTTCTGAAAAATAACCGAAGAAGATAACTAAAAAGGCAGCTTTTATGCTAAACACAACTGTGAAAAATTTAATAGAGTAAGAGATACAAAATGTTTCTCAACTATGTATTGCTGTGCTTTCTAATCTATTTCTTCAATATTTCCTCTCCAAAAATGACATATTAATAAAGGTTGATATTGCACTTTAATATTTGTTAGGGTGAATCTGTTTTAGCAATGTTAATGGCAAATGCAAAGCATCTTCTTACATGTCTTGTGACTCTAGAAAGCATCTTTTCCCCTTTTGTGTACATAAGGATAAGCTTTAATTTTCATTTGTGGAGTCTGACTAATTTGAATCCTGTTTGTTGTTCCTTCCTGAATTCATTGGGTCTAGTTGGTTTAAAATTGATGATCTGATATTTGCACACTGTCTCCACTATATGTTGTATTACATAAAATTAACAGATTTCTTACTGATTTCTCACTGATTTTCTCACCATTCCAGGCTTCCAGGACCCTCAAGGGTGCCAGCTGCAGGCAGCAGTACCAAAGTCCAGGGAGCTTCCAATTTAAATCGGAGGAGTCAGAGCTTTAACAGCATTGACAAAAACAAGCCTCCACAATATGCAAACGGAAATGAAAAAGGTAAGGGACTAAATTTGCTAAGTTTACTTTCCGTGACATACACAAATAAAAGAACCATCTACAAGGGTCAAAGAAGCGAATGTAGTATTTAGACTTGGTAAGGAATAGGAATGGATATTGGGGCCTGAATTAGGACTTGTGGCTCAGTTGGGATTTAAGTTCAGATGTGAAAACTTTCAAGATGTTGTAATCATATTTTATGTGTCTTTGACAGAAATATCACAGGGTGACGTTTACAAAGTAAATCCGTATTTGATGCCTTAATCTAATTCTACATAAAAGTCTACTCTTCCCAGAAGGAATACTGCCATCATTTTCCAGGGACTTGGCATCTTAGCCTCTATTGGAGAAGAATCAGAATATTATATTTGCATCGGAATGCTACATGTATCTATTCTTTCAGAACCTGGCTTAGTGTGTGCATAATACTGAATAAAGGATTGCAAGTGAAATGAAATTTTGCAGGGATTTGGAGCAGCCATTGAGACAGTGATCTGCATACCCTGGGTCCTTCCATTTCTCTCACCCTGACTTTATTTTCCTGGAAAATGTGCCTCTTCAGGCTTTATCTCAAAAAGAATAATGCAAAAATGTAGCTTTCTGAGTTGTGTAACTAATCCATCCCCTTCCTCCCCTTCTTTTTCCCTTTGTGTAATGAACAACATTTTATTCATATCTCTGGGTTAGAACCCGGTTGAAAATGATACAATATACATAGTACCCGTTTGCATCCTTGGGGTCTGTGGGAGGAACAAGTATGCAGTGAATGTTCTTCATCCAAGCAACAGGCAGCTATCCAGATTTTTTTACAAAATTCTGATGAACACGCTTTGCCCCTAGCTGTATCTGAAGATATAAAACCATCCTTTCAATAGTTATTTCTTTATTTTCACTATCAGGATTGAATGTTTCACATAGTTCTATAGTGGGTTTTACTTTATCAAGGACTTGTTTGTGTCAAGACATCCAAGCTAAAACTAGGAAAAGATCACAGTGAAAACTGAGCACACACTCTATAGTTCACAAATACGATAGTGAAGTTATGAAGTAGGAGATGTGGCTACTTGAGTGAAGGTATGTACATCAGTTTAGGTTTTAGAATTGCTTCATAATGTTGATATGTTTGCTACTGAAATATGTGAGAATGAAATGATTCAAGGTGAGACATGAATGTAGATAATATTCTTTACTCATTATTGGAAACTGTCTTTTGACTGCTAAGGCTTGCATTGCATTAAACATTTATGTGACTTTTTGCATGATGTATTTCTTTACTTCTCCATTTCTTTACAGCCAAGAATGAGAACCTCGATGAGGTTTTTTAGTGAAGTCACCATTTGCAAGAGGATAAGAGTAGCTTTTTTTGTAGTCAATTCATTTTACAGAAAATAGAAGATGTAATGCTGATTATTTAGAGACTACTATATTTGAGGTGTTTCCATGTGCCCTTTTTTTTCCTAGCAAAACAGCAGAATGGATGAAAAAACATTAACTTTGCATGATAGTCAAAGATAAATACAAGTTTGTTTTAGGGTATAAAGCAGAAGTTTATTAGGGAAAATGCCTGCTGTGAATGCAAGGGTAGCAAAGTGATATTCTTTCATAATATGCTAAAAGAACAGAAGAATCTGTATTTGAGTAGGCTGTGCTCTACTTTTCCTAAAGAGGAAAACAACTGTCGTGCTATATTTTAAGCTTAGTTATTATAGTGAATAATTTTTGAATATTACAATGAGATTTCCAAGTACTTTTTTGTGATATTTTTAAAGTATTTTAGAATGTTCTGTACCATGAGATTTTTTAAAGAATTTGTTTAGAAACAAACTTCAACCTTTACAATAATAATAATGTAAAATAATATAAAACCATCTTTCCATAAAATTTCCCTACAGTGCAGGACTAATAAGAGGCCTTATATTTCAATTTTTGCTTCTGATGCAGATGCTTGGAACAAGATAACTTTACCAGCTTTTTTTGAATAGATGCACAGTCTATATACCCTAATTTCTAAAACAAATAAGTGATGTGCTAGGCAAATAGCTGTTAGATATTGGGACCATCAAACTTCTTCAAGGACAGGCCACTGTTGATGCATTTTTCTCTGCTGTACACCTTCCTGTTTGTGCAATAAGGAGATCTCAGAAAATATATACAGCATAAGATTTCTTTTTTTTTTTTTAATCCAGTTATAGGTAGTACTTGTAATCCATTCCTGTGTAACAGTCACTCAGTCTCAGTTGGGAATGGATATGTAGTCACAGAATTAAAGGAGACCTGATCCAAAAGAAAATGTGATATCAGCCTCTTATTTAGTATTCCATTATTTAGTCTCTCACTTATGTGATCTCCTTTGAACATTGCTTAGGGGGTAGTTCAACTCAGTCAGAAAACTGGCTCCCCTGAGCAAATGCAGGTTTGCTCTTTACTAAACAGAGCAGTTTTCACTGACAGACCCGATCCATTGTATTTCACAGGTAACTGTGTATAGCTCTGGTTGAGCTGAAACACAGAATGCACCAAAACATTAAACAAGACATTAGCAGAAACTTTTTCCTGGAGCTGTAGTGCGATTCTTTTTTTTTTTTTTTTCCCTGGACTTTGCTGCTTACAGATCAATTTCAAAGAACATGCCTGCTTTTCAGACACGTCAGATTTATCTGCCTCTGATTTAATAACATAAAGATAGAAATTAAACTAGGAAAATTAAACTATTTGAATGAAGTGATTATTCAGATTGCTAATTAGGTAGAAAACTAACACATTTTGAGTATAGCAAAGAAATAATGTACTAATTCATGCCACATTTTTAAAACAAATCTTTACCCATTAGATCTCAGAAACAGTTTATTTGAACACTGATAAAGGTCTCTATGTCATGGAGTTGTATTTCCAGCTTTTCAATATAATTTAGTGATATAAAATGGTATTTCTATTTCCTCCAAACGGAGTTTAAACAGTATTTGGTTATGTTGCCCATACGAACTCTGAGAAACTCGGCCTGGAACTCCATTGTGTGATGATGTTGATGCAAATTGTTCATCTCTGACCACCTATAGCTAGTTTGTGTATGTTTCTTCTGGTGCCACTGTTTTTCCAGTTGTCCCTGGTTGTGTTCTCTTGTGCTGATAAGAGGTAGCTACTTTCTCATGGACAGCTAGAAAGGGAGATTTGAACAAGCTGAATTATTTTAATCCCACTAGATAGATCTCCCTTTCCTTCAATCACTCTTACAGAAACCCCTTGCAACTCTTCCATTTTCTACTAACTTTTTTTATTGTGACTGACTAAAAATGAATAATCTGGACACCTGCTACCGAATATTTAGATTATTGTGAGTAATTTTGCTGCAGTGGAGGAGCTGTTGTTAAGAGGTTGTCCTCTCCAGCAGCACAGAACATAGTTAGGGTCACAGATGAGAAGACAAAAGAAGTTGATTATGTACTGGGCGCAGGTTCAACTCTTCACATGTCCTTTAGTTGTTCAACAGCCTATGAAGAGTAGATTTGAAAATGTCCATTTGATCATCATGGTCTTCCTGGGTTATGATAGAAATTCCTCTTTTTGCATTGAACATCTGCGGATATTGTGTTTCTGCTGTGCTTTTACAGCAGAGGTTGAGCTCTGAAGCAATGGGTTCTCAAGCAGAATGCAAAACTGTTTTCACCAGAAGCTGACTGTGCATCTCAGAAATAAGGGGTTAGGACTGAAACAGAAGACTGACTTCTTGTACAATTTAGTTTACAGAAGTAAGAAATCCTTTTCATAGGTCGGGTTCACTCTATCTCAAAATCCCCACAAGGTGGGGACAAGCTTCATGTAATGAGCAGCTAAAGCCAAGCCCAATTGAACACACAGAAAGCAGTTAATTGTGTGCAGCTTCAGGTAATGCATTTGTGCTGGAGGTGGGGAGAGAATAGATCTTTTAATTCCACATCTTTAAACATACAGACAGGTTGTCAATATTTCTTGAGAGCATGCAGTTCATGTTCCTTGCAGAAATATTAAGGATGCCCTTTAAATTGAAGACTAATGACAAGCTAAAGTTCTCTGTAATTTTTTGTTGCTGTTTATGATTTGTGACATCAGGATCAAATAAATACCAGTGGATCCAGGAACCTGTATTTTTTTGTATATATGTAACAGAAAAAGCTGGTGATTAAACAGTAAATACTCTTTTTACATTTTCCCCCTCAATGAGTTCAATATTATACAGCTGCAAATATGGCAAGGCAGGCATTCTTTTTAATCAGAATGCTTTTTTCCTTCTTCTTTTTTTTTTTTTTTTTTTTTCTGGTAGTAAAACTAATAGCCTGAAGCAATAAATATGTAACATAACTAATACAACAGAATGTAGTGGCATCCTGCTGTTCACAGATTGTCACATGTATTCTGCATTAACTTTGCATATTCTTACGGCCAATTGTTCTTCAGCAAAACTATTGTTATAGCTTAAGACCCCAATCCTTCTGTGTATGTAGGGCTAGCTTAGTGCAAGGAAAGATGTGTGCAAGTGCACACCCACTTTTATCAGCCCTGTGGCTGATTCCTGGTATAAATTAAGAAAGCCTGCGGGCTGCAGTAATTTCTAACAGCTGTGGTTGGCCCCAGGCTCTCTTACAGCATCTGAGGCTCACTAGACAAGAACAGGGGAGCAGCCATAATTCCTGCCTTGGTCCCAAGGGATCAGCTATGCAGCTGCCCACCAGAGGTGCTCCATGGTGCAACCTGGAGCCCGGGAAATATTCTGTAACTTCACCTGTCACCAAAAATACTCTGAAGCAAGCTTTACCAGTTAATGTTTGCTTGCTTAGACCAGGACTCAGCAGAGCTGCTTGAAACCTTTTGTGAAGGTGGAATGAGCTCATTTACAGAATCACAGAATGTGTCAGGTTGGAATGGACCACAGCGGGAAATCTGGTCCAACCCCCCTGCTCATGTTGTAAGGGTCATCTAACAACACACTGAACATGGGTTCATCCAGATGATTTTTCAGTATCTCCAGCGAGGGAGACTTCATAACCTCTCTGGGTAATCTGTTTCAATTCTCAGTCATCCACACAGTAAAGAAGTTCTTCCACATATTCAGGTGGAACTTCATGTGCGTCAAAGTCTACCTGTTGTCTCTTACCCAATTGCTGGCACCACTGAGAAAAGTCTGATTTGACACCCTCCCTCTGGATACTTGTATACATTGGTGAGGTCCCATCTCAGTCATCTCTTCTGGAGGCTGAATAGGTCCTACTCTCCCAGCCTATTCTTTGGGAGAGATGCTTCCGTCCCTTCATCATCTTTGTCACCCATGTAGTGCTGTGGCATTTGCATACCAGGCTGAGGAGCACAGAAAAAAACACTGGGCAGATGGAATTCTATAGCATCTGTGAAGGTGGAGATGATTGGCTTAATGGAACTATTGCTAATAGAGTTAAGCAAGTAAAAATGTTACATGCTGTCACATTCCTTTTGTTCAGATTTTTTTTTTTTATATTTTTAAACTAGAACTTCTTAATTCTATTCAGAGCAGTAAATTTTGCTATGTTTGCATTCTCTTTGTTAAAGGAAAAACAGCTTCACTTTCAGTATTCTCAAAATTCTGCCTTTCCTGAATGTATTATCAGCCTTCAGACTTTCAGATGGGTAGTTGAATCTTTACTTGAGGTTTAGTGATGAGACTGTAAAAATTAAAATGATGCATAACTTCATACTCTGTGCTGAAGGGGCAACTGTCCTCATCATTCTCATCTATGATATTATTCAGACAGGGGGGCCCCAAGGTAGGACATACTATGTGTATATGCAAAGCATCAAGAACTCTTTCTGTCATTACACAAACTGTATTTGCATTTCATCTTTCATGGGCTTTTTGTAGGGCAGAATTCAATATACTATAGACCAGCTTACATCTAATTCCCCAACAGTCCCAATACTGAATGGCATGGCAAGAAACATCCACTAAAAGAATATATGTCAGCTGCTGAAATAGCTGTGTACAACATGATTTGATTGCCATTACCTCTTCATTTATCTGGTGTTTCAGAGTGATGGTGTTTATATACTCAGATATGTCTCAGATATGTCACAGGCTTTCTTAATCTGAACTTCCTATAAAAGATCTTAACCCTTTCATGCATTGGTCTGTTTCAGTTAATAAGGTTAGATGATGAAAATCACAGCTATTAATTGGCATAGTTTGATTATTGCAGAAGGAGCCTTGTTCTCATTCATTCTGAAGATCCACTGAAGTTCCTGGATGATGCAAATGTAGTGAATGTGCCAGAGCCTTCTTTACCTGCCTGAGTTCAGAGCCAAACCAGCTATCATTGCTGTACCCATGCAGATGATGTATCACTGTAACTTTCAAGTGCTGACACCGGTGAAATTGTTGATAAAAGTTTTTCCTACCTATGAAAGTGTACTGGGATAAGTTCCTGAAGTGAGCTGCTAAATATTAACAGTACTTAAAACTCAAAAATGTATTGTCATCAGCCTTTTTTGCTTTTATGACTATTGATTTTATCCATTTAATTTCAGTATTACTAAGACCTTCTCCTCTTGCCCCCTTAGCTTTCTGGCACATATTTTTCTTTAAATAAACATCAAACCCCTCTTTGTCCAGTTTTGGTTTTCTGCCATAATTGCAGCATTCTTTTTTTTTCTTCTTCAGTGTTTTGTTATGAACAAGTGATTAGAAGAACTTCTATATTACAGATTAAAAAATAAAATCTTAACTTGGAAGGCTTGATTTGCATAATGAAATCGTTGTAACTAAGGTGTTTCTGATGTTTTCTTGGGCTTGTGGAAGTATCAAACACCATGATAATGGTGGAAAAAAAGGTGTGTTCTATTATCATTCTTCATGTTCCATGCACATATAAATGATGTTTGTTTTAGGTCACATGTAAGTGTGTTTTAAATGCCAGGGGAGTATGACATCACCTTCAAGCAGGAGATGGGACAGTAACTACACCATTATTTTTTTCTGTTTTTTAAGCAGATTCACCAAAAGGCCCTCACCCCTCTGCAGGCATGAACGGAAATGTGCAGCATCCCACCAGCACCGGGCAGCAGCAGGTCTCTGCCATACCCTCTCCAAGTGCCAGCAAGCCTTGGCGCAGCAAATCCATGAATGTCAAACACAGTGCAACCTCTACCATGCTGTCTGTGAAGCAGCCCAGCCCTGCAACCTCGCCTACTCCAACTTCAGACAGGCTCAAGCCACCCCCTTCTGAAGGTGTGAAGCCCTCTTCATCTGGACAAAAATCTATGCTTGAAAAATTCAAGCTGGTTAATCCTAGGACTGCTCTGAGACCTCCTTTGTCACTGAGCTCAGGACCCAGTGACAGTGGGAGAGAGGATGACAACTTTTCAGAGTGTGGTGAAATGGATGTCTTAAGTGGTGGGGTGAACAGCGGCGGCTCCACAAGTAGCAGTCCCAAAGTATCACCGAAATTAACCCCTCCAAAAGCTGGCAGCAAAAATCTCAGCAATAAAAAGTCTTTGCTACAGCCAAAGGACAAAGAGGAAAAGAACAGGGACAAAAACAAAGTTTGCACTGAGAAAGCAGTCAAGGAAGAGAAGGATCAGGTTATTGAATCATCTACAAAGAAGAGCTCAAAAATTGCAAGCTTAATCCCAAAGGGAAGCAAGACAACAGCAGCCAAAAAAGAAAGTTTAATATCATCTTCTAGTGGGATCCCAAAACCTGGATCAAAGGTGCCAACGGCAAAGCAGAGCACTTCCTCTGCATGCACAGGGAGTAAAGAGGTTGAAAAACTGAGGACTACAAAAGGAAACCAATCCCAGTCAACACCAAAATCTCAGCTTAGTGAGAAGGCTTCTCCTGGTCTTGCTTCTTCTGAAGGGAAAGAACCAAATGCTGCTCTCACCCCAGGATCCTCTGTCGGTCTGTCATCCTCAATGGCTACAGGCAGTGGCCAAGGCACAGGAAATGGTGTAGTCCAGCTTCCTCAGCAACAGCAATACAGCCACCCAAACACTGCCACGGTAGCTCCGTTCATTTATAGGTAAGATCATGGAGGAAAATAGGGATTTGTGCTACCATTTAGGAAAGAGAGCTAAAATGGATAAAGTAATGGTGGATCACGCTGTTATCTGCCAGTTTCTGTCACAGCATCATGCCAATGTTTTCCTAATATTATTTTTTAATTAATGTTACTGTATGACCAATTTCTTACAAGAACTCTGAGTCTTTACCTTGTACAAAAGCAATCCACTGCAAATATTTACCATTTAACATTCAGCCTGTTTTGATTAGAAATACAGATCATATGGAACATTCTCTGTGCTGCTTTTGAAAGGTCACGACTGAGTCAGGTTTCTAGTGTGAATATTCTTGTTTGCATTCTAAGAACCTCAACATCTATTTGCTGATATTCAATAATATTTGCTTAGAATTCACCATTCTTTTAAAAGATCATAAAATAAACTCCTGATGTTTTCAGAACATGTAACAGTACTGGTGGGTATTTGAGGAAAAAAAAACATATACAAACTTCTCCAAGTATTCAAAAATATTTCAGTGGTTTGTATAGACAGAAAAGGTTGCTGTTTGCAGTTCTTTTCCTGTTTAGTTTTCTCCACGAAATAGGTGTAGATGAACTCCCTGCAGACCGTTAATTTTTACAGGCAATAGTAACTCTTCAGAGGGCCAAGGCTCTGGAAAAGAAGAATGAACAGTTAAATGTATCAACATTTCTGTGAATTTATTTTGCTATATGATAGAGCAGTTGAAGAGAAGCTGGGAGATTCGTTGCTGTGCAACTCAGAAGACAGAAAATTGGCTGATTTGAAAAAGGCTGATTTGAATAATATTTTCAGATGTCAGCTGTTGGAGGGCTTTAGCTACAGTTGTGGGCTAATTTAACATCTGATAAAATGACAAATACATTATTAAGCAAAATATACTGCCAGTTTTTGTTAGTGACTAGTACTCTGGATAATCTTTGCTAAAGATTAAAGAGGTGATAAAGTAGGCTCTGAGGAAATATATATCATTATACACAACTAAACATATCTTCAAAACCAATCTGGATGACTGATAAATTCTGAAAATCATATGAGAGGAAGAGAAGGCTCACTATGGGTTATATTTATGCTAATATGCAGTGGAGCCTCTTGAGTTTCAATTATATATATCACTGGATGCACTTAATATGCATGTGACTATCTGGAATAGCCTCAGTGATACAGAGCATTTGTAGTGTGGTACATGGGACATATGTGTTAGGGTGCATATATAAGGAGAGGAAAAAAGGAGCTGTGCTTTGCCTTCAGATTTATGTGCTGCTTAATGGCTATTTTACTACATATTGATGCCATTTCATTGCATGATGGAGATGTGTTAGTTTTGTTTTAAGCTTCGTCTTGAAGCAGTACGTATTTTGAATATTAAAGGATGATAGAAACATGCATCTTCCAATAATATTTCTTACTAATAATTGTCTCTTTGCTTCAAACAAGTGGCAAAGGAGACTGAATTTGAAGTTAAATCTCACTTGAAAAAAAAATGCTCAGAGTCGGTGTCTGATCTCAAAATGCCTTCAGCTCAGAGTAAAAGACTGGCTTTGATGAGGTTACTTCAGTATGTATCTCTCTAACTGAGTGCAGAATCTGACTAAAAAATACACAGTAACTAAACTTCTTAAAAATCCTGAGGGCTTTGTAATACCACACAATGATTTAATAGAAAAATATGAATATAATCAAGGATAAAATGTCCAAATTTTCAAAGTCAGCATATTTATTTTTGTGGATATATGGTATAGTGGAAATGAGCAAGAGCTGGGGTACTAAATTTACACTTTTGTTCTTTAACATAATTGTTTTCAAAGCAGTCACCACCATCATTACAAAGAATTTTCATGTGTGCTTTTTAACCGCTTTATATGAGTTAGTAAACAATGATCACCATTTAGACTAACAGGGTTTGTTTTTTTTTTCCCAGCTAAAATGAATATCTAGGCTCTGTGAGTTTGTACTTCAGTCCTTATAAAAAATGTCAATAAAATTTAGTAAAAATACAGTTCGTTTTATCCAGAGTTCTGCAGAATCTTATAATGTACTTGTGTCATCTATTTGGACTGTTAGCACAAGCATAAGTAAGCTAGCGATTTCTTGATTTGTTGCTGGCACCTGCAGATACCATATATTTTGAAATATTTTTGTTGTTAAGCAAGAAGATATTATTGTAGATTGTGAGGAAAAGGTGGTAGTCCAAGGAGTTTTTTTGAGACTGCCACATACTTTCCTTAAGTAATTAATACAAACCTGTAATTGTTATAAATAGTCATGTTTTCAAGAAGTCTATGTTTTTATTAATGGACAGCAAAGAGAAAATATTGTTTTACTGGGAGGTTCTTAAGTGGGATATTGCACTATTCAGCTCTGCAGTCTTGGTGCTTTGCCCTATCTATTATCACATTGTATTTTTATTCCTCTTAACCACCTGACATCAGAATTCATATGGGATTATAACTTCCTTCAAAGATTAGCAGCAACAGTTGCATTTGAGATTATCTAAATGAGTATAATTTAAATTCTTCCCTTCCCCTTGCCAGAAAGTAATTATTTATTTTCAAATGTGGCTGTGAATATATTATTTACAGTCCCCTCTGTGCCCTCTGAAGTTGACTGCAGGGTCCAACTGAAGTAAGACTGAAGAAGATGTAATTTATTTGCCATAAAGTTTGATAAGAGAGATACAGTAGGAAGGTATAAGAGACTGTATAATTGTTTAAAGTACACCAGCCACTACTTAAAATGACATATTCTTCCACTTAGACAGAATTTAATGAGGCTGGAAATTGTGCCATTTTCCCAAGTCCCTTAAACTTGTATTGAAACTGACCTTAGAATTTTGCTGTCTTCCTAGTAGTGCTTAAATTTTAAATGGAGAAGAATAACACAGAAGTTGAGTACTTACTAGACTACAGTGCTGTGCTGGTTTGAAAGCAAAACCAGTGGGAGACTCCAAGTCAGAAGTACAGTTTAATAAAAGGAAGAGAAAAGAAGTAAAATGTAGTAAAATAAAGTAAAATAAAATAAATTCAATAGTATAAAATACCACTGACAGAGTCAGAATACAACCTGACACCCTGTTAGGTAGGGTGGTAGTAGCAGTCCAGATGAAATGGTCTTGTCGAAGCAGTGGTCTTGTAGAAAGGTCTGGTAGCTCTTGTCCTCCGTGAATCCAGCAGGGGAAAAGCTGACTCTGCTGTCCCAAACCCAGGATTATATCCAATTGGGAATGCTTGGCTCCTCCCCCTGGGCGGAGTATCTCACAATGGGTTGATCTCATTCTATGAGTCATGTGATGGGTTCTTGATGGCCCATTAAACAGAGACAGCTCCCAGAGGGAGTTATCTATGAATCATGGGGCAAGGCATTGATGGGGCATTAGCAGAAGATAAGGGAAACACTGCCCCACCTGGTTCCAACACCTCATGAAGATGGTGATAGAATACATACTTTGGGCACATCTTACATTTTTCACCTAGGACAAATGCAAACCGGAGGAAAAAAGGTACATTAATGACAAAAAAACATCCTACTGAATTTCAGTAGGAGAACATTGGGTTGTAATTGGATGCATGTACTGCACTTCAGCTTTATTTTATTAACTCCTCCAGTAACCACCATAGGGGCTTAGTAGGTCTCTTTCCCATGGCTAAGATATAGAATTTCTCAAATCCCAGGCCTGTGTTGCTCAGCAATTGCTTACTGCATGAAATGCTGGAAGTATAAAAATTGCTGCAGAGAATTAGCTGACCACTCATCATCCCAAGCTGCACTTCTATATTATGCATTGCTTAAATTTCCATTTTTCAGCTAAGTTTTAGTTTGATGATAGCAACATCTGGAAAAAGTTTCAGCAGTGTCTGAATTGCAGTCTTGGAGAGATATTCTTTCATTGTTGCTGCTGGACTACAATTATCAGTTTGGCACTTCTTCTGTCCCTGCAGAGTAACTGGTAACTTCAGCTACCTCATTTGTTGATGTAGAGAAGATGTTGCCAGACTCTTCTCTGAAATGCAGGGTGAAAGGATAAGAGGTAACAGATGCAAGTTACAGCACGGGAGGTGCTGATTCCAAGTTAAGAAAATACAGTTTTAGTTTGGGGGCAGTGAAACACTTCATGCAGGCTGTGGAGTGAAGTTGTGGAATCTCTGTCCTTGGGCATGTCCATGATCCAACAAATCAAGGCTCTGAGCAACATAATGGACCAGATCCTCTTTAAGAAAGTCATTGGACCAGGTGGCACCTAGATCATCCTTCTGATCTCAATTACTTTATGATTCTGTAACAATTAAAGTATTCAATAGATAGGGCAAAAAAAGGACATAGTGTAATAAATAAACATGTTACTGGTTACTAAAACTTCCTTCCCACCTCCTTTACTACATGGTGATGAACATAATTCTTTCACTTAGGCTATAGCTTCAAGGGTGAGCAGGAGGTTCAGAGCAGTAACAGATGGGAAGGAGGATATAATCTGGTTGTATCTCTGGAAGTACAGTGAAATTCAATTCCAGATGCCTATTCAGGATGTTTTTATACAGGCTTAGGGAAAAAATTATACTACTCTTCAAGGATCCTGCAACCATAACGTGTGCAGGGTTTCTTGAAGCCATATTGATGTCCAGTGTTAATGACCAGATGCTACTTCTGTGTCACTGACTGTGGAGTTGAAACTAAGTTGACAGAAAAAAAACCATTGTTAATTATGTTTTTTAATAATAGATTATGTTGCTAAACATACTTTCTTCAATAAAGGAGAACTTGAAGTCATACTGCAGTGCTTTATTGATTCCTGTTATGTACATTGCTGCTGTGAAAATAAAGCAACAGTCACTACCAAAGTTTTGCAATTGTAGGTAGTGCTAAAGATTTCCACTCACCAGTTTTACTTGTAACAAATACATGGTCTTTAGACAAATCGTCCCATTTTTCCGTGGTTGATTTTCAAGTAATTGTGCAAGTAAAGTTTCCATTGTAGAGATGTTAGCTTAAGAGATGGGAAGAAGCATAAGTGAAGAAATCATTATAAATTCATATTTGATTAGTTGTCCTTTGATTGAAGAAGGTGTTTTCTTTCTCTTTGATTGCTCTTTTTAAATATGAGAGAATCATCCCCTTCCTTCTCTTCTGTGAGGCTAAATCAAATCAACTCTTTTTGGGTTGTGTTGTTTTTCTTTTCTTTCTTTTTTTT
>VYXD01008480.1:725814-744238 GCA_013397195.1 Hylia prasina
TTTTTTTTCCCCCCAGAAGGGCTTCTTCTTCTTCCCCATGAGCATCCTAGTAGCCCTTCCTTGCATCTGTTCCCAGTTTAGCTCACAATTCTGGAATACGGATGATTGAACTGCTCATATTGCCAGTCTGTTACACTGACAGTGATATACATTCAAGACAGCTGTATCTCAGAGAGCTGTTGGAAAAACGCCATCATATTCATCTGATATCTTTTGGAATGTCAACTAAAAAGCAAACAAATCGTCAATGTTATCTGTGTTTATGTAAGGTTGGCTATTTTTTTAGAGGCCAGAAATGAATGACTGTGTTAGAGAGCACTTATTAAGTAGTGTTTCAAATTCTGTTCTTAATTATCCTGTACAGATTCATTTTAATCAGAATGAACAAGCTTGTGCAGGTCTGACTGAAAGAAGGATTTGTCCCATTGAGTTGGATACTCTTACAAATAGGTAGCATGTAACTCAGTGGGTTGGGGATAAATAAGTTCTCTGATTGCCGTGATTAAAATAGAAACAGATTGTCCTGTTTTCATGAAGGTTGCCTAAATTAACCTGAACTGTAGATGCAGAGCGCTGGAAGAAATATCACTGGGCTGACTTTGACTAAACTGTAATTCTTTTTCCTTTTCTTAATATCAAGAGATGCAAGAATTTAATTATTTTTAAGGCAGTGGGCTGTGAATAGGTAGAGAATAGAGGATTATTTGTTAAGTCTGGTGTGCAAGGTTAATGAGAAGATCACTTAATTTGCTGTTTACTTGCTTTGAGCTTAATCTGTGCTGCAGTCCTGCATCAATCATTATGGCCCACAAAAAGACATTAAAGACAGAAGTATAGAAGACAAATCTCACAGTTTCATTTCCCAGTTTTTAAAAATTAGAAGAGGCATTTATAATCTTGGTCCAATGTATCACAACCCACGACGGGCCCACAGCAACACAACTTGAAGTTTTAGGTACCCAGTGTGTACCTGGGCCTCCTTGTTCCCCAAGAGCCCCCTACATCATTTCACTTGGAAATCTTTCACCCCTAGTCTAGTCTTTCACCATACTCGGTGCATCTAGGCTAAGCTCAGCTCCAAAGAAAATCAGGGCCTTGGCCATCATGCATGGAAAGGCAGGACTCGTGTGCAAGTGCTGGCAGCCAGCAGCCCTCTGGAGACCTCGCAGTAAAAGAGCTTTTTGTGAGAGGCCTGTTCCCTGTTCCCTCCTTGTGGTATCTCTATCACAGCTGCCCAAGGGACGGCACTTAGAATCTCGTCTGTCTGTACCACAACAAATAGCCAGGTGTCTCAAGTAAGCAGAACTTAGGTTGCTGTGAAATCCATACTCCTCCATGACACTTCTGTTGTTTCCTCAGACAATTAAAATTTTAATGATTTAAAGCCCTTTGGGAAAGCAAGTGGGACTGTGGAATTTCAGAGTGTGTTCACTGCAGAGAGATAGAGTGAGCTCTTTTTTACTTAAGAGACTCTCCTCTCAAGCATCAAATGCAAAACTACATTCAGTGTTGGCAGGACGTAGTTAACCTTGCAACATGTGCTGAACTTGTGTTTCCAGTAGTGTGTGACAGAGAAGAACCAAAAATAGTTTTTTATGTAGCAGTTGTCTGTTTCCAGCATCTCAAAAGTACAGAAATTGATAAGAAAACAATGCATCTGATCAGGCATAATTTACATTTCTATTTCTGAGTTGAATGATTCTAATCAATAGATTCCACCATTTCAGTACTTGTGCTCTCTTTGTGCAGATATCTGTTTCCTCATCTATTGTTATGAATTACTGAACAAATCCATTCAGTAAATTTAAAGAAAATATTAACTGGAAATTTATTTAATAAAATAAGTTGCTATAAAATTATTTTGAGAGATAAGTTACTGTTTTTATGAGATTTATTTATAAAATACAATTAAATGTTTCTGGTTTAAGTTTAGTTGGTCATTGGAAACACTTTATGCTGAATTTTGAAATTTGAACTATAAATGTCACATTTTAAAATTAGGATATAGATATTTCACTAGTCTTTTAATAAGTCAGATGACTGACTGCTATTCATGTCAGGAAAGCTTAAAGAACTTAAACTCTAAGTAATGATCTTTTAAAATTGCTATTTAAAAAGCAGCTATTATATCTTTAGATGTGTTCTTTTACTGTATACACATAGTGTTGCTATTTGATGGCATGGCAGTTCAGCAGTTCCAGTGTAAACTAGATTCTACAGCTGCTCCTGAAGAAGAGTCAATAGGTGTGTGAGGTGTTTTTATTGCAATAAGTGTGCTCATGTATTTCTTGCCATTTACCTTCATAGAGAAACTAACTATATTCAACTAGGAATTTGCATTGTAATTTATCATTGATATGCACAGAAATACACCCTCAAAGAAATTATGAGATATTTGTTAGAAAGTAAATGGAAAAACTTGGATTATCCCATTCCCCAGGGTTATATAAGGGGCATTATCAAAAAAATTTGCACATAGATTTAAATATCTGGGCCAAATTTCCATCCAGCCTTGCATAAGCTTTTTCCCACGTGGCCTTACTTAATATTTCATCAGTTACAAGTTTTTATTTCATTTATGTGTGTGCAAGGATGTGACTTAACCAATGTAAATGGATTCTGACTAGATCTGGTTGACAAGTCCTGCAAAAAAAAGCGAAGAAAAAAATGGCTTCAAATTTCACAGAATTAACTACAGGTTGTTCCTACAGAAAGAGAGGGAGAGGGAGGAGGCCTAGTTACTTGTGTGGCTGGACTTAAACTAGCTTAATGAGAATGTGACAAAAATTGTATTTTCACCCTATAGTGATTCTAGATGGAGCTGCAAGTAGCCCTTTTTTCTATGAATACATGAATGATAGATAATCATAACAATCAATCTTTTTGCTTGATTTCAGAACTCTCTCAGAAAATGACAGTACCTCTTTACCACCTGCTGACTCCTGTACCAGTCCTACTAAAATGGATTTGTCATTTAGTAAGACTGCCAAACAGTGCCTAGAGGAGATATCTGGTGAGTAACAATAAGTTAGGAGAAGACTGTGAACTTCTGTATTTACATCTGTTTCTTACCACAACCTTTGTGATGAGTTGAAATGATACGTCTGACTTCTAATAATGAGTGGTGTTAAATACACAGAAAAGTTAGGTGATGCATATTTAGTGATTCAAATCCACTGTTACTTGAACTGGTTCCTTCTGCTCAAACACCCTCTTCATCATTTTGCAGAAACAGGGCTTTCCCAATCTAGGGTTTCATGTAATTGTTATTTTATTTAATCATACTGAATGTTCCAAGAGGAGCAGTGGAAAGTCAACTTCAGAAAGTTTAACACTCTCATTTAATAACATGAAATTAAATCGTAACATCAGAACTGAGACATAAATTACATAATATACATGTTGCTTTTATAAATGAATCTGTATTCAGAAAACAAGTCCTTACAATTGTACCTGACCTGTAAGCTGCTGCTACAGCTAAGCTGCTAAAGGTTGTGTTACAAGGAATTCCTTGTAAACATGGATTAAAGTCATTACTAGGTTACAAAGCTGAAGGGATGGGGTACTTTAGTCATATTGGAATAATTCCTTTGAAGTCAACAGAACCATGCTGAGTTACATCATCATTGGGTCTGGCCATGACTCTGCCTATGGATGCAAAAATCAAAGTGTGCTACAGCTCATTTTCTCATCAGGACTGAATTGCACTGCTGAGTTGTGTACAAGTTGTTCCAAAGGGACTCTGCAAGAGCTGTTACTTGGGGGCTTCAGGGTTTATTTTTGCTGTTGCTTTGTTTTGTTTTCCATTAGCATCTTTACTCTCATAATTTTACAAAAATAAAAGGTGATATCCTATCTCCCTGGTTTGACCTATAGTTTTGCCCCTTTACCACGATTTTTTAACATTTAAATGGATTTGTAATGAGTCATGTGGTTCTTCTCACACAGGATATAACTCACTTAAAGCACTAATTTGACACTTCAATCTAAAATTCTCTCTCCACCAGAAGAGAAATCAGATGCCCAAGATTTATGGGGGCTGTTTTGACATTTAGCTGACTCATACTGAAAAAGGTTTTGTCCTGGTTTGTCTCAGTCCCTTTGGAAGTTTTCTAACATCCTTTACTTGCACAGCCAGCTTCTGTGATAAATATGTCACTCTGAAACATGACATATTTGTAATGTTCTTTGGAGATGATGCATGACTGTAAAATATAAAATTACTTTTAATTACTCCAGAAACTGGTCTCCTTGTTCTAATATATATAAAGACTTTAATTGAAACTTACCACAGATCAAGAGACACTTCAAGGAATCATCCAGAGAGATGCTAGAAAAACACCAAACAATGCAATACCTGCTGAAATGATCAAACAGAATATCATGTCTGATGATCTTTCATTTTTCTGAACAGAAACGAAACAGTATCAAAAAGAAGAAAATGACAGAAAGAAAACTAGGCACCAGAGATGTTCCAAATCTGATTATTTAGACTCTGGCATTAGCCACTGATGGGCATAACAGGCTGTAAAGCAGAACCACTGGGAAAATGTGGTCAGTGATTTCCTGTGTGCATAGGGAAACAAAGGTGTGTCACTCGTATTTAACTGTTAGCAGCAAAAGGAATGGATCGAGTACTGTATTTGCTGAATAATTAATTGTCCGCATGGATGAACTATCACCAAGTCATTGGTGATTCTGTTGTTAGATCTGCATAGATAACAACTCATGTGATAGCTGCTCAGAGAAGTATTCCATGATGAATTAGCTATGAAAAAGAACAGTTAAATTCTTTTACTTAAAAGCATTTTTATTGTGGTATGATCAAGGGATCACACTAGTAGTAAAGGGATAGGCAAGGTTAATTTCCATGGTTTGGTCACTTATTTTCAGGGTATAAAGTGATGAATCCAGTTTCTTTCATTTTGATACTACTTTTTCCTGAAATTGTCAACTGTTCCTGTGGGTGGGCATCATCTTTGTATTATCTTGATCTTCTTTCGAAACTTGGTAGCTACCACCCTAGCACAATATGTTTGTAAGCAGTAAGGATCAGTAAGGATAATGCAAAACAGCGAACATCTGTGGAAATCACTAAACAGCTTGGAGGAGTGTCTTCATAAAGTGCTATCCCACCTGTATTGTGTTTCTGCTTCATTAATCATTATTATTTTTAAAGTGTGAAATATTTAGAACTAAGGCTGACGTCCTCAGGACTAGAATATTTTAGCCAATATTGTTGTATAAACTGTTTCTCTACTTTCTGAATATTTACACATTCTTTTTGTTATTGCTTCTTGGCTGAAGATTACTGCTCCCATAACCAGCCAAACTGTTCATATCAGAACTCCTAATCCACTTTGAAGCATTATCAGCCAATTGAACCTAAACTAATCCTTTAAGCATGTCTGGTTCAGGACTTCTTCATAATAAAGACAAAAGTTGGATGCAGAAAATATAATATTAAAATTATTCAGGAGTGGTGGCCAGGCACCATTCTCCTGGTGTAATTCAGGAACCAAACCCACGTTGATTTCCTTGCTGTAGTGGTGAAAAGTCATGGCTATGCTTTCTGTGTCCAGTAAGGCAGTTGAAATCCCTTTGCTACTGTCTAAACAGTGGTAATGGGAAAGTAAAAAGTAAAGCAAGAATCTATAGAGGGAGTTTTCAGTCCTCCTCTGCTTTGTCTTTCCTCCTCCAAGGAAGCTGGTTACCTTTATAACTTCTCCTGTCTTCCAACTCAGAGCTGGTAAAAGATGAAGTCAGACTCAAGCTGTTTTTTTCATGCCCACTGCTTTGCGAGTGATTTCTTGGTTTTGCCTGCATGGTTGTGAGAAGAGAATAGTGCTGGAAGGCAAGGGAGGTGGGGAGGCTGGTGGAGTCATGGACTCAGAAGTGTGGCTTATGGTTGTCCTGATAAATTGGACAACCTCTTTATTTTTGCCTTGTCACCAATAATCTGCTGCTCTTGGTGAATATATAGATGGCTTATGCCTAAAGCCAGTTTTGCATCTTGGTAGAGCTACTGTAAATCTTTTCCAATGTCTGTGGTGGGGATTTGTCCTAGATGTGATCTGAAGTGCTTCAGACTTTTTTCCCTACATTTTTTCCCCCTTTGAATATTCCACAGCACAGCCAGAGCAGCCCCAAGTGTTTCCACAGGGCATATGCAGATCAGCACTATAGCACACCAGAAGCAGTTTTTAGTCTTCCTGCACACCTGGAATCCCCTCTCTGTGCACAACTCCAGTGATACTTGTACTCCCACTGAATGGGCCCTGTTTGTAGGCATGAGATGCCTGAGGAGTAGTTCTGGTGTGTTCTGTGTATGGCAGGCTTGTTGCTCATGTGGCACACAGGTGTGCACACCTCTGTCCCAGACAGAAGCCTGAGACACCTAAATAAGCAACGATTCTGCATTCAAGTGTGAACACAATTTCTTGTGTGTACTTTATCTACCATTTGCCTCAGCAAGACTACTCAGTATCTATGCACTCAGATTCTGCTAAACTGGAATATACCTTTATAATCCTGTTTAAATAAAACAGGATTATAAAATGATAATGAAAAGAAAGGCTAATAAAGTAATCCAATTTGGCGGTTGGCATTCATGGTTTGGCTGGGAACAAGTTATTCTGACTTTCTTACCAACAATTTCTTCTTAAAGTAGCTGTGACATTTATAACCTTCTGCAACAAGTTTATTGGAGAAGGATATCAGTAAGTAAATTAGTTAATAATCCATTGTAAACTGTACGTCAGTAAACTACAAAGTATTATTTTATGAAATCAGTGATAACACTTGGCTTTCACAAGTGCTGGCATGTTTTAAGAGCTTAATGCAAAATGTTTGATTAAGTAATTATTCATGAATCTATAAATATTGTCTAATGATTAAAAATCTGAGGGATGAAGCAGAAATGAAACAGTACTTTTAAAAGTTATAAGCCTATCTCAATTTCAGGATAAGCATAAAAACATACAGATTTTAATATTTTATGTTTATTGTGCTTATTTTTTCCCTCTAAAATAAATAGTTAATTAATACATGCAGGAATAGTTCACTTTTTTTTTCAAGTACGCTTAGCTGAGGAGATTCATAATCTTATGCATTTCCAGATCTATTACATAATTCATTTGTAGGGTTCTGAAGCATCCACCAAGACTTCAAAGAAAGTCTTATCTGACAGCAAAATTTGCCCAAAGATTATTAGTTCTTAAAATAATTTTTATACTTCCTTTTATGAAAGAGACAGTAAAAATAAAGTAGTAAGTTACACTGACTGTGATGGATTGAGGAAGTTCCCTAAGATATTCTTGTAAACATATTCCTGCCTAGTGGGTGGAGAGCACACGGAATTGCAAGGTAGTTGGGGAATAATGCTGTCATGACATTTGCTCTCCTCCTATATTTTCTTCTTGGCTTAGAAAGAAGTATTTTTTGGTTGCTAAATCTAAACATTTTTAAATGGAGAGCTGGGCTTTAGAAAGCTACTTTTCAATAAATAAACCTGATGATTTTCCACATTGCCGTTTTATATTTTGGCAAATGACACCCTGCAGAGATATGTGGTAAAGCACAAGGATAAATTCAGTGTTGTTTCTACTGAGAACTTGGTCTAAGATAAATAATTATCTGCCATATCTGGGGGTGATCACAATGGCCAGTCTACCAAGTGGGGCAATGGGATTAATGGGAGAAAAGTTCATATAACTTTATAATTAAGGGATGTAGTAAAATGTTTGTACCACAGGAGGGCTGATGATAGTTGTGTGATTAGCCTCAGTACCTCTGTATAAAAGCATGTGACTCATTGTATTTTCAATGTATGTCGAAATGAGGCAGATGAATGCTGCAGCTGCAATCTACCTTCACATGGCTCTTACACAGTCCAGGTGTCATTCCCTTTTTAGTATGATGGTCTGTGATCTGTGTGCTGCTGAAGGGAGAAGTAACAGGTCAGCAGAGACACTGAGGCCCACTGGGCTGCCCAGGATGCAGCTGTTCCGCTACCAGAGACCCATCCAGCCTGCAGGGTTGTGGCACCTATTGCCAGCGCCCTATGTGAGGTTGGGTGTGGCTGATTGGGTCAACATTTTTCAGCCCCTGCCATAACTTTTTCTGCTCCCAGCTAGGAAGAGGACTGACTATACCTGTCCAGTTCTGGCAGTCTTGTGTCTGGTCTCTCGTGTTGGAGCTGAGCAGCTGTGCGGTGCACTGCTTCCCTAGCAGAGCATTGCTGAGCACAAGGGGTGTGCCCTGCCCATAAGGGTTCCTGAGGTCAGCTGCAGCTCTGCACTGTTGGCTGCTGCATGTGATCATGCACACTTGGAGCCTGGATAGAGGCAGAGCAGGTCTACATCTGCCTACAGCTTACCATGGAGATAAATCACTGCCTACAGGTGCTAGGGTATGAAAGGGCAGGTGGGGAAGTTACTCATGGATTTGAAATATCAGGGAGAGATTCAGACCTGCTCTTTATGGTAGGAAAAAGAGCCTGTTCTCTTGATTCCAAGATAATCATAAGGAGAACTTTGGCATCCCAGGGCCAAATCACAGAATCACAGAGTAGTCTGAGTTGGAAGGGACCCAGAAGGATCATCAAGTCCAGCTCTTAAATGAATGGCCCATGCAGGGATTGGATCCATTGGATCCTTGGCATTATTAGCACTGTGCTCTGACCAACTGAGCTAAAAACCATTATCCTTCTTATTAATTCAAAATGTAGCAATGGAGAATACTGTACTAATTTGAGTATAAATTTAGGATATAAAGCTAATTAATGAAAAAGGAGTGAGATTGCCCTTCTTTTGCGAGATTCTCTATTGTCAATACCTCCCTCTGAGGACTTTCTAACTGCCACAGCTTGATCAGGCATGTTGGACAGGCTGGGACAGCACATGGCACTGTCAGTGCTCACCAACACAGGGGTGTGCAGGCAGTGCTGGAACTCTGGACAGCACCAGCACCACACCAGCTCTGGATACTATCAGCATCCACACCACACCAGGCTCTGCTGCAGGCAGGCACCAGCACATTGATACAACCCTTCCAAGTGCCCATATGTCACTGCAGCTGGCAGACCCTGGGAGTAAACACAGCAGTCTTATCTTTTGTTTCCATGCTGAAAAAGTGATAGGTGTTTAATATGTGGGGCAGTTTTGTGCTCAGGCAGACAGACCATTCCTCTTGCCTCCTCTTTGACTGTGTTTTCTAGGTAGGGATGGGAGTGGTACCTCCTCTTGATGTGGAACATGTCTTTGTCATTGCTTTAATATGGAAAACTACCATTACTTTAGGCTACTGATTTTTTTTCTGAGTTACTCTGTGTTTCTGAGAGTTATCTAGGAAGAAATGTACCTTTCCTTCAAAATTTCCAAGAATTTTCCCCTGTGTATCTTTAAAACCTGTAAACTGAACCAGTGAAAGGCAAGAAATACACACTAAGGTTTCTGTTAACATCTGTTTATTCGTACAGGAAATCTGTGAACAGCTTGTAATTCTTAGGGTGGCATTTTTAAAGGTTATTTGTCTGTCAAGGTTTCTCAGGTAGAGACTTGAGATGAACATATTTTTACACTGACAAAAGCCCTTTATTTTTATACAGCAATTTTATTATTTGTAGATTTCTACATAATGTTTTGTGAAAATAATTTCCCCCAGGTAAAAAGTTTGTATCTAAAATATTATAATTAAATCCACCTATTTCTTTGTTCATCTGTCCATTTTTTCTGGGACTAATATCTTTTTCTTTGTGAGAAAAGGCATACATTTAAGCATAAATCTTCCTTCTCTCTGGATATTGAATTTAAAAATAGCATTCAAAATTGCTGAAGTTAATTCAGACACAATACCAAATTGCTTTATAAAAAATTACTCCTCCATAATAGGTTTTCTTCAGAATATTGTGAAACAACGATTTTTTTACAGCTTTTTAAATTCTGTACTAGCCTCTGATTCTCTCAGAGGTGCAGACAGGGTAGCTTTCTAAGGAGAAATTAAATATTTCCTTTTATGAATCATCTTACCAGAAAAATGCTGTTGTGTTCCATGTCTTGTTTTATGATCTTAAATTATATTTTTTTTTTTATTTAGAGCAGAAAATGCAAGACTGAAGGTCCTTTTGCAGGTCTGGTTTTAGCTTCCTGCATAGGGAGTAACAGTGATATGGAAGAAATAGTTTTTCATCCTTACCTTTCAGGGAGAAAAATAGGATTTGACCATGAGCTAGATCTGTTACTGTAGCATCCCATTCAGGTGAAGCTGTTTCTTGAAACCTGTGGCACTGTAAACTGGGCAGAGGCTTCTGTGTCTCCGGTTTAATTCACCAGGATGTTTGCTGCCATGGCAGCCAGCAGCATTCACTGCAGTAGCAGAGAAGAGTCATATATCTGGGAATGCAGGTTGAATACTAAAATGTAAGGAGGCTTGTGCTTCAGTGGTTAATTTTGGCTCTTTATTGAGCTCTGACGTGGAGGCTCTACTTGCAGTTCTGTGTCAGCCCATCTAAAGTGTAGAGCTGTGCACTAGGATCAGTCATGAGCTGGTGAGAGGGAGGGAAAAGCCCGAGACGGTACTTGTGCCTACTCCGGATTTCAGAAGGCAGCAGCTGTAGAAAGAGATGCAGGCCCACTGCTCTGATGAGACTGGTGATTGGATGGAGAGGGGAGAACACAGTTGGCTTTTGGGATTACTTCTGTGCTGGAGCAGAGTGTTTGATCAACTCTCTTCTGCTTGAGAGAATTCTAAGTGAAAATGACTGTAAGTACTGCAGATTATTGTAACGGACGAGAAGTGGCTTAGCAGAGAGAGCAGTTTATTTTAAAGAAGATGACTGTGCCTGTCTAGTACATAGACTGCATGTAGCTGTGCCTTCAGTGTGAGTGCAAGTATGTGCTACCTGGGGGGTGCAGTGTGTGGTGATGCAGGGAGCACCGCCCACACCTTTCAAGGGAATTGAGCTGCTGTCCCTCTCAGAAATATGAAATCTGACTGAGGTGAAGCCCCAGCTGGAAGGATGCAGCGATCTGCTGAATTGTCTGTGTTTAAAGGCACGGAGGTTAGAAGAGGGTGTGTTCGTCTTCAGAAGCAGAAGTCTCTAACCAATCTCACGCTCATCAGTGAAGGGGAGAAGAGGCGATACTCGTACAGGGAGAACTGGTTTGGAAACGCCTCCAAGTCCAGCCAGAGTTACCAACAGCGGGATGCAGAAGCTGGGTGCAGAGGCTCCCTGTCCAAGGCATTCTCACAGTCAGTGCACTCTCTCTGCCACTCCAGCCTCACCACACCCCAAGCATTTCAGGGGACGCTACTTGTTGGAAGCAGGACATCCAGGAGATCAGGAGACCAGTGTACAGGTGAAGGCTTTCAGACTGACAATGAGGACAGCAAAAAATACGATGATGAAAATGCATCCTGCACATCCCATTTCCCCAGCAGGACCTGGGCAGAGGAGGAAGAGGAAGGGTGCTTGCGTGAAGGGACTGCACATCTGGATGAAGATGTCATAATAACAATGCTGGGTGACCTAGAGCAGGTCCTTTATACTGATATTTTAGGTAAGTTAACTTCGGCTTGACATCAGGAAGGAGACCCAAGTGTTAGCGCATATCTGCATGGAGCAGATTTTTGATCTTGACAGTGATTTCCCAAGACAGAACTGGGTTTATTTCAAGTAATATGCAAAAAATAGGGTCTAGCCATTTCTTCTTTGTTTGTTTACTATGACCTCTTAAGACTGTGTGAAACGAAGACAAATGTCTAAATTGCTTTTGATGGATGCAGGGGCAGCAACAGCCTGTGAATAACTGAACATAGCTTGCTTAGCTTTTTGAAAAATAAGGTAAAATATTTAAGTGCTGTTAATTTATTGTTAAATAGTTTTATTTTGATGACATTTTTTTTCATTAATTTGAAATTGATATCTTGAATCCAGGTTTTAGGTGGGACAAAAGGTCTCGGCCTTCCTACAAACTTTCCCTCCAGTATTTCTTGCCCCTTCACTAGCCCCCCTGCAGATAACTGCAACACTGCATGTGGAATTGTAAGTACCAGGGTCTCAGTTTAGCTTAGATATCCAGTTTTGCTATATCTGTGCATGCCAGTGAGTATTTGAAGTCCACAACCATAGGTGCTTCAAAGGCTTCTGTGTTACTGGCTTTACTTTTCATCTCTCATCCCTTTATAAGAATGCTCAAAGTGTTCATTTCCAAAGCTTTGTTCTGAATCCAGTTAAATGGCTGAAGTAGCTGCTTGCTTTTCAAAGGTTATATGCCATGTGTCCAGCCTGGAGTTTCTTGCTGGTAATTTCTTGCTGATTGTGTTTAAACATTAAAGACAAGATTTTTGCTGTGTATGTAGTGTAAAAAGCTGTCATCTCAAAACAAGAAAGAAACAAGAATTCTCTTTGTATGCATACCCTTTATTATTAGACTGTACCAGTAGGATAAAACGGCTTCTGCCAGAAATCAAAAGCTTGCTAGCATAGGAGACTGAGCTCTAACCTGCCTCTGCTCCTCTTCAGCTGTTTTTCACTGACAAATTCCTGCTCTTTTCTAAGCCTCAGTTTCCCTGCTTGCAGAGTAAAACTGGTACTTTCCTTTCTGAATTGAGTTAACATCTAATAGTGGAGAATTCTCTGGGGGAACGTTCATTATTTGTAAATCCTTTTATTCAAATCAGACAATTGATGGAATTGTTGCTCTCCCATTTTCTTTGGGCTGTGATTACATGTCCAGAAGAACAGAAACTATTATGAATGGTATTACTGAATATGAAATTGTGGGTGAGCTTCAGAAATGTGAATGTAAAAGTCTGACCTAGGTATCTAGTGGTTTCTGTAAAATTTCTGTTTTGATTTCCTGTGAAATTTTGTTCCACACGGTGGAAGAAATCAATGTTTTCCAGAAATTTACTGAGAGAATAATGATTCACTGTTTATTGGCAAAAATTTGGGGAAAATCTTTTGGAATATTTATGTTTAATATAAATGGTGAAGCTACAAATGATTGGAGCAAATGACCTTTCTTGTCAGAGGAACAGAATTTTGGCAGAAAGTTTCGGGTTACCCTGGTTTTAGTCTTATCCCAGTCTTCCCAAGTGTGAAACAGAATGTTTTTTTCTTAGTGTACAAATCAGAATCACTTGAGGTAACAAGACAGCGAACTTTTCTGTCCATGTTAGCTCCAGCAAATATGGCCAGACTCTATGATGGCAGTGTGCTATATTATAAGAAACAGGTACCCAGAGGAATCTGGGATCTCTTTGAACCCAATCCTGATGCAATAAACACCATAGTGTCTCCACTAGCAGGCATGGTGTAGGTAGGTTTCAGAAAAATAAACATATTCATCATCCCTATGGTCCTCTTTACCGAAGGAGGCTTGATGTGGATGGGGAGTCAGTGCTGTCATGAAAATGTAGGATCTTGTACTCAGTATAGAAAATTTCTTCACTGCCATGTTCAATGATTTATACTTTTTGACTTACTCATCCATGGTACAGGAGGATTCCAGTGATAGGGACTTTAGAGAATGATGGAAAGAAAAAAGAATAATTCCTTTTAAGCCACTCTCAAAGTTAATGTGAGAATTGTTTAAATAGTACTATGTAGTATTTTAATATAATAAAACTTCAGTTTAAACTTTTTTTTTAGTTAAAACTGGTGGAAATGTTTTGAAATTATCCTCTGTGTCACTGAGAGATCAAAAGAGATTAGATCTCAAGCTTTTCACCTCTGTAAGACAGAATAACACCAATTTTATGGTATAATTTGTCAGAAAGCAAAGTATTCTTCACTGTGAAAATATATTTTGGCAGCTTGCCATATATGTACCTTTTTATTTGATGTATTGCAATTATACCTCAAGGCTTTGTTATGCCATTTACTGTGCAATACATATTAAAAAAGACAGTTGCTGTCATTTTTGCTGCAAGAATTTGCAATGTTAACATACAGCAAAGGACAACTGACAAAGATAAACAAGGAAGGAAAAAGGCAAGGTCACTGTAAAATAGGAATTGTATTCAGTTCCTCAAATAAATATAAAGTATTGCTTTGCCTTCAGTTCTGCCTGCATAGACCCCTGAATTTGTCTTTCTGTGTAAATAGAAGATCATCTTATACCAACAAGCTACCCTTTCATGTCTGGTTCAAGGCAGTGCAGGTAACATTTCCTAGATCTTTCCTATGTTGTGGTATTATGGCAAGAATATAACATGCTCCTGGAAGTCAATTTGAAGGCATTTGGCAGAGTGGGGAAGGCAAAGGGCAGTGACAGTGTGGAACTGAGTGCACCACAGACAGCTGGCTGGAGGCAGGCATGGACAGTGTGCCTGGAAATTGTCTGGGCTTTAAAAAGCAGGCTCAGTCTAACAGGATGTAAATGTCTTCAGCTTAGCCTGGCCATAAGCCCTTTTGCCTTGCAGAAATCTCCAGCGTGGTACAGAAACTTCTGCAAAGAGTTAGTGGGATCCATGAGTCCATTGATTGCCAGTGCTTAATCAAACACATCTAGCTTGAAACACAGGAACAGCAGTAATTTCAGTGACTGCGAATATTTGCCTCCTGCAAGGCACTACATGTAAGAATGTACACAGGTAGTTCATTTTATGGAACTAAATATTGTGAACAGGCATGACCTTGGGGAGTGGCTTGAGAAGAGAGAATTTGGCAGCAGTGCAGGGCCTGTATCCCTATTGCTTGTTTCCGTCCTGCCCAAGTGTTGATCCCAGTGCCAAACCAGACATTTATAGACATTAGCATCATTAAAGCACTGAAGGATTTTTTGTGGGTGATAAAATAGGCAAATATAATTTCCCAAAGGACTGTTTGGCTGCAGTGAAGAGGACAGAAGACACAACCAGGGCAAAGTAGATAGGAAAACCTCAAAATGGCATTGCTGTGAAAGCTGATTTGACATTAAGCCACAACTGCAGGTTATGTTGGCTAGTTCAATGCATCATTTGCCTACTGAGGAAAAATTAAAGCTTATATGAAATATATATTAAATAATTTATTTCTATTTAATATCAGGAGTTGAGATTTTTCTTAACAGTCTGCAGAGTGTTTGGGCAATAGAACCTGACTGCAGAAGGTCTGTGAGGTATGATGTGAAATTTGTAATTCATAGAGTCAAAAAGGAATTATTTGCACTTCAAGTTCAGCATTTTAGATGTAACTCTAATACTGATGCTTCTTGCCAGCCTTCTTATGAGCACAGTTACAGAACATGATCAGAAGTAGAGCCTTGAACAAATCAGAGATTTTTGTCACAGAATTTCTTTTGAAATTCTCATATTGTTCAAAAGTAAAACGAATTAAACTACCTTGATCTATGAATTTGCTAGAAAACCTGCATTTCTGTTTCTTTGTGTATGACTACTGGAAGCTTCTTTGAGGTTGATTTTGTTTCTCTTTTTTAGCATATCATATATAACTTCTCCTTTTTTTAAATTTGTTTTTAACCGTATGAAGTAAACTTTGTTCAGGATGTTCCAGGTGGAGTTCTGAAAGCTTCATTATCTGAAATATGAGAGTAGCTTTTCATAATGGATCCTGAAGGCTGTTGAAACCTGTAATTGTATAAATGATGCATGTGCTTAGAGTGTTCAGATCTGTATCCCAAGAAGGATATTTTATTTTATCCCCTATGAAGAATAATGTCCCTCTTCAGGAAAGCATTACAATCCAGAAAAATAGCTTTATTAAATGCCTTACTTAAGAAGTACTTTGAAGTAGCCTGGATGTTAAGTGAATATTGAAGAGCCGTTCTAAGAGTCATCCCAGTTTTTTCCAGACACAGATTCACTGTGGCTTTTTTTCCTACTGAGTTATGTAAAATGTCAAGGACTAAAAAGGGACTCCATAATGTATCAAGTGGTCTGGGCTGCATCATGCCTTGATTATGGAGGATAAAAATCTCAACACTGTAAATCAGCGCTTCATTAATAGATTTGGGCCTTAACAGAGATACTTTGGTGTGTTTGTTAACATACCATATGTTATTTATAAGCATATGTGTTTTATTAATGAGAGAATGGAGTTTTATTTTTTAAAAGATTAAAGGGACAGCCCTATTTACAATCATATGTGTGTGTTCTCAGCTGTGGATACATGTGTGCACTTTATTCAACCTTGTAAACTCACATGCTAAAGTATATGCTGGTTTTATTGTTTTCTTCCAGGGGAAGACCCTGAAACAAGGAGAATGAGAACCGTCAAGAATATTGCAGACCTGAGACAGAATTTGGAAGAAACCATGTCCAGCCTTAGAGGGACCCAGATAAGCCACAGGTATACTGGTTTTGTGTTGACTAATAAAATATGGACCATGGGAGAGTATTACTAGTTGCTGAATGAGTGACAGACTTGCACGGAAAAATTAGTTATGACACTACACTGCCTTAGCAACTTACATGAGACTTTAATATATTACACTGTCAAAGCGTCTTATAAAATCATTCACAAAGACAGTTATTGTTTCATACACATTTACTTAGAGGCCGATAAAATTTATTTTAGCTAATTTTATAAGTAGATGTTGGGGATGAGCTTAAATGCAAGGAAAAATCTGAATGTAAAAAATAAATATGTTGGCAATGGGAAAAAGACACACTAGTCTAGTGTTACAGTTTTGAGCTCTCCAGGTGTTGTTTATTTCTTCTCTTTCCCTTTTCTTCTCACATGAGCTTCCTTTTAATTTTATTGCAGATCAACCACTGCCTCCTGATTGGTCCCTAGGGTCTCTGCTAATTTTATAACACATGAAATATATCTCAAGTATTCCATGCATGTGATTATTTTCAATCAGACTAAGTCACACACTCTGGTGTGTGACTGGATTTGGTGGTCAATTCACTACGGTAGATTTTCCACCAAACTATCTCACAGCACCTTCAATCACATGCACAGATTACCAAAGCCCCTAGGGTCAATATTCTCTTGTCCTAATTTTGGTTAAGATACCAGATGTTTAGCACCATTCCCACAAGTAGAGTTTATAGAATCATGGAATCATAAAATTGTTTAGGTTGGAAAAGACCTGTAAGATCACCAAGTCCAACCATTAGCCCAGCACTTCCAAGTCCACCAATTAACCCTGTCCCAAAATGCCACATCCACAATTCTTGTAGATACTTCCAGTAATGGTGACTTTACATCTTCCCTGGACAGCCTGNTGGTAGATTTTCCACCAAACTAGTTTTCTCACAGCATCTTCAATCACATGCACAGATTAGCAAAGCCCCTAGGGTCAATATTCTCTTGTCCTAATTTTGGTTAAGATACCAGATGTTTAGCACCATTCCCACAAGTAGAGTTTATAGAATCATGGAATCATAAAATTGTTTAGGTTGGAAAAGACCTGTAAGATCACCAAGTCCAACCATTAGCCCAGCACTTCCAAGTCCACCAATTAACCCTGTCCCAAAATGCCACATCCACAATTCTTGTAGATACTTCCAGTAATGGTGACTTTACATCTTCCCTGGACAGCCTGTTCCAGTGCTTGACGACCCTGTATTCATGAAGAAACTTTCTCTTCATGCCTAATCTAAACTTTCCCTGTCACAATTTGAGGCCATTTCCTCTTTTCCTATCACTTGTTATCTAGGGGAAGAGGACAACCCCCATCTCACTGCAGCCTCCTTTCAGGTAGTTGTAAATAGTGATAAGGTCTCCCCTGAGCCACCTTTTCTCCAGGCCANTCCACCAATTAACCCTGTCCCAAAATGCCACATCCACAATTCTTGTAGATACTTCCAGTAATGGTGACTTTACATCTTCCCTGGACAGCCTGTTCCAGTGCTTGACGACCCTGTATTCATGAAGAAACTTTCTCTTCATGCCTAATCTAAACTTTCCCTGTCACAATTTGAGGCCATTTCCTCTTTTCCTATCACTTGTTATCTAGGGGAAGAGGACAACCCCCATCTCACTTCAGCCTCCTTTCAGGTAGTTGTAAATAGTGATAAGGTCTCCCCTGAGCCACCTTTTCTCCAGGCCACTCCTTCAGCCACTCCTCATTAGACTTATGCTCCAGACTCTTCACCAGCTCTGTTGCCCTTCTCTGGACTGCCTCCAGCTTCTCAGGGTCTTCCTTGTACTGAGGAGCCCAGAACTGGACACAAGATTTGAGGTGTGGCCTCACCCATGTCAAATAGAGGGGGATAACAATTTCCCTGCTTCTGCTGGCCACACTACTCAGGCCAGGATGCCACTGACCTACTTGGCCACCTGGGCACATGCTGGCTTATGTTCAGCCACTGTCACGAGCAACCCCGGGTCCTTTTTCATTGGGCTGCTTTCCAGCCACTCTGTCCCCAGCCTGCAGCACTGCATGGGGTTGTTGTGACCCAAGTGTAGGATCCAACACTTGGCCTTGTTGAACCTCACACAATTGCCCTTGGCCTATTGATCCAGCCT
>VYXD01008480.1:751563-849268 GCA_013397195.1 Hylia prasina
TATTCCTTCCAATTTACCTTGCTTCAGTTACCATAAGAAATTAATCAGAGAGGAAGATGGATTTTCTGCAGCGGGTATTACATGGGATATGGCTATGAGAATTCTCAGTGGTATTACATTACATTTCATTTATTGTGCCTTCTACTTCCTCTATACTTTAGCATTTGCCTCCTGGGACTTGTAGAGGGAGTAGTTGAGGAACATTCTTGGAGTTCAAAGCCTTTTTCAAAGTAAGATGAGCCAAAAGAGATTAGATATAAGCACACAAAATGGATTATGTTCTTCGGAAGAATAAGGTTTGCTGCAATGTAAATTGTAATGTTTCCAAACCACCTTGTGATGTTCGTGAAAACTCTTAGGGAAGTTTAAAGTAACTATTAGAGGGGAATATAGCTCCACAGAGTTCAAATACTGTCCTTCCACTCCTACACCTGCAGAATTTAGTGCAGTGTGTCATAAGCCGCAGTTTTCTTCACCTTCACTGGTCAACACAGGTTGTACAACCTCTTTCCCCTCACATCCCTTGAATGCAGTAATTCTTTCTTTTTCACCTTATCTTTGGATGAAACCCAAAGTTTTAAAGTTTATACTGCTTAGTGTGCTGTCATGACCCACTTCAGCTACTTTGCTGTTGCATTGAATCTGGGCCCCTGTACTACAAAGTTCTTATGCTTAAGGAGTCTCCCAGATGCTTCCACCATCTGCCACATGTGCAGAAGATTTGGCAGTTATCTCAGATTAGCTCAGGCTGGCCTGTTTGTTCTCAGCCAAACCATAATAACCATAATACATAATTAATTATAATAAAATAATTCCAGATTTTGCCTGTAAAGGAAAAAGTTAGTTTATTAGCTAACTTCCTGCATAAATGACTATAAGTTTTCTTCTGGTGTTTGTCTAAGTAGATGAGCCTTGAGTTCAAATAGTGTGCTTTTGTAAAAGGAACTTTTCCAGAGTTCAATAGGCATTGAACTGCAAGCTGTTTCATAGGGTTGGTCGTATCAGAAGAGGCTGAGACATCATGAACAGTAACTTGAAATCCAAATAGAATACGATGCCTCTTCTCATACTATACAGTTATAGAAGCACATTGAAATTTCTACTTTCATTTGGAATTTATGCCATTGGGATACTGCTAAATGGAGTGCCATACTTCATGTTTTGCCTTTCTATCCAGGTGATTCTGTGTGATGTGTGTTTCATCACTTTACTAATACTGTGTTTTCTGCTATGTGTCTCTGCAGTTTGGTATTGATGTGATCATTTTTCTGCCAAGCTGCAGCTATTACCTGTTCTGTTTGCTGCTTCTGGTTGCAAAGCAGGATTTGCTATGGATGAAGGAAATGTATATGCCACAGCATTGAACTATTCACTGTGTGCACATATTCAACCCTCTACCCTTTCCTTTGCCAACATTTCAGGTCTCTCCAGCACTGGGTACCTGTGTCTATGGCAGTAAATACAAATATCCATCCTACAGATATGAAGCAATAAATAACACAGAAACAGATATACCTTCTTTTTGTTGTCTAAGGCTTTCTTGGGCAAAACTGAGTTTTGATGTAAAACTTCACTGTGTAGGGAGGCTTCCAATGTCTTTGCATCTGCCTTCACCACTCAGTATGCCTGTGACTGTTACTCTGTTCACAATCTAAAAAGTCATTGTAGGCCATAAAGTCAGCATGGTTCATATAATTGTGTGATCTGCTATCATCTTCTTGGTTGTGTTTTTATAATATTAGTAAGTTCTTAGGATATTTGAAAAATTTTAAACATCTATACCTCACTGTTTTTGCAGTTCAAAATACCTGTGGAAGCCATAATTATAGAATCTCTCTTGTGAAGCAATTTAAATTTTAAAGTGTTTTTACTGTTATTGTTCTATACTTTTAATCGTCTCTGATTTCTTTTCACAGCTGTGGTGTTAACATTTCCCACCATTTACTTTTTTATTATTCTCAAATGATCCTGCATTTTCAAAGTCTCTGGTGTAAATCTTTCCTCATCTTGGCATCTGCTAGGCCACCAAGAAAGTTACTAGTTAGAAGTACCTGTTTCAATGCGTATCTCAGCTTTTATCGTTTCTGCAAAGTGGAAAGCAGAGGCTAAATTTAAGTACCTAAAGCATAAATATGTGTGTATCCATGCATGAAGGGCAGAATAATTTTTTCAAAAGGAGCACTCCTGGAGTTTTGGCTCATTATGTTGTTAAGTATTCAGAACTCTTTGAAGACAAATTCCTTATTTTTGAAAGCATAATGAGAAACAAATTTTTCAGTAATATGATTTTGTACAGCATTATTAATTTAGAAAGAATGCTATTTGAATTAGTATGATTTGTTTCTGGTCATGCTTTCAAAAGTCACGATTTGGACAACATAAAATAGGCAAAGCAACTGGACTTTGATCTAATTTTGCAAAGTTCACCCTTCTTTACTTGCTTTAAGCATCTACTGTAATTGCCCATAGAACCACAAACCAAAACATGGAAACATTAGCCAGCTGTGTGGATTTAGGTTCAGATACTACATTAATATCAGTGACATAAACAAACTGCATTGTTAACATACTGACATTAGTATGTTAAACTGTCATGATCCTGCAACATCATGTCTGTAGACACATTTTTTTGCACCCAGCTTACATAAGAAAATCACCCTCAGTAAAGCAAATGTGAATGGCAGATGTTTACCTTAAAACAAGACCAGGCTGCAAATGACAAATTAAGTTTTATGATTTAAAAATTTTTAAGTGGAAGAGAGACAAGTAGTTTAAGTTTAGATTAAAAGAATTATTAGAAATAAGTATTTAAACTTTTACAGGAATACAAGAAAAGTACATTCTCATGCAATGCTAAATGAGTTGAGCATAGTTTGCTGTAGGTTCATTGAATGAAAGGCTGGCTCTTTAGAGATGACACATATAATATTCTTGTAAATGTACTTTTTAAAAGTGGATGGTGTGGAGCTGGGTATTAATGACATGCAGTCTGTTGGCATTTCTGCTTATTTCAAAGTTTGGTTTAATACTTTAAAAATTTTTGAAGTGAGTCAGGACTTTATCTTTTATTAATAGATTTCTAATACTTCAGGCAAAATGTAGATGGTTTGATTGCAATCTACTTATGAAGAGATTATCAATGTATTTAAAAAAATTTTCCAAGACTCAGCTTACAGTTTCAGCAGCAGCAATATTTTGGTCCACCACTGTACTTCATTGTTACCAGCAAAGACTACTGTACTGCCTCTTTGTGTTAAATAAAACATGGGTAGTGTGATTTAAATCATTAACCAAAAATACCCCAGGTTCAAATATAAAAGTCAAGAACTTGAATCTCCCGTGTGATACTTACTTGAGTCCTGAAGTCAAGAAACAAATTAATTTCTTTAAATGTCTTGATTAGTTTTATGGCTGGAGGAAACAAATATTGTCATTTTATTCTCCTGCATGGCTATTTTTTAAAAAATCATAATGAAATTTGTAATAAAAGAGTTGCAATTGATATTACAGTTGTAACATTAACAAGCACATGGTATTTTAGACAGAATCCTCATAAAACTGGCTATAAAAACATGGATTTTCATGATTTATTATTGGAGATAAAACAGGTCATGGTTGCTAAGCTGTCTTTTGTTCTAAATTCCCTGAGAGATACTTACTTCTTGGTTAAGTAATTTTTTAAAGAACTGTTTTTATAATAGTTGCATTCCAGACTGAGGTAGTTGCATGCTTGTCAAAATAAAACATATGAATTATAAGAACATTCCAGTAAACTCTTTCATGGAAAGCAATTAATTTGTAACACTATAAAAAGCCTTTGCCTTGGATTTATTAGGTTTAAGTTTACTTCAAAGAAAATATGAATTTGGCACTTCAGCAGTGCCAAAATAGGTAGAAAAACAGAGAAATAGGTAAAAATGAAGAGCCCCATCATAATGGACTTTTTATATTCATGAGATGCTATGAGAAAGGGGTTAAATAAATTGTTGTTTTGTACACCTGCATTGTCTCCTAGTTGACAAGTGGAAAAAATAGTTAAGTGAAAGGAAGAAACAATTAAATTTAAACTAAACATCTAAAGTGCAAGTGCACTTTGCTGCTCAGGCTGCAGGGCTACTTACAGTGCACAAGAGGGAAATTGAATGGTTTTTGACTCTTCCCTTTGCAATGTGCTGCTCTTGGAGGAGAAGAGTGATGCTGTGTCCTGGGCCTCCAGGAGAGCAATGATGTTCAATACATTTTGGAATTGAAATTGCATTGCGAGGTAACTTTATCATTAGTGGTTAAAGATAGCTGAGATCCAGATGAAAACTGGTCATGGGTTATCTATGATAAAATTAAAGGAAGGATGTCTCTAAAGCAGTGCAGGTTAAAAAACATGGGAGCCTTTTATTTTCTTTGACAGAGAAATAGACTTTGAACACTGTAGGCTGGCTAAAGACTGTGTTCAAAGGGAGAGAGCATGAAGGGAAAGCTGGGAAGAATACCACGTGGCTGACAACCTGACAGCCAGTGCATACAATACCCTCTGCTGCAGGCTGCCTGCTGCAGAGCACAGCATGTGTTAACCTCTCCTTTTGGAAAAAAAACCCCATTCTCTCCATTTGCTTATATCAACATTTTACTTATAAAACTTAACAATGTCACCTCTAAGTCTTCTTTTGATGGAGAGAGAAAAAGACAAGACTCCTTCATCAATCTGTTCTCCAAGTACTGTTGTGGAGGGTTCCTACCCCTCCTGAGCCCCTTGTGACAACCTCAGCTCCACACAGGGAAGTGTTTGGTGCAGCAATATGCTGGGAGTTTGTTTTCATTTGAAGTTACAGCACTAATCTCATCTGTATCTAATTGTTAAAATATTAAGTCTTCAAAGATTTCCTTTGTAAACAAAAGATCGTCATAACAATTTTAAGCAGGATCAGTGGAACCCTCAATGAATTCTACGGAAGTTTTTTTGCGAAAGGATACAATAGATTTATAATTCAAACCTGCTTAGTGGATTGAATAAAATAATCTAAAATACATTATTTGAAGATTTTAAAACCAGATTTACCTAATTAAATTTACCTAAATAAATAAACTTTTAATCTCTCACCTATGTGCACTAGATTTAATTTCTGATGTGCTAAATTTTCCCTTTCATTCCTTTTGAATGCATTACTCTCTAGTATGTTTCATACTGCAGAATAGAATGTAAAATGGCTGCTAACCCTATCAAATGCTCTGAACGTAAATTCATAAAAGCAAAAATTGCTTTACTGCATTTTAAATACATATGTGGTGTTGGAAATAATTGTATTGTCCTGGCAAGTACAGTAACTGTTAAAAGAGGTGTTTGTCATTCCTCGAAGTGTTTTATCTAGATACAAATCTTATTGATATAAACTAGTGTCTTTTATGTTTACTATACCCAACAGTTTTGATCAGACACTAGGTATACTGATTAAAAAGTGAAAGTAGGATATTTTAAATGGATATGAATTCAACCAGTTTCTGGAAAAGAAATTACAGAGTCAGAAAACACTAATTTATGTATTGCATATCTTCTGAGAGTTTAATCAGTGAACAGATTCATACTGAGAGCAAGGACCTAAAAGCTCATTTTTTTTGATTCAAACTAGAAATGCACACAATTTTAATATCATTTTGAAGCTTATTAACAAGACATGAATAATAAAGGTACTTCATTTTTTTAAATCAAGCCTAGATCTTTCTCTAAGATATATTATTTACTGATTTAAATACTAAATAGACAAAATTTAATAAGTGGTCTTCATCTGTGGTGACTGGAGGACATGTAATGCTTTCTGAGAAGCCAGAGATCAGCAAAGGTGTATAATCTTCATGATTCATGAACCACCATCTGGAATTCCTCTCTGTCGACTGTACTAGGAACATTGCTAGACATCTAGCTTTTGGGTTATAACTGTTTTGAAGAATTTTTTAAAAAAGTAATTTTTTAAATTTTAATTTTAAATAAAGGAAGGAGGTATCTTTTAAGGGTTTTTAGGATGATTTTCCTAAAACTGAGTCTTTGTCTGTACATCAAAGTTATTGAAAGAGAAATGAACATGGTTTTTTAAGGCTGAAGATTTTTTCTTTTTCTTCTTTGAGTTAAAATCATCCCCCTCTATGAAGATTTGACTCAGTGTGCCACTTATGACCCAAACTTTCTGATGCATAACAAATAACTGAGTTTGCTCTATTTTACATCTTTTTCCTTTGTTCAGTACAGAAAGAGATTTATGATCCCTTCTTTTGTACATCTTTCTAATCATTTAAATTAACAATAGCAGCCGTACTCTTGAGAAATCGATTAGTATATGGTGGCTAAACTCAATGCAAAATCATGTAGGAAAAGTATTTTTTGTATTAAGAATAATAGATGTTGACAATGATAATTTAGAGCCATCCAGATAAATTTTGAAACTTATTATCCTAAGTATATTTTCAACAGCTTTCCCTAAACAACTTATTTTCAATAAAATTATCCACACATTTTCTTTTGAAATACATCTATTGGATTGGAAATTTTGGAAACTTTAAGACGACTGGGCTTGTGTGTATGTGTGCCATTCCAGCAAGCCACTGAATGGTTGAGTAGTGGTAAGTGAGCCCAGATAGCTCTGAATCAATTTCTGCAGCTTTCCAGTGTGGGCAGTAAGAACAGCCTACATCCCAGGAAATTTATGATAGATAGTTTATTAATATTGGATTGCTTGGCAGTGTTTTGTGAGATTCTTGGACTTACTGCAGCTATTTGGTCCAAGTCAGCACAAAGGCAATAAACACTGAAGGTAGCTGGTCAGCAATGCCACATGTAATTTTCGTCCTCAGTCTGTAGTGGGTTTGACTAATGCTTATTGAGGTAACCATAATTATTTCCTTGACAAGAGCTCCTTTAACTAGTTATGACTCTGCTACAGGGAGAACTGAAACATGTGGTATTTGCTGTCTTAAAGCTGCAAGGAAACTCTCCTGTTTCTGCTACCACCTTCTGTATCAGTTTCTGAAAAACCACCTTATTGTATTTGAGTAGCATCTTTGTGGGTTTTGTTCCCGGTATTTGCAAGGAGAAGCTGGGATAAAAGCCTGAGATAAATCCTAAGAAGACTAATCCAACTTAAGTACCTGACACTTGGTTTTATAGTATTTTTATTTGAAAACCTGAGCCGAGTTATCAGGAAATGAGCACTGTCTGAAAAGGAAAAATAGGAAAATTTAGGCAAAATAAATAATAATCTTTTGATTTTAAAAAAAGTGAGAATTGAAAGTAACCTAATAATTTCAGGATGGCTTGCACTACTGAAGTTGAAAAGCTATAAATAAAAATAGATTTTTAGAGGACAGTGTTAAATCTTTGCATGTTTACTATTCATCTTTTAGGCAAACAGAAATGCTCCTGAGTGAACTTTAAACAACTGAATCTTTCCCAGTTAATTGTCTTCTATTTCACTTTCGAATGTTTTTCCAAAATATTGTTTGCAGAAGTGTGCCATAATGTAGAAATTATGCTGAACGTGTTGTCAGGTCTTTCTGAATGGCACATGATTAGATTCAAGAGCTGGATGCTTAAGCTGTAGATTTAGCAAATTACATTCTCTTTTCATTTGACCCTGGAGAATTTCCTCAAGAGAAATTTGTGGATTAATGTACAAGCCATAGATTTTTAAGGAAACTCAGACATGAATGTTACTCTTCTTCCCTGTCTTTTTCTATTTCTGATAGGAAAATAAACCCCATTATGTTGAACAGCTATGATTTTAGAAGATGTGTAATAGTATGATGAGAATAATGTGGGTCTCTAGTGTATTTAAACAGCCTGACTTTTGCTATATGTTTTTTACTACTCAGCCCCAGTGAAAAAGATGAAACAGCTCCTATACTTCCTCTCTGCATACCCTACATGCAATCCTGTATTTGTCATTCAGAGCTTCCCAAAAGGGATTTTATTAGCACACTCTAAATACTCTTTACAGATGGACAAAATGATTTAGTACTTTCCTGAGCAGTTCTTCAAGATGAGTATATGTTAAGAGGGCAGTCAGAAAGTGACCTTCTGGCTGGGCTAAACCAGGAGCAGGAAGCTTCCAGAGAGACAGCAGGGACAGGCCTTCACCATGAAGAAGATGCAAACTGTGTTACTAATTATATATCAAAGCAGAATTATCATACATCTCCTAACACCTCAAGGTCTTCTAAAGAGACTGCTGACACTGTGCATAAAAGATAACAAAAGGGAGCTGAGGAGACTGCTGTTCTCAACAGTGTTCATAGCATGACAAGCACAGTGTGCGTGCCTGTGTAGCTGCCCTTTTGCTCAGGTTACTATGCCAGCAACGTCAGACACTGCAATATTCAGGGTCAATTTAACTCAACTGGGATATTCTCAAATTATTTTATAGGCTGTTGACTAAAAAAACACGCAAATATTTATTTTGTGTTTGGCTTTAGCATGGACATTTTGCCTTCCTTTAGAGAAACCTGGTTGGTTTTTTGTTGCAGAGGATGTTGGCCTGGTGCAGAGAGAGCACTAAGCATCCCTGTAAAGGTGCTGGTGGTTCAGAGGGGCCTAAAAGCTCAGCAGAGGGGATGTGGTTCCCTGAGCTTCATGCCTCAGCACTTGCCAGTTGCTGCGTGTAGCCAAATGATTGCTGAAGAACCCTTTGTGCTGCTCTTAATTACAAAAAACACTTCATTAATTGCCCATTTTCCCCAGATTGTGGAAATTCAGACATAGCCTGGAGGCATCAATATATTCTGTGTGCAGTTGGGATGAAACAGGGAATTTAACCTGCAGTAATTGAGTATGTAAAACACAAAGTACATGAGGAGAACTATATTAAGTCTAGAAAAATCATTGCTTATTGTGTCAAGAATGGAAGGACATTTATCACAGTACTTCAGAGTAACATCCTATAGTGGCAAAAAATTTACTGATAGTTCTTCTTTGTGTTACAGTTTCAAAATTCTTTGATGCATATTTAGCTGCTAGTTCATAATAAAAGGTTGGGTGTCAGTTGTCAGTTCCATCAGGACTTCATGCAAGCCCTAGGAATCCGCTGGCTCCAAGTTCTAGTCAGAGTAAGATCTCATAAAGGTAACATCAGAGTCTCTATAAAAATGTACGGCAGCAACAGTTTTTAAGAAAAAATACATAATTGAAGGTGTGGTGTGTTAAAAGTTGCAGTCTTTATACATCAATTCAATTTAATGCTCAGGTTGCTTTAATTTTCCATTAGTTAAACAAGGGAAAGATTTTTTGTTTGTTTGTTTCTCAGTTTATTTTCATTTTTGTGTTGTTAAAGGACTTATTTTTGGTAGAAACAAAAATAATTTATTGGACAAGAACATATAGAATCATTCATGCATTTCCTGAAAGCTAGTATTATATTGATGTTTCTCTATGAAGCTGTTCCATCTATTTTTCTGTAAATTCCAAGAGAAATCTTAGATTTATTTTTTTTTAACTGTCACTGGTAAAGTAAGATTGCTTAAGAATAACCTTTTGACAGAATTTTAATTTTTTTTTCTTTATGGAGATGGATTTTTTAAAATAAGGAGCTATACCTCAGTTATTTCTGAGTCACCACTAATTTAAAGTTAGACCCCCTTCCATAATGGGTTTCTCTTTCTAGTGCTAGTTTTTTCTTTTGATATTTTTATAAAAGCCTTCTGTATTCCCATTTGGGTAACGTTACTTCATGATGCTTCTTCTCTGGCATTATCTCTTGCCTGCAAGAGTTGTCTGAAGCCATATTACTAATTGGTTTCCTTCCCATTTTTCTTTTACAAGAAAGGACTTTTTTAACCTTTGAACTTTTAACTCATTTTGGTAGTTTCTTTTTCCTTGCATTTGTCTTTTTGAAGCAGTATTGAATTCCATTACACCTCCTGGGGTGTCTTTTAAGTTTGACCAGCTTTCCTTTATTCCAGTAGTTGTGTTCTTTGGGTTTGGGTTGTTTGTTTTTTTTTCACATTTCCAGCTAGTTTCATTCTTATACTCAACATCTGTTGGTTTGGTTTGGTTTGCTTGTTTGTTCGATCAGAGAAAAATATACCAAGCACCTTCCTCTAGTTGCACCTTTCTAGGATAGACTATAATTCAAAATAGACTTTGATTCTTCATTTTAATAAGTATTTGATTCTATTAGCTACTCAGCAACTAGCTATAGACCTTTCCATAGTGATCCCCTCTTTTAAATTTATTTCCACTGTGTTTTTGATGATGAGATTGTAGCTCACCAGTCGTTCCATTTTGAAATTTCACTATTTTTTCTGTCTCTGCAGTAAGTATGAGAGCCTACTTTTGCTGTTCAGTTACATTTATGATTACAAGGTGATTGCCATTCATTTTCCAGATTGCTTTTGTGGTCTCAGATTTTTTTCCAGTAACTTTTTAGCAACTCTGTTCTCATCCAGCTTACTTTTCAATCTCTTCTAATTTCAGACTGATAAACACTGGCTGGACTTTGGGAGAGAGGAACAGTAGTCAGGAATGAGAAAGAACTGCAAAAGGCTGATGTCAGTATTCAGTTTAGAAAAAAGTCTGACATACTGCTGATGGGGAACATTCAAAGAATTATTTCAGCTTTGCAAAGTGGGTGGTAACTAACATGACAGCCTGGAAGTCTGGAGTGTGAGAGGAGGACAAAGTTTCCCAGGATGGCAGAGACTTAATTGCAACAGACTTTAAATGTTTTTGCTGTCTGCAGCTATATTTTTATTCCATCTGTCACCTGCTAGCCTGCTCTCCAACTTGAATATTTCATCTATTAAAGTAGGAAGTAAGGAAAGTATTTCATTGTAATGGGGAGCTTTTAAGTAGGAAATGTATGGTGAAGCCATTTATGGCCACCTTCCATCTTTGTTAGTGGCTCACCTCTGAAGCTCAGTAGTCTAACTGGAGTAATTAATAGCCTAAAAGAGAAGTGCTATATTGGTGCTATGTCTTCCTCAAGATTTCCAGCTGATGAAGGGGTTTTTAAATTTGTTTTGGTTTGAGCATGGGGTTGTTATTTTTGTGTGCGTGCACAGCCAAGCAGTAGCTCTGCTTTTTTTGTCTTTTCTGGCTTTAACTCAAGATGACATTTACGGGAGATGAGAGAGCTTCAGGATGCTGGGGTGAGATCCTGGGTGACTGGCTGCTGTTTGGCAGTGATTTACAAAAGCCGCTTGCCTCATTTCCCTGACTGTGATCCTGGTACATTTACTGCTATAAACACAGATAGCCAGAGGTCCCATTACCTTCTCAGCAAAAGTTTGTTGTGTCATAGACTTAGTCATTCAAGTTCTAAGACTAAGAGTTATTTAATTTTTAATATGAAACATTGATAAGTTCCAACTAAGCTGTGGAAGCAACCAGCCATTTTGGATGCATATTGCCATTTGTATAATTTAAATGCAAAGTCCACTTTGCTTTCTCAGACAAAATAACATGCGTTTTATAGAATTTTTGGAAGAGAATGAATATGCTCTGGGTTTCAGCCAGACTCTTTGTATTATGTGCAGGTGCTTTGGGACTTTAATAATTACAGGATCTAATAAAAGAATCACAGGATAAGCCAGGAAAATTACTACAATGTGGGTTCTCTTTGCCATTACAAAACCCAAACTTTCCTGTTTCATCTAATACAAAATTGGAAATTTACAGGTGTATTTCAGCCCAAACTTGCAGCAAACACATAACAGAATTGATGAAATCATTAAATCATTATTAAGTAGCCTCTATTTCAAACTGCCTGGATTTAATTGCTTTGCCTTGAAAAACAAACACCAAAATCTCAAACCAAATAGTAAGCTATAATTGAACAGGGAGGCAGAGTAAAGATCTGAAGTTCCTGGGTTAATACTATGTCACTTACTGGTTTTGAATTGTCATAGTACAGTAAATCTACAGGGACTGTTTCTTTTTCCCTAGAGTGACTGATGAAATGGGTATGCTTTTTGTTGTAGGCAACTTTTCAGAAGGCAAAATCATGCCTTTACCACATGCACCCCTAAGTCACACAAGACTTGAACAAACTCCAAGTGTTGCTTTTCTGTTCTGCGGAAAACCCCTCACTGCAAATCACCAATCGGCACATTCTATCAGCATATCTCTGCCTCCATGTGTCCTGCCTGCAGGTGCTTGTCTAAGTGCTGTGAGCATGTGGTACACACCCATGAGTCAGGGTCTCTCTCCGTGTGTACAGTGAGGGATCAGGTTCTTAGTGGAGGAACGAGGGGCGTTCACAAGCTGCGCTCCCTCTTCATGCTGTCACCATCTGTGCTGGCTCTTTGCCTAAAGCTGGTTGACTTTGAATATCACCCTGAAAACAGATGGGTGTTAAACTAAGAGCTTGTGACCTGAAGTGGTTAGCAATGACACTGCATGATAAGTTTTTAGTTCTTGAAGAATAAAGTATAAGGCTTGTCTTAGGAAGGTAATGGGTAAATAATGACGCTATGAGCCAAGGAGAAAAAAAAGCATTGAAAATGTTCTAGTGATTATAGATATGTTCTCCAAGTGATTATAGATAGAGTAAAATTAGTTATCAAAGAATTTTGCAAAGATGCATTAGGTTCTAGAAGCTATTTTGGCTCTTCTGGTCTGATGAACTAGATAATTAAAAATTACTCTGACAGTGTCATTTGGATCTGCTAATTATTTACCAATGTCTGCTTGACAGCATAGTGCTGTAAATTAGACTTCATTTACATTATCTCTTACTGTATATTTCAGAAGTAGAAATGAGCAAGCAGCATATGCTGATATTTTCCTTTTGTTACAATTACAAAGGAATGAAATATTCTATTATCACTCTGCCATCACCAGTCTTAGGAAGTATCTTGTATTTAATATTTTTATCTACATGTACAAACATTCCCTGATACTCTGAACATCCCAGCACTGAGTATTTTCCTCATTTTGAAATCAGGGAAAAAGAAGAAAAATGGCTATTTTTATCTTAAAAATCGAAGTACTAGATCTGCTGGTTTTGTAGACTGGCTATCAACCCTTTTAATCCTCCAGAGTTAAGTTGTCAAAAATCATATACCTGTTTTTCCTCGAAAGCATCCATATGTTACCTGTGCTTTATTTGTACCCTGTAAGACTGTATTCTTTTTATTCACTGTGATAGATCTGCTTTCCACATCCTTACTTCTCATGTTATTGATTAGACAAACCTGTCTGGCTTCCTCATCTGCTTTGCTAGTTTTTGCATGTGGTCACCACTGATTCTTCTATGCTTATGCTGGCTGTTTTCTCATCCTCTTGCGTCCTGAATGTTATGGAAATTATAAATATTCTGGGGCAAAGATTTCAGTTGCATGTTTCTCCAGTCTGCAGGGAACATATTCAAACTAAAATATTTGAGTATTATTTCTAGAGGACACCATAATACATCTTATGGTATTAGTAAAGATCCTCTGGAACAACCCCTACAAAGTTACAGCCGTTATTCAAATTCAGTCAAAAACATCACCTAATGTTATTGCTGAATGATTCAATCATGCTGGGCATTGTTCCTTTTCAGCAGAATTCTTCCTTGAAATGGCATGCCTAAAATAGATGGAATATATGTTCATGAAAAGATTAATTGAGGGTATTTTGTACTGAGATAGTGGGGCTGTGAAATTAGAGACTAGGACTAGAAAGCCCCTTTGTTTCACCGTGTAGTCTAATTCAGCACTGCTGCTAAAAAATTGTATTTGGCTGTTCTCACTTGAATATTCTATTTCCTGTAGTAAAGATTTTATGTTATGCCCAGAGCATCTTGTTAAATTCACTCTTCTCACTGGGCTGGGTTTTTATATAGGTTTTCTCAAATGCAGTAACATAAAATACTAAAATAAAAATTAGCAGTAAATACTAGAAGGCAAGAAATTGCAAGGAATATCTGTGAGAGAGCTATCAGAAAAGAAGTCAAAGCATAAAAGGCAAAAAAGCAAAACAAAATAATATTAGAGCCAGGAGTCAATAATATAAAGATCACGATGGAATGAAATAATAATGGATTTCATAACCTTACTAATAGTGCGTTAGAAAAGAGGCTTTTATCAGATAGTAATGTTTATGTCCGTTTTGATAAAGTATTTATTGATTTTCTGTAAGGCAGTGGTTGATTATAAAGGTAAAATTAGCACTTGATAACAATAACAGAGAGAAATCTTCCTTGATAACTTTATAATCTGATGTATCTGAACAAAAAGAATCCTAGCATTTTGAAAGGAAAAGCAGGGAAACACTTTAAAATGATGCTCAGTGAATTCTCAAAGGCAGAAAGTTGGTATTAGTTAATTTGGGAAAATAAATGCTGAACCACACAATGGGAATACGACCCACAGGGAATCACAAAGTCATTGTTTAGTAATCCTGATGCTTTATGCAATAAATTCAAGTGTATATTATTTACATAATCCTCACATGTGAAGAAGGTCTGCTGTATTTGACAAACAGCCACAATGTAATGAAAGAAAAAATGCCAGGCATATTTCTGCTTTCTGTAGTGCTACTCCCTTGTATTTGTTTTAGATTTTAGGAAAAAACTATTTTATAAAGCTTTCAATACCACCTCTTACTGACAGTTGATTTCTGCTATAAAATGATGGAGGCCTCCCAGACCTGGTACATGAGAACTCAGAAAGAGCTCATTATCTAATCATGGAGAGGAATCTCCTGACCAACTTTGTGCTGTTATGTAACTGTGTACACACTGTAGGTGGTCTACCTATTAAATGCTAACCCCCAGAGCAGGTTGTAATAAAGTTTGCTGAAAAAAATGGTTAACCAAAATGAGTTTAAGCAATTGCAAAACTCTTTTTGGCACATAAACCATGAAGAAACAGGAGAATTATGGTGTTTCACAGTGATTGTTGTCACTGGAGACATTTTTGATATTCATTGCACTGTTAATATATCACTAAGTTAATGGAAATACTAATAGAATAATGAAAAAAATATTGTTTGTAGTAGCAGAAAAATAGTGAAGTTCTCATCCATCAAATATCTGAATATCAAATTAAATTAGGGCAAGTCACAGTAAACTGATTAGAAAACAGTGATAATGTAGTTAGGTAAAATAATTCAACCTATATCATAATAAGATAAATTTTCGAGAATGCTATTTCCAGATTCCATTTTTCTGCAGGCAGTGTCTTGAAAATAACTGCAGCTACTTCTTAAAATCTTTTCTTTTAATCAATATTTTTTACAGCAGTTGAGATTAGGTTGTTCATTGTAGTGACAACAATGTCGATGAACTCATTTGGCTTTAATGATTTGATTCTGGCAGAAGCTACTAATTCTGCTTACCCCGATACCTAAGGTTTTTGTACAAAGGTTAAAGATAGAAGAGGCTCCTGGGATGGCTGACAGAGTGGATTAATGCTGCTGAGCCCTGCAGGAAAAGGTCACCACTGCAGTACACAAAGGAGGGTTGTCTCTGAGGGAGGAGAAGTCACAACTAGCCTACAAAGACAGCTTTGGGCTTGGGTAAATTAGACATTGGCCAGAATAAGTAGGATTTGGTTGTTCTCTCCTGCTTATCTTTGCTTTGGCCTATCAGCGCTGCTTCTAATCTTCACTGCCAGGCAGCCATCATGTCAATGAGACTGTCAGCTGTTCTTCTTTCTCTCTCCTCCCAATATTATTTGTTTGTGTCATTTCCAAACAGAACATGTTGAGCCAGCACAGCACTGCTGGGTGAGCAAGGGGAAATAAAAGACATTTTTCTATTGGCAGAGATTTTTAAGCTATGGAAAGTTCCTCTTGGGTTATAATTTATTTTTGAAGTTGCATACAGTATTCTGCTCTCATCTATGTCTCACTGAGAATTCATGTTCAATCCTAATAATGTCTGTGTCCAACTTTCAGTAAGGGAGTAACTGAAGATCTCATTACTTAGGACTTTACATGATTAGTTGTTGGAGTGTAGGTTCTGGACAAATTCATAGGGACTGTGTAACTTGTCATGGCCTTAGGAGACAATTTCTCAGTTGCACAAGGTAATCTTGGCTATGAAATATGGCTTGCTAGGAAAATGATGGCTCAGCTGTTCACCCTGAAATGTCACACCATTTCAAAGGCTTATCTTTCACAGTGCTACATGTTGTGAACTTACTAGGCTGTACACAGCCTAGATACCCAGTAAGAATATTATACATAAATGGCAGTGCACGAGAAAGTGGCGCTTTGCAAAATGATGCCTGAATCATAAGAAATAAGAAGTGATTGCTAGCTTTTGATTTGCATTTAATGGTACCGAGCTGCAGTGAGATGAAGGCTGCTATCTGAATTTGGTGAGTTGATGGTCTGGTCTCACTTAAGAAGACTAATTTTTTTCAATGCTGGATTTCTCCATCTGGGAGATGGAGGGTTTTTTTCTTACACCAGCTCCATGATATGCTCTCTTGTCAATCATTCAGAATGTTCAGATTTTGGGGTTATTTACTGACCCTGTATACTCCAGTTATACTGCACTATGTTTCAGTGTAAAAGTTAATTTTCTTATTTTTAGGGGAGCAATGGCAAATCACAGTAGACGTTCCTTCCATGTCCCAAAAAGTAAACTTCAGTGTGGAGAGTAACTTGTTAAAAAACGTGTGTCACAAACTTCCATTGATCTTAATGACATTGTGGAGAGAAGATGTGGTCTTGAAAATGCAATTTAGTGTTTCTACTTGTCTGTTGTCACCCAACAAGAAGCATCTAGGATGCATTAAAAAAGGCAGAGGAAGCCAAATGGCTAGTTTGAAGAGCTGTAAGCCCATGAATTTAGTTTTGGAACATGAAAATTCATCAGATTTTATTCCCTAAAATAATCATCAAACACAACCTTTCTTTGGGAAAGCTGTCAAATTTGATGTACCATGCATTCAAAACCTGACTCAGAAATTATTAACTTTCAAATGGAAGGATCTTTTCAAGCAACATTAAACAGGGCATTTTAGTAGTTTCTCATTAAATTTTCTTCAGTATTTGTAAAGTTTATTGATTTCAGAGTAATAAAAAGCCTCAGTGTATAAAAGATGAAGGCTTAGTATTCAGGAGTAAACCAACTCCTCCCTCTTCAAACTTGAAAAAGTAAAGAGGCTAAGATAATTTAAAGTGGAAAATTAATCTATCTCATATTTGGGAGCAATAGATAGAAACAAAGAAGTAATATGAGACTTTTCTGCTTTCCCTGCTCAGATGCATTATTTGCCATAATTTTAGGCAGGTTGTCTGTCAGCTGACTGAAGGGTGTGGAATTGCTGAGGAAATCAGTACATATTATGGTGTCCTTAACTGCTTAAGTGTCGTAGTTTTAGACATCTGTGGTTGAGAATTTTGATCTCTACCTAAATCTTATGTGTCATAAAGAAAAATTATGGTGCATAATATCAAGAAACCTGTATTTTGAATCACTCAGAAGTAAGTTCTGAAAATTCTCTACGTTACAGTTTAATAACAAAGGCAATCTCCATTCTCTAAGGAAAGTCTTAGGAAAATGCTAATCCTAGGGAAAGGATATTTAGGGATCATTTATAACTTAAAACGTAAAGGGCTTTTATTTTTACTCTAATGTTAAAAACGTATATTTGCACTATGCTTATTAATTTCTAATTCCTTTGAAAAGGCTAGCTAGGATCAGGTATTTAATTGTGTGCTGCTTTATGAAATACTGTTTTCTGTAGGTGTTTTTAAAAATTTGTCAAGATGGTTTATATCTCAGTTTGTTTAATTTCTTCACCACGATACTTCCACTTTTGTGAGTGTCTCAAGTAAGGGATTTTAAAAGAAATTGCTTTCAGCAACTGAGCTATGAATAAAATAGTGAAAATTTCCTTCAGACAAAGTTTGGTAAGAGTTTTTTATACCATAAAAAACAAGCAAAGAAAAAGCCAAAAAAAAGTTAGAAAAACCTAAACTGAAGAATTTGGTAAGACAAAAGGCAAATAAACAGAGAATCCAGTGTTGCCAGTAGATGTCAGAATTTATTTTACTAACAAATAAATATCTTGACTTCTACTGACAGACTATTTTCATAGTGGAAAAGAATAAAGATATAATGAGATGGACTCACATGCTGCACAATCTACAGGAGAGCACTTAATAGCTTGTTTATTTTCCAGGTATGCACACTGCAGCATTCCCAAGTGTAAACCATCACATTTGACAGATTCGGTAATGACCAGAGGCCTGAACCAGCAGCTTTCCATGTTCAACTCTGTCATATGCTTTCAATAGCAGGAGAACAGCAAAAAAAGTGGGGGCTGAGTGCTTTGTCAGTCTTGGGAGACTCCTAGGCTTTGCTCTGTTGCAGACAGACCATGCCTGACTCCGACCTATGTTTTAATAAGAGGAGGAAGGTGTAAATTTACAATTTTTCAGAGAAAAGCTTGAATTATGGAGTCTTCTTGTTTGTGACAAGAAGTAATCCTGTGAGGTTTTCTGTAATTATCTGTACCAACCAGATTCTCTTTCCTTTATGTGGGAGCACCTGCCAAGAGCTGGACCCAAGTCTGTTTGCAGACGACTGGAACTGGCTTCCAACTTGAACTTTGATTTGGCACTCTCGTTTTCACTCCTCACCAGAATTAATTACAGTGACATTGTGGCTTGATGCCTAGATTTCTGTAGAGTCTGAGGCCAAAAGCAATTGTGTGTTTAAGCCAGTACATGTATCAGGTGCCTCAGCAGGGAAGCAGAAGTAATACCAAGGGAGGGGAAGGCCACTTCGCTGCTGAACACAGACTGCCCTGTGGCCACTTAACTTTTGAACAGTGTGTATGTATTGTCTCCAACATCCAGTTTTCATATTGTTATTAAAGATTAATCTTTAACCCATTTAACTATCACACTTTAAAAAATCATCTGTATTTAAGTGTCTCACAAGCAGAACATTAGAATGGTATTACTTGAATAAGACATGAATTTCACATGGATTTCTATTAGATGCAATGGCAGTGTTAGAGGTGCCAATTGAAAATCAGAGATTTGAATGAAGGATTAGAGTAACTACTTTTATTAAGGCAGTGAGTTAGCAAAAAGTGAAGTAAGGTCAGAGATCCTCTGACTGTTCTCTCTGGTGGTCTCCTTCTTTGGAGAAAAGCCCCCAAAATAGCAAGGCAATTGAAGAATTTTCTCTGTGATACAGCTGCCCCTTTGCCTTTGCAGCAACTGAAGCAATATAGTCAAGAAAAAGGTGTTTTTTGCAGGATTTTCTTCTGTGCTACTGCAAAAGAAAATGGTACTCATCATTCATTTTTCTAGCCATTTAATACTGAAATAAATGCTGCCTCTCTCATAGTTGGTTGTCTCTGGTACATTTTAGCACAATAATCCTAATTGTTACCCAATAGGTGCCCCATTACTCAAATTTTAGTTCTTCAAAACCATTTTAGGACATTTTGTATTTTGTATTTATGCCAGTAATTCTGCATCTTTCCTGGAAAATGAAATTTGGGGGAATTACATATGGAAATGGGGATATACGGAATTAAGGAAGAAAGCTAGATGATTATTTGTGGTATCATATCAGTAGTATCAGTAGTAGTACATATTGTATGTGCTAGGGTTTTTAAGAGGGAAGTTTACAGTAGAGTTTCAGCCTGCCATAACTTGTTCTCACTACTGCGATACCCTCTGCCCTTTAATTTCTGCTGCTTCTGGTAATTTTATGTGGTCTGTCAGAGAGCAAAAGTTATCTGAATTTTGGGTTAAATGGGAGAGAACAGCGCATTTTCAGGTGAAAAGTAGGTAAACAAAGTACTTGACTAATGTAAAGACAACTTACTTTCTCTGCTGGAATTGCATGGGAGGGTTTTTGCTGCAGGCCCTGTGCTGCTGTCTGTAGTGCCCTTTGTCTGGCTGTATGTGTCTAGGGCAGAGACCATGCAGCAATTCAAGTCTCCAAACTCCACTCCCTGCAAATGTCTAGAGCTCTGACCTTTGTAGGTGACATTCACCCTTTCTTCATGCAGGATTTGAGCTTGGTGTCCCTCTCTGCTGCAATCCATCATATTTCCACGATCTCTTGCTGTCTAGTCTTTTGTTGCCTTTCTTGCATCCTAATTCTTTCTGCATTCATTGCAGATGAGAATTTTAGTTCTCAGTTCTCCTAACAGGTGGCAAAGAGGATTCCAGCCCTTTCTCTTCTCTTTCCAGCAGGACTACAGGCTTCATGCCTATCCTTTATGGTATTTTCTTTTTTTCTTTTTTCATGTAGAAAACCTGAACTGAAAGAACAGTGAGCATGCATTCTTTCCTTTTCTTTTCTTGATGATTTTATATCCACTTCCCCACTTTCACAGCTCACCTGTGGTTGGGATCTTCTGGGTAGTAATAATAATTATTCCTACGCTTTATATTACTAAAGTTAATTAAAAACTCACACAGCTGCAAGGATAACTTGCACTTAAAATGTGTCTTGCTTGCAAGCCCAATGGAATCTTTATCATTTTGGAGAGACATTTAGACTGGCTCTGAGATGAGGTGTCCAATGGAGCAAAGTGAGCTGCCTGGAGAGACCCTGCCCCTGATGCCCAGCAGGATGCAGTGGGACTGACAGACAGGAAAGGCCCATCAAGTGCCAAAATCTCATCTCCTACAGTCTCTGTCTGCTGTTACTCAAACTCAAGCACGTGTGCATGGCCCTGGTGGGCTGGGGAGGACCAGCCAGAGGACTTTTGTCTCTGTCATTCACGACTTCTTTGGTCCTATTACAAAATTCTTTTTCTACCCCTTGGTGTTGACCTCAGTGCACTTCCCAATCTTTCAGATTCCATTAAAAACAGCCAGAACTGAATTCCTTAAATTTCTGATAGATTTTGATATGTTAGGGGTGTAAATCCACTTGGACAATTATTTATGTGTCAACAGGGAGAAAAGACATTATTTTTCTGCTGCTGAAACTGTTTGCGGGCTGAAATGTGTCCACTTTTAAAAAGGGGACACATTCCCTGCCACATTCCTGCCATTCACACCACACCTGTGCAAAAGTGTCTTGAATCCGTGAGCACCATTATTCTCTTTCAATCAATTTGGCAATAATAGTAAATTCAGTACTTTCATCCCTGGGAAAGGGAGAACTCATGGTGAGATACATTAGTGCAGCCACCTTTTCAGCTGATAGGGGTTCATTTTTTGAAGAAAATTGTTTACAAAACAGAAGCTAGCAATGCCTCCAAGAAATAGCTGTCAGTGTACTAGGAAGAATACCAAAGGGTTTAATATGCATGAAAATTGGTTATTGTTTTTTGGTTGCGTGTTTTTAGAGATTTGATAAAAATATAATAGTATATAAAAATAATTTCTCTTTAAAGGATTTTTTCATATTTCGGCTCTGGTTTTGCATTCAATTTTGAGCAATTTTTTTTTTTTTAGTTTGTTACAAGAGAAATTAAAATATGTTTCATTTAGTAAAAAAGAAATGATCTTTTAAAATTTTGGTTTCCATTTTATGTTATCCTTTAGTATTTTATTATATATATACATTTTTCATATGACTAATATAATATTGAAGATGCTTCAGTTTACTAAAAGGTGGTTTTGTTCAATGTTAAATCATTTCCACAATGATTGGAAATATCAAATGAAGTAAATTGAACCATCTGAAAGCTGAGACAAAAAGAACATTTGTAGTGTCCTATTACACCTGTTTTCTCAGTGCAAGAAAGTTATTTCTGATTTTAATACGACTAAGTATAGATTGATTGAAATTTAAAAATTAGTTCCTAAACCATTCCATTTTTTGAGAACATCATTTTTTAAAATTTTTTCAAGATGTTTCATTTTCTATTTAAAAAATAGTGTATTGTCAACTATATTTTATTTTAATATTTCCACCTATCTTTATATCCCCATAGCTCCATGATAGTTTACTCTTTTATAGTCCAGAAACCTGAGCAGTTTATCTGGCCTATAACTTACTGCTAAATCCCTGCCTTTTCCAGGCTTAAAAATTGAATAAGGATTAGGTTGAAACCCCAAGTAACAGTTCCATAAGTGAGCTCCTACCCTCACTGGTAAAATGATAAACACATAGCACCGAGTTTTTTAAGAGATTATGAGACCAACAAGGATTGGGTACCACTGGCCATATGGAATAAGAAATATGTTTGAAAATGTCTGGTGATAGAATCAATGACAGCTGTGATCTCTGAGCACAATTAAATTACTATTACTGTCAATGACTGCTGTTAACAACCATGTGAAAAGCAGTCATGTAACATAAGGTGCAAATAAATAGCATTTAGATTTGCTGCAAAAGCCTGGCACAAGTCAGGATTTAAGATAACATTAAACCATTCAAACAGAATTTATCTTAAACTAAGCAGTGTCAATATTACAAACTCCAAGATAGCCCTTTAATGCAGAGCAAGAAAATCTTGAACATTTGAGATATTGAAAAAAAAAATCAAATATCAAATAAGTGCTTGGATGGCTAAACCTCTGTAAATAAGTTAGGTTCTGAAATCTCTGTTGTCTAAACTCAGCACCCAGGCCTTTGTGGGTGAAAAGTCTTGAGGGTCTTGAAAATCTCCAAATCTCAAACCTGAATAAAAATGTTCCATGAACCCATTTTTTAAAAAAGAGACTAAAGATACACCTGAACTGCATTAAGCTTTTGGTTTTGCTAATTTATAAGCAGTCTGATTTTATGTATAGAATCATGAATGTCTGATGTATTTAATACACATTGCAGATTTCCTCTCAGAAATATGTCTGCTTTGCCTCTGTCTTTATGTAGCTGTGTATTTGCTTGAGAGTTGAAAAATATAATTTCTTGACCTTTATGTTTTCTGCAAAGTTTTATTAAAATCAGCCAGTAGTTTTGTCCAGGCAGCAGTGATGAGCAATACCCTGAGGGCCAGATGCACTGGGAGCATGACCACTGAAGCCTTTATTCCTTACTGAAAATCAGGTCATGCAGATGCAGAGGAAGTCCCTTCCCACTCTCTGCTAAAGCTGTAACCTGTATCATTATTAAGCAAAATTTGGGAAAGAAGCAAGAGGTATGAGATACAATCCTGGCAAACAAAACCAAGAAAAGAAGGACCTTTGTGTTCTGCTTAACTTGTCCTTTGCCAGACAGGTTGTTGCGATGCTGACTGCAAGCAAGTAATCCTATTAGGCTTCAGGAAACAGGCTTACCTTGTTATCTGAAAATATTTGGGTGGATCAAGCTCTCAAATAGGTTCAAGGGGGAAGGTTTTTATTAAGAACTTCTTTAGGCCTTGAACTAGCACCTTTTTTGATAGTCACAACTTACTGCTAAACTCAACAAGCCAGCACATTCTCTTGAGACCTGCAGGGAAAACAATACTTTGCACAAGGCTATGTGTGAGGAAGCCCATTGCCTGCCCCAGGCTGAACTCGTTTTACACTTTCAGAGGCACTGTTTTTCCAAGAGTTCTTATGTATCATGAATTCTCATGCATCAGGGATGCATCCTGCAGCTAGAATGCTCTGCTTGGATGGTGGTGCAAGGCTGCAAAATCTGGGACCATGTTATGATAATAAAGTTAGTAGGGAGTGCTGCAATGAGGTGACAGGGATAGGAGGGGTCCAAGTCTATGTTGTTGCTGTTAGCCTATACTTGTAAAAGATGATTTTAAAAAACCCAGTGAAATTGCAAATTAAATACAAAAATTTTGGTTTAGTCTCTGTCTGCCACATCTTCCCATTCTAAGCAAATGACAGCGTGGGGTAACAAATATTCATCACAAGTCAAAACTGCTCCAAATTTTGCTGTACCACAACAGCAAAGCTGTATAAAGCTGCTAGATTTAAGACTTGCTACATCATGGAGATTTATAGGATGAGTATCATGACCAGAATGAAGGCAGATTTACTTATCATTCTGCTAACATAGTTATGTACACTGTTTTTTTTCAGATTGACTTTAATCAGGTGCAGACAGGAAAAATAAATTCCTGCTACTGCTCATAAGCAAGAACAAGACAGGTAGTTCTAGCAACAAAGATGCTTAAGCATGAGAGACTGTACACAGCAGAGGAGGTTACCAGTTAATCAGGACTTTGACATTGGGCAAATAATTACTGGGAATAGTTCTCTTCTGAACAATTATCAGGAAGATCTGTTTGGTTTCTTAATATGCTGTAGAGACAGGGCTGAGTAAAGAGGTTTGATATTTCATTTTACTTCCCTCCCATCTGGAGCAGCTGACTAACAGTTTGCAAAGGTGAATGGCAAATTCTGTTTATCTCAGGGTGTTTAAGGGGCTGGTTTTGATATGATTTTTCTTTGACTATAACTGCACATACCATAAGATACTTCTTTATGTTTGGGGCATCTCATTTATCTTTTCAATTTTGGGGATGGGAATTGACAATATACAATATGAAGAATGAGATTTTTACTTCATAAAGTGGAGGTAACAAGAAGTAATAGGGCTTTTTATTGCTTTGTAACTTCTGAAGAACTGCATGGGCAGTTTGTATTTTATTTATGCTCATTCAACTAATGTTAATTAACTTGTCTGAATCTGCATTTGAAAAATGTAAACATCTCTTGCATCCAGTGTGTAGAAAACTTAATAAACAGCAGTGGGAAGATAATTCCATCAAAAGATTTTTTCCCTTGGTTTGTTATGATATTGTCAACAGCTCTTGATGGAATTATTTTCTTGCATCTTGTTTCAGCCCATATATTACTATTTTCCAAAGATTGTTCAAAATATAATTAAAAATGGATGCTGGTTTTGTGCCTCATGTAAAAAGAAAAACAACCCTGTACATTCCAGGAATAAAATATCTTCCTAATTGGATATTTATTGTTTTATTCATTTGCCTAAATTTCATTTTACAAAATTCCTTCTTCTGACTGTTTATATGTTCTGTTAGGAATTTAGAGCTAGGTAATGACTTTCTGCTGTCCCTATCATGTCAGATTAAGTGTTGTATTCAGAAATAAGTGGAAACCAGAAGGAGTTCTGACAAAGACTTATTCAGATCCTCTGGTGTGGTATGCAGGTTTTGTAACGTATGTATAATTATCTCAAGGAATGTAAACCTTCCATTAGTTCATTTTCTTTTTTCCCTGCTGGGTCTAAAACCAAATTATTTCTTAAGGACTTACTAAATGCTTGGAAGAATATGGAAATTAACTGACCTTGCAAAAATGCATTTTTCTTTAATTGTGCTCTTGGGCTAGCTGTATTTTCTTTAGGAGGATATAATTTTCAAATTGAATTTTCTTATAAAATAAATTTCTAACATGAAATAAAAAATCCTTGCAAAGTGACACTGCGTTAAAGCAGGTGCATAAATGCATTCCTGTTCTTTGTAATTCTAAACAATTTTCCTTTGAATATGCTGAGTGCATCCATTTTGAAATGTACATAGCATGATTTTCTACCTTAAAGACCTTATAATGATTCAGGATTAAGGCTTCAGCCGTTGCCTTGTTTTGGTATGACAGGTAATGCATTACACTTGCTGCGGAAAAAGTGGTGAAGTATGAGTCCAGCTGGCTATGTTTTCATTTAGCTATGAGCATAGAATAGCTATAGGGAAGTTTATGGCTCCTGCAAGTTTCTAGTGTGATTCAAGGCCTCAGCTTTGTCTCTTGCAGTCTGTGGAATGAAGGAAAGTATTGATTTTACAAACTCTTTGCCCTCTTGAATCTGTCTGTGAAGGGTCAGTGTGGCTGTTTCATGAATAATGAGCAGCTGAGATCACAGTAGAAGATTTAAAAAGGATTAATTCATGTTGAATTGAACTTTGATGGAGAAATTTTGCCAGCTGATATATATTGGCATGTTAGTGAGGGGTTGCTTTAAGTAAAACTGTCCAATTATTTTCTTATCTTTTCCTCTTAATGAGCTAAGAGATCATTTCTGTTCTCAAAAGTCAATTTCTGTTCTCAAAAGTCAATTATGGACGTAGCTATAAAATCTTTATATTCAGCTGAATCCTGCCTTACTGTCCTGAAACATGACCTGAAATATGGGTGTCACAGAAGAGAGTTCATGGCAGCAGCCCAGAATGCATGTTTGTCAGGGTCCACTGCTGGCAGAACCCTGAGATTTATGATGGAAAGTCTTTTTTCCTAAGCCCTGCATCAGAAGAAAGGTCAGGAGTCCATCGGCTGCTGTTTCTCTTGTTGTTTATTTTCTCTTATCTTTTACATTCTTTTCTCTGCCCTGCCGAGGTCTTCACAGCAGCCATGTCAGACACTGACTCTGCCTCCCCCGAGGAGGTGCTTATCTTTTATACTACGTATTATGTTTTCTATGTTTACAATTACATACCAATACCTATCACCTATGTTAGACAGTCAACTTCTATTCTAAACCAAAAGTACCACCATCCAGGCAGAAGATGGAGAACAAGAAGAAGAAGAAGGACAAGGAAATGCCCAAATTCCTCCATCTTGTCCCCTCATACCTTTATCTTAAAATCTTAAAATTCTACATTTGCACCCCATAAGACTTAAAAACTATATATTAAACTTTTGTCACTTGTAATTCTTCATATAGAGTTGGTAATTTTTCCCATGGACTAAAATCAAAGCCACTCTCGTTGTTGGCCTCGTGCCAGGGTTTCTGAGCCCCTTGCTGGGCTCTCAGATCACTCAGGGCACCCAGAGGGATGTTCTGGGTTCCGACACATGTTAATATTCGCTTCACTGGTGTGCTGTAGAGACGCAATGACCAACTGCATGGAGTGTGCTCTGGAGGCTGATTTTTGCATTTTGTTCCCTGTTTTATGGATTTTTATGTGTGTAGAAGTAGCTTAAACGCTGTCTTCCACTTGCAGGGCTTAACTTGTGTGAGTAAAGTAAAGGTGTGCTAAGTTCAAACTTTCTACTGTGGGCATATAGTTTAAGTCCTTTGCTGTTATCTCTCCAGTCTTTCCTGCTTACCCTTTGGATGTACCTGCCTTTGTCTGTTGACAAGGCAGGGGATTAAATGCCAACCTTTTATTTCCTAACTCACATTTAACGGAGATGCCTTGCACATCACTGACACAAATTGTCTTACACCCCAGGTAGCCATTCACCTCACAGGCACCTAAATCTAGGGATTTTGTATTTTTACAGAATTGTAATTTAAATAAGTATCCAGTGTAACTGAGGATGTCCAAGTCGTATCCACTGCAGTAGACTACTGTACTACCATCTTATTTGGCAAACATGGGAGTACGCTATACTAATCAAAGTAATTCCTGGTGTTTCTCTACTGTTATACATCTACTGTTTCTATGAAAAATTGTGTAGTGACATCCAGAGGTTCTAAGAGAGGGGCAGGAAAACCTGCATCATTGATGGATCCACTGATATAAAACAATGAGCTGTGTGCAGGCAAAAAAAGAGGTAACACCTTACTGCTCACCATTGATCAGCTCTTAGTATGGATTTGTAGATCCTGAAACATTCAGAAATCAAGTTTCCATTTCTCTCTGAATGTTACTTTTGTGTCATGATCTTAGTTTTCTTATTTATCCTCAAAGACCATTCCCTCTGGCAGGAGAAATACACTTGGGCACCACCCCGCATGTACCTGCCATGGCAATGAGGGATTTAGACGTGTTTAAAAGGGCTTCACAATTTGTAAGTTCAAAGTTACTACTAAACTACTACTACAACTAAAACTACTAAAATGCAAGTAAGGGTTGTTTTGCTAAATGTGTTCAGATTCCTTGAATCACAAATCCATACAAAAGTCCCTGGGGCTATGTGAGTTCCTTTGGCATTAGCAAGAAAGTGACTAAGGATTTCTCATTCCTAATCAAGTATCTGAGTCTACTGCTGTGGTCCAAAGCTCTTCATGTGCAGTACAAAACATGTGACAAATACAGTGCTACTTTTCATTCAACTACAAACCTCCCCGGAGAGAACAGTTATTCTGATTAAAAGAATACTTTAAGAGGAAAGATTTTGGTTTTTTTTTTCTAGAGCTGTATTTTTGAAAGCTGTTGCTCCTGCTTCTGCGGGTAAAAATGGGTAATGAACCAAAGAAAACAATGCAAGCAACTTGTCAAATGGTGCAAGGACTGGATACATTGAAGGAACCATAATTTTCTGGCATTCATGCTAGCACATTGATTGGAGTCTTGCTGGGTCTGATAGTCTTGTGAAAAGATTAGTTTGCATACTTAGGCACTTTGGCTGGAGGTGGTCTCAAAAATTAATGAAGTACGCCAATGTTGAAAAAAATTCCAGGCACCAACCCAGCTTAAACTTTTGGTGAACATCAATAAGCTGGCAAGTTTAAGGGCCTGTGGGAAAATGCTGAAAGTAGAAACAGGAAGGGTAGGTGGAAAAATGATCGTGTCTAAGTGATCTGTCATGTCGTCTGCAACTAGACTGCTTTGATTTTCTGAAACAAGTACTTTAAAAGGAGAATATTTTAGGTAACCATGGAGCTAATACAGGTTGTTAATATCCCTTCCTCTTGTCATATACCTTCAGAATTCATTGCTCTCCTAATCCAGTGCATTTTTACTTTCAGACATCATGCAAAAATCTAGAAAAATGTGTTGCATATTATCTGCGAGTCCTCATTATGTAGGCTACAGTCAAATTGCATCTTTGCCCTAAAGCTCTATTGCTTGCCTGCCTGATGTATGAAATAATGTCTTATTTTGTATCAAATATTCCTCATTTGATTCATATACTTCAGTATGTGAACTCAAAAAAAACCCCCCAAATACTTGTGGAAGGCAAACGGAAAAGTTTCATGAGTGCAGCTGAGTGCAATTTATCTTTCCATTTGAGGATACTTGTTGGAACATGCTTGCGATCTTTGTTCAGCTCTACACCGTGGGGTTAAGCACCATGTTTTGCCTTCAGACACCTTGCTATTTCCAGAACGTTATGTGGTAGGGAGGTCAATGAGAGGGTTATTATGAGATCTTTTCAGCACTAGCCCACACTAATGAAAGTGAGACAAAGAGTGATAGTGGAGACTAACCAACTATGTAGATAGCAAGTTGTGGATCCCTCAACTTAATGGAGTACTTGATATGGTCAAGGAGTTGCTTGAAGCATTTGGAGCATTTTTGAAGCACTGGGATGTGTGCAATATTCATAGCCACCTTCAACATTTAGTGACAGTGTCTTGCATCAAAATGGACAAGAATTATTCAGATTTGAAAGATGCAGGCTAGAATTAGGGGATGAGCTTTAGCTGGTGCAAATGATCTTATTGGCGTAGCTAGTACATCAAAGAAAAACACTGATGTAAGCAGAAAGAACATTGACAAAGTTAATGCAAAAAGTCGGGGCAAAGTGAGAGGGCATGAAGTATGGTTTTGGATGAAAGTTGTTACACAGTGGCCAACTTTTTAACCATTTTTGTATATATTTGTCTCAGTTCTACAGACGTAAGGCTGAGGTATAGCAATAGTAAGGCCAAAAAAGAGGTGCTGGGTTTTGACATGCAATTTGAGCTGATAGTAACCCAAATTTTAGGGTATCACTGCAGCAAAATGTGGGTTCAAAGCACATATTTCCATACATTACATCTTTGCAAGTCAAATGTAAAGTAAATGAGAAACTGTTTATTGGTGTCCAGTTTATTTTAAAATGTTGGTTAAAGCAGTCACCTTGCAGATTGGAGGGAGTCTGGTACACCAGGGACTTCAATCATGCTTCATACAGTCCCTTTTGTTACAGAACTTTCAACTTCCTTGAAGACAGAAGGCATCTTTCCTTAATGCAAAATTCAGATTCATCCCTAAAGCAGACCTCTTACCAGCACTAAATTGATTAAGCATTTCTGAGAAAAAATAATATGTGGTTCTGTTATCAAACACCATGGTGTTATATGCATTCACAATGGGAACAGTGACTATGGGGCTATTTATCCAGACAAAGCAGAATGAGCTGAGCTACTGAAAATAAAAATGTATGTCAGGTACATACAAGCAGTGATTTTGAAGACAATTATGAATTATCCAGAATTAAGAAGATTTCCCTTAAAAATAGCAAAAGTCATATCCTTAATGAGAAGATTATGTCTTGCTGAATATCAAGGTTCTTCTCCAGATCCTCTTGGGATCCAGGGGTTTTGCAAAGAAAAAGTTGCCTGAACTTGTCAGAACAATACACTTTTCTCTTAGCCTCAGTCTCTCAGACAGCTGAACACCATTTGTTGACATTTTCTTTTAAAGAAATCAGCCTGAGTCTGACACCAAGAAAAATGAAGCAAATTCTGTCAACATTGTAAGTAGTTAAAATGTGTTTTTTAATAGCAAAATGGTGTAACGCATTAATGAGCAGCAGTGTTAAGCTGACCTGTCACTGACTCTGTAGAATGTGTGAAAAAGAGAAAGTAAATGAAACATAAAACAAAAAATGAAAGATGAATCTCAGCCAGTATAGGAAAATATAAATGAATATTGTTTCTATGAAGGGTAGAAGGAACAAAAACTAAAATTAAGAGTTTACTGCACACTCCCACAAATGGGTTTGCAGTCTCAAAGTGATGTGCAATAATTTTATCAGATATTTTTGTCATAGTTTACTGGTTTAAAAGATATATTAATATGAATCATCAAAATTTTTCTTCCAAATTATAAACAAGGCATTTTCATTATCAAAAACATTTACTTGTCTGATAGTAACTCTACCATCTAGATTTGGTGAAAGTGGTCTATAAAAGTAGAAACAGTAAGTACTGAAATACAAAATTTAGCTGCATGAGCAAGTTAAAACAATACTGGATAACAGATTAAAATATGTAAAACCAACAATCTTCATTGCCAGAGGGGTAGCTGAATATGGTCTGTCCTGTTGGAGTTTTTGGTTTTTACCATGTCTTTCAAAAGGCTGGTACAAAATATTGTGTCAAGTAGGCATTAGTTTCTGAAACAGTCGTTAGAATATGCCAGAAAGAAAGTGGGTTCCAGTACTCCTGGTTTTATAGGCATACTTAATATTGTCAGAAATTTTGGCGTGTTAAAGCCCCCAAATTTATAAAACATCTCAAGCACCTATCATAAGAGGAAAAAAAAAAAAAATCCAGGCACATGGAGTGATGACTCTAAAAGGTCAGTGGTGGAGGTGTCGTAATGATCCTCTATACAGCTTAGAGGATGGCCAAGAGTGTTCTCTGAACACACTAATAATCCACTGGTGAGTGAGGTGTGCTGTGGGTGAAACACCACAAAGCCATAATAGGAAACATGATCACAGTAATATTTGCCTGAAAACTTTGGCTGTAGAGAACATAGTTGTATTTTGTGAACCAGCTGAACTATTCTGGAATTTAGAAAATGTAAATTCTCTTACAGAGAAAAAGAACCACAAAATGCCGTGTGAAAAATTAAATCAGGGGGTAATAACAAAGGGACGTGGGGAAAGAGGATGAAATTTGAATCTCAGGGTCTTAGGTAGACTCAGAAAGCTGATGGTGAAATATTATGTGACATGAATGTCATACATTAAAAGCTCAAGTTCCTTCTGGAAGTAGCTAATATATATCATTTGGGATCTAGTTTATGATTCTTTTTTCTGTTTTAAAGAGCAGCTTTTAATGAGGTATTAAATTTATATTATTTATGTTTTCATCCATCCTTAAGGTTCTCAGTCTTAACATTGTTCTAAAGGTATATTCCCATGTGGTACACAAGGTTTTATTAATGGCTTTTTATTAATTGGCTTTTTAGCATCAGTGAAATTCTGCATCACATTAGACAGTGAAAAACACAGGAAGCCTAAATGACTAATGCTTCAGAGATGGTTCTTAGATGAATGTGGACAGCCTATTATGTATGACATTATAATTTCATTATTAAATCACTCATGTGTTTATCACCTGGAAATGTAGCAGAAGACATATTTATTCGTAGTCATTGTACTCAGTGGTGGAAAGTGCATCACTGTAATAAACTCTTGCCCTCTGAAATATGTTTATCTTGTCACTGAGCTGGCTTACTAATGTGATTTTCTACCTTTTGCAAAAGAAAGGTAATGCTTGCTGCAGTTGCTATGATACAAGACTAGTGCACTGATCTTTCTGGTGCATCAGCACACATTGTGTTCCATGCAATTCCCTGTTACTGCTGCCTCCCAAAACTTCAAATGTAAAATAGGGATTCACAGATATTTTTCTTCTTTGCTCTGAATGAGTAGTGGCAGTAGTACTGAAGTTTAACTAGGGGATTGAATTACATTTATTTTTTCTAAAAATCATATCAAGAAGCTACAGCAAAACAAGGATAAAATGCACTCTTTTGTGTTTGGGACTTGATCAGCAGGTGTAAACACCTAGCTTTGTCTTTCTAGAAGTTATATATCTAGAAGAGGCATTATCAACCCTCTCTCCTCTAAGAGGAAAAGACAAAGAGGCACCTTCAGTGGACAGTTTATCCCACAAGCCTGAGACATTCTAAGCCAGGATGAACTACCTCATGGAGGAGGCTGCTTTTAATACTGGTTAGAGGGGACACCTAGATAACTTAAATGAGATACCTAACTTTTATATACCTTAAAATTACGGGAGATGAATCCCACTGAAAGTGATAAGGTGAATTCTTTTCAAACTTTTGGCCTGTGAATAATACAAAACAAGATAAACAGGTGGAGATGTAGCAAAATACTGGAAGTATAATGGTGTATATGGCAATAAAATAAAAGTCAAAATGTAATGCCATAGAGAGGCAATTCTGTAGAGAAGTCTGGCAAATACAGATCAACCTCCCAAGCAAAAGCAAGGCTTTTGTGGGAGTTGGTAATGACATATCTGTAAGAACAGCCTCTCTCTCATTTGCATCCTTCACCTCAATCTCTCAAAGCAAAACAGATAACAGACAGAATGTGTTTCTTCAGAGATGTGTAACGTATTCTCTGTCAGCTCCAGTGACTGTGTTCTCAGGGTTTCCTGTTTCAGTGACATTGCACCAGCTAGACAGAGACTGAAGAAAAGAAATTAAAACTTTTGAAAATACTGACTTCTTGCTGACAGTGAATTAGTATGCAAAAAAAGATACTCTTTTTTTTTTTTTTTTTAATGTAGCCTGGCAATTCATCAGGTCTTCTTCAAGATATTAATAATGTTTTGACTAGCAATGTCAGGTAAACTTAATGGAGTCTTTGCCAGTGTACTGAATGTGATTGCAATGAAGCATGAAACAAACTGTTTTAATGACTTAGACCCGATGTTAATTTTTTAAGGACACCTGCATCTTTCATTAATTGAACAAGCAACCACTTGACTGTGAGTGAATAATTAATTTAAAAGTCTGAAGAACAATATTCATTGTAGCTTAGGAAACATTACTGAAAAGTTTCTGGTAAATCACTTGAAAAATAAGTAATCAGATCTATTGATTTTGAGATGCTTTCTGCCTATTGAGACATATATGTAAAGTAGATGTGCTCCTTCCCCTGCAGCTGGGATGACAGCAGCTCAGTTAGCAGTGGCCTCAGTGACACTCTTGACAACCTCAGCACAGATGATTTGAATACCACCTCATCTGTCAGCTCTTATTCCAACATAACAGCCTCTTCAAGGAAGAACACTCATGCCCAGGTGAGTAGCTTTGTTTCCATTTGTTGTAACACACCCCAAGCATGTAGGATAACAAAAGAAAAAGTTTGATATCAATGCCTCTAAACAAATAAACTATTCATATCTTACAAAATCCTCTATTATACCTGAATGCAAGAAGCCACAGACTCCGTTGACCCAGCCTTAGGCTGTAAGCTGGCATTCCAAATTCCCTGCTCCCAGGGCATGCATCATTGCTGAAGGTGCTGGCTGGTGAGACCCAGCCCCTGCTGCACAAAACAAATGCAATATGATTGGATCTGTGATCATGGATTTCTACTCACTTCAGCTCATTTGGAGTATCTCTTTCAACAGATAACACAATAAAAAATAATGTATTATTTGCTTTTTATAAGCTGAAACACTAGGGAAGAAATACACAGGCTTTACTGTACTTTCAAATGGCAGATATTGTCTTCTCCCTGCTTAGATTCAGGGATGAAAGTGTCAATGCAAACTGACAATACCTAGTATCAAAATAGAGTTCTTAATAGCATACAGCCACAAACTATATACGTAATATATACACGTGTGTGTGTGTGTCTGGTATAAAAAGCTCTTGTGCCAGGTATCCAGGCATTTCTTCTCAGTTCCCCTCAAAATTGCAAGTGATAGAGAAGTCAATACAGAATCCTTGCAGGACTTGGTTCCCTCAAAAAAAGAAATAACACCATAAAAGTTTGTCTCAATAAGAAGGTATTCTCTGCCATGTCATCTCCTGTTTACAAGCAGGGAACTTCGAGACTGAACACTCAGCATAGGGGAAGAGTGGCTGCCTCTTATGATTTGATGTCAAGTATTCAGGACACAAGACTGATACTTCTGATTCCACTTAGACTCCTGCAGGCCTCCAGTGTCTGCAATTCAAGGGTCTGTTTTGTCAATGTGCAACATTGCACCAGACTATGAGCAGGAGAAAAACACATATTTGTCATTTCCCCTAGACAATAGGGAAATATAGTTACTTTTGGAATGAAAATTACTTTAATCTCCAACAAGACAGATATCAGACCAATGCTGTATTCAAGCAAAGATAATCACTCAAATGCCAGCATTCTTCAGCCCTTACCATTGCCTTTCCCAGTCCATCAAGGACTTCCATGGTTGCTGACTGGAGATCAGCCTCTTCCCTTTCACATCAACAGGTAGTTCTGGCTTACTTGTTCTACTGCATAATCATCAGGATTGGGAAAACCATCTCAGGCTGACTATTTAACTCTTTGTGGTTTTGTTTTAATTTGATTATCTCATGTTCTAGCTGTTCTATAATAAGCCTCTGTTTTATTTGCAAATTGTTCAACGATAGACAGAGATGCAGTGCATGTTCAAATTTTACTTTCATTCCAGAGTTTCTTTATATTATGAGGACTAGGAAAAGACCTTTATCAGGTGTGCCTTTAGCAGGCACATCAAGCAGAACTCACTGTATTCCATGCTAGCTGGGTATCTCAGTCAGAAGCTGAGATAAACAGAGTACTCATTTTGCTTTTTTCCAAGTCTTAGATAAGATATACTGCAACACAGAGATCCCTTTCTCAGTCTTTTTAAGTGATTGTAGCAGTAAGGGCTGGCTATGGACTGGGATAGAAATTGCGTATTTTGTGGTTGTTTTCTTATTAAAATAATTATAATGGTGAAGAGACGCTTTTGGAAAGTATTGTGCAAATCATTTTATTGGAAATTATGCAATTTGCTTTAAAAATGTAAGACTATATGTTTACAGTAATTCATCTATGGTAAAATGTCTAGAAGCATGTTGTTACATGTTACACATGTTGTAACAATAACTTCAATGCAAACTCCCTTTTGAAGGACCGTACAATATTTTTGTATATATTTGCTTGAGCTTTTTTCCCATTAATCCTTACCCATAATCTGTGCTAGCATGTCCAAAGCACATATGTAATTGTGGACATGTGGGGAGCTTTTGCGTTTTTTTACATGTCAGCTGACAAATATGTAAACAGGAACTGATTATTCCATCGGTGATCTAGTCGGTATTAATCCTACTTACGACAGCGGTGCTAAGGAAGCCACTACAGAGGGGTCTCTGTGGTGAAGGAGCTGTGACAACACAGAATAATAAATAGCCTGTGCCTGAATGCCATCCATTTTGCAGCCCCTCTTGGTCTGGTGATACCTGAGAGCAGCGCCATATTTTTGCTGTTAAAGAGGGGCAGAGGCAGGCAGGAGCGGTGAGAGGGTGATGTGCATATAAGGCTTCAGACTGAGGTCAGGAGGCTGCAGGAAAACACAGAAGGAAGAGTTACACCAAACAGCCTGCCAGCACAAGGAACACCAGCCTTGTCAAGCACAGAGGGTAGGGTCAGTCTCTGTTTCTATTTAAGCCACTTTCACAGCTTCTACATTGTCTTGTCGGGCTGTTCCTTCAGCACTCCCTTATCAGCATGCCTCAGGGAAGGCAGATGCCACAGGGGAGTTAGGTCCTCACTGATGCATCCTCACATGGGTGTGAATTTCAGAGGGGGCATGAGCCCAGCTGGTTGGCTTCATACCACGGATGAGTAGTGCTGGCATAAGCCTCTCTTCTGCTCTGTTAGCTGATACAGCTAGGGAGAGTTTCTTGTTGGAATTAATTTCTGTGGAGACAGACCAGTAGAAAAGCTATCAGCTGTAGCACGAATAATTTTGGGGAAGATGCTATCCTTGCTATCCTTGCTCACTGGTGGCACAACATACTCTGTTCTGCTGGAGCAATAGTCCTAATCCAGACACTGGAAGTCTTGGGTAGGAAAAAGCAAGAAGCCGGACTGACGTGATTTTAGTAGTATATTCAGGAATTCACTCACTCAAGCTTTTAGTAAAACCTCTCAGCACAGTGATTCACTTCTGAAATTCAGACTGAATCGGGGAGCAATAGGGTATCACCATTATTACAGTGAATTACATTTCACTTTATTATAGTTTTTCTACAAGGGGAAAGGATTAAGTCTTTTGAAAATAAATGAGAACTATCATCCCCCAATGTCTGTATTTTGTATATTTTAAAACTTTTGGAATCAGGATGCTAATGGTTTAGAAGGAAAGTTTCTGTGGCCCTTGCAGATAGACCAGTTTCTTCTCCCCTACTGTGATTTAAGAAATCAGCAAATAATGGAGATGCTGGGACTGACCATTTCTCATGAATCTCTTGTAGCTGAAGACAGACTCAGAGAAGCGCTCAGTTACAGACAGTGAAACTTGGGGCAGCACTGAAGAGCTGAAGAAGCCGGAGGAAGACTTTGACAGCAGTGTAGACAGCAGTGGCAAGTGGAAAGGCCTTCCCTCGGGGCTGTCTGAAGAGTCAGAGAAGGGGGGCCAGAAAACATCTCTCTCTGTATCACAGACTGGATCTTGGAGGAGAGGCATGACTGCACAAGCAGGAGCAACTCAGTCCAGGAACAAACCAGGAACAAGTGCACTCAAGACCCCAGGTAGGAAACTTCTGTAGTTCAGATTACAGTGGTCTTAGAATAATTGATGGATATTATATATGTATACATACTATATGCATATTGTTCTCTCATCCCATAAATGACTGCAAGCTCAGATTGTAATATTATAATAACTTTTTCATTTCTATAACTGTTGGTTTGCTACATGCATAATAATAATTAAGCACACATGGGTGCATCCATAATAAAAACTGTGATGGCATTTTGTTGCACTGTCATCTGTGTATATCAATCTCTGTTAATTTCTAGACGTATTTTTGGACTCATTTGTGCCTTATCCTTATTCTCTATGAAACCTTACCTTTGATAATTCAGCATATGCATAGAAATGGCCAAATATTAGAAGCTGAGTCAAAAAGATTGAATATTTAAGGGAGGAGACTCCAAATAATATTTTTAGTTGCTCTGAACTGAAGCTCTATTATTACATTCCACATGTTATGGGTGTTCTATAGCACACTGTTAATCAGTAAAAAATTGCAAAAAGAAAGTCTTTTTACACACTTTCAGTGCTAAATGCTCTCTTACCTAATTTTGGAAGGCCTCTCACAAGTAGTCACCACTTCTGCAATCTAGTTTTTAAACAAAAAATCCAAAGCTGGTGAAAAAGATAATTATTAAGACCATCTAATCCTAATCTATCATTTTACCAAGGAAACGTGTATTCTCAGTAGAACATTTTCTGGAACTTTGTCATGTCCTGACAAAATAGTGCATGCTTCAACCCCTAGTTGTAAAGGCAACTAGCAAGGATCTCCTCAGAATAAATTCCCACCTTTTGTGAACCCCTTTTGTTTCTTTGCAATTTGGAACTGCTAAGCATTGCAATGTCTGGTCTGGGAGATCCCTGAGGAGCACTGCCATGGTGATCGTATGGATACAGAAACTGTACCTCTCTCGTAGCAATTAAAAATGGAGATACTAAAAGGTTTGCTGCACACCAAGCTAAGCTTTCCAGATGTGTTTTGCTCAAGGTGATCAGGCAGCCACTGTGCAACACAGAATTGAGGCCTTAACTACTAATGATCTGTATGTTTGCTGGGTCAGAGTCTGCATCATGGCATGTGTATCTGTTTGTGTAGCATAAAATGTGTTCTGGATAAAAAGAGGAGTGGAGTTAGTTCTGCTTTGCAGGTGTTACTCCTTATTACATTTAATTTCTTAAGAGAAATTAGGTCATCCATCTCTAAAGGTGCCGTAAGTACTTGAATTAAAAACTTTGGTATGTTTTAGGAGTTATTAGCAGTATACTAATGATGCTTAGAGATAAATTAGAATTGAAATGGCAATTTTTATCTATTTGTAAAATACAAAGAGGGTACTTTCTGGTATAGCCGAACATTTTACTTCGATCTTTCTACGTGTTACAGGAAAGTTTTAGAAAATATGGAAGAAACATAGAAATAGATGTTATATAGTCACAAACCTACACAGAATGGAAGAAAACCTCTCAAAAAAATCAGAAATCTTGAGAAGACATCAAGGATACAACAAAGACTAATTAACTTGTGTAATTGATATTGTTACAGATCAATCAAGACAATTCATTCCATAACATAATCTCTCCCTGATAATTTTGTTTAACTAACACCAGAACAAACTAAGTCATAAACTGAAAAGACATAATCAGTGAAAACCAAAGAACTCTATATAAGTACCACTAATTTCTACATGCATAATTGATGTGATACTTTGGGAAATATTTATTACATGTAATGTTTTATTTTCAAGTGTTATTTCTTTCATATACAAGTGCTGTTAACAGAGAAAAAAAATGGTCAAAATTCCTTATAGTTCATTCAGGATAATATTTTACAACTACATTTTCCACCTATATATGAAACTGGAAGTCCTCACAGGAATTTCAAGCTTTTAATACTTTAAGCTTACCTGTAATATGTGATACCTGCTACAGATAGTTGATGGGAGACTAAAGACCAAACTGGTCTGCTTCCTTAGGGGAATTCTATTTGTGTATTTTTTCATTTTGAAATCATAATCATACTGTTTTGAAATTAGATATTAAGACAGTGCAGTTAAACACAAGTGACCTTTTCAAATTTACTTAGGAAAAACCGATGATGCAAAAGCTTCGGAAAAAGTGAAAACTCCCCTGAAAGGAACCTCCATACAGCGATCTCCATCAGATGCAGGAAAAAGCAGTGGTGATGAAGGAAAAAAGCCTCCCTCTGGCATTGGGAGATCAACTGCTACAGGATCATTTGGATTTAAGAAGTCTGGGTTGGGATCTTCTGCCATAATCACCACAAGTGGAGCGACCATCACAAGCGGGTCAGCAACTCTGGGGAAAATGCCAAAATCTTCAGCCATCAGTGGGAAGTCCAATGCGGGGAGGAAGACGAGCTTAGATGGTTCCCAAAACCAGGATGATGGCGTCCTGCATGTGAGCTCCAAGACAACTCTCCAGTATCGAAGTCTGCCTCGCCCATCGAAATCCAGTGGCAGCGGGATCCCTGGCAGGGGCGGCCACCGCTCCAGCACCAGCAGCATCGACTCCAATGTGAGCAGCAAGTCTGCAGGTGCTGCTGCCACCAAACTGCGAGAGCCAAGCAAGATCGGGTCCGGGAGGTCCAGCCCTGTCACCATCAACCAGACGGATAAGGAAAAAGAGAAAGTGGCAGTGTCAGATTCTGAAAGCGTCTCACTGTCCAGTTCTCCTAAATCCAGCCCAACTTCGGCAAGCGCCTCTGGCACACCAGGACTTAGACAGCCAGGATCCAAATACCCAGATATTGCTTCCCCTACATTTCGAAGGTTAGTGCATTTCTGTGATTCCTTGAAGTTGCAATATATAAAGCAGGGATTTTCAATATGTTGAAATACTTTGCAGAAAGTCTTTCAGGGAATATTTTGCCACAAACAAATCAAGTACAGGAAAATAAAAGCGCAGTATTTTCTTCATACAACACAATTATTTCTTTGAGATTTAAAGACCTTCCTAGACCTGAAATAGCTGCTCCTTGAGCTTTAAGCATTTTAGGTGCCTCCCCATGACCATAATCTGAAGCTTAGAAGGTGGACTCATTGATCCTTATGGGTCCCTTCCTACTCAAGGTATTCTATGATTCTAAGTTCAGCTACATGTGAAGTTTTTTCTCATTACTGTGGTAAGCCCACAAAAGGAAGAACGACACTGTGTTCATTCTGTTAATGGAGCAGGCAACTGCCGTGTTCTGGATGGAGAACTGAAGAGCTCTTTAAATCATAGAGAGTTAGATTTGTTTTCACATTGTTGGCAGCTCCAGCTACAAACACTTCATTATCTTAGAAGCTTCGTTACATTTTTTGACACAAACATTGGCGTGGCTAAATTTCAGTTGTAAATGCTCTATGGTAACATTTCTGGAAGTATAAATCCAGACGAATGCTCCGTGAATTGGGATGGAGTACTTGCACTGCTGGAGAAAGCCAATAGTGCCCTCTTGTGCCTACTTACCAGAACAGCATCTCCAGGCAGCTGGGGGGCTGCATCTTAGTTTTGTGGGCTTGGTAGTATGTAAAACGGATTCTTATGTTATTAGACATGCTTACTGTACATCATGATAAGTTGTGCATTTATTTATCTGTAACTTATAAGCTGTACATTAACTGCAGCTTAGAATATTTCCAGAAATACATTAAAGCATGGCATGACCTTTTTGTTCAAATTTTAGAGGACTTGCAGTTTATTTTTTCATCATCACTGTGGAATTTTCATATCTAGCATTGCTGGAAGACATTATGTGAAATACACTTTTATCATTCCTGCCCTTGGAAACAAACTTAGCCCATTTAGCCATGGTGCAGCTTCTTCTGGCTGAGTGGTTACTACATGACTGATGATCAAATGACCATCTGTGCAAAAAAATGAGAGGGGAATTTTGCACAAATACTTAGATGTTAATTAAACTATGAAGGATTTCACAAGTGTTTTTTGCAATCATTTAAGCAGATTTGAGAAGCAAGGAGTTTAAAAGTTAATGACTTGGGAATGCTTAATTACTGAATTTGGGTGAAAGTGTAATCTGTTTATGAACTAATAAGACAAAAATGTGATTATTTTACGTCTGTCTTGGGAGGGTTGCTGTGCAAAGGGCACATCTAAATAGGAGTGAATAAGAACTGTTACTAAAGAAACAAACCATGATTATTGTGATATGGTGAAGTGAATTTAAATTTACACTGTGATTGATTGACTAGGTAGGCGTGATTTTCGTAGCAGTAATTAAAAATGTGTGGTTTGGCTCTTAGGATGTTGCGCCATGAATGTTTAATGTGGCTATCAGTTTCTCTAAAGCTATTTGTTTTACATTTAGGTTGTTTGGTGCCAAGGCAAGTGGTAAAGCTGCCTCTGCACCCAGTACTGAAGGTGTGAAACCCACATCGGCAATGCCCAGCCCTAGTACCACATTGGCACGGCAAGGCAGCCTGGAATCGCCATCCTCGGGCACAGGCAGCATGGGCAGTGCAGGTGGGCAAAGTGGTAGCAGCAGCCCCCTCTTCAGTAAACCTTCGGACTTAAATGCAGATGTTGTAAGCTTAAGTCACTCCCTGGCTTCCAGTCCTGCCTCAGTGCACTCTTTCACATCAGGTGGGCTTGTGTGGGCTGCCAACCTGAGCAGCTCTTCAGCGGGCAGTAAGGACACACCAAGTTACCAGTCCATGACTAGCCTTCACACCAGTTCCGAGTCTATTGACCTTCCTCTTAGCCATCATGGCTCTCTCTCTGGACTGACAACAAGCACTCAGGAGGTTCAGAGCCTGCTCATGAGGACTGGAAGCGTCAGATCTACTCTTTCGGAAAGGTGAGCTTGCCTATAGATATAGTGACCACAAAATAAGTGAGAGGCAAAAGGACAGGAGCCAAAAAAATAAACCCTCCACCTGTTTTGCTAAAGGGACATTGTTTAATTAGCATCTTAGTCCTTTATGTAAAAAAAGGAAGGAAGAAAAGAGAGCTGAAAGGCATTGTAATGTGGAATCAACTGCCTTTTAAGGTTTTACAAGCACTTTATCTATCTTGAGAATTTTTTTTTGTTCCTTTGTTCTAGAGACAAGAGAAAAGGGGGGAAATTGTCAAAATTGTCTAATCAAAGGCAAGTGTACACAGTCAACAGGCACGTAATGATTCCTGCATGCTGGATCCACCTGCAATCCAAGCATTTGGCAGCTCCAAAGCAAGCAAACCTCCAGCTGTGGGACCCCAGCTTTTCTCTTCCCATTAGCTCAAAGCACGGGCAGAGCTGGTGTGTCCTGGTCTTCAGCTGACCAGTCTTGCCTTAAAATACTCAGTCTTGACAAGTTGCTTCTTGCATGGTAATCATTACACAGATCAGCACTGAAATGCAGTTTCACTGGCAGGGAGACAGTTTACAAGATGAGATCTTTGCTTTACGGTCAGTCCTGGCAAGTGCCTGGACTGCACAAAGATAAAGATAAGCAAGAAAAGGTTTTTCTATTTCCTCTATTAAAGATTTTTTTGATATGCAGATGTTTTATCATTTAAGTTACATTATAAAATGTGCCACCAGTCTGGCACAGTTAAACCCAGATTTTTTTGTTTTGTTTTTGTTTTGGTTTTGGGTTTTTTTGTGTGTGAAACTTTTTTTTTTACTTTGGAAGGAGAGAAAAAAATAATCTTTGGTAGGCACTAAGTAACTTCCGCTTCCCGTGGAAATTTTCAGGATTTGACAGTGAAACTCTTATCTGACATGGGGACTGTAAAATCAATATTAAATATTTCATTAGCTTTCAATTCAAAAAAGAAAATTTTACTGAATCAGTCAAAAGTATTTTAAGCTTAATTCGTTGTCTAACAACACAAACATTTTAAGGATAAAAGACCTTTAACATACAATGTCAAGATTTTTTTGTCCTTTATATAAACTCAGAGATTTTTCAATACCCATCCTTTGCATAGAAGGAATTCACTTTCAGTGAACCAACATTAAAAAAAAACCCTCAAAATCAAAACTTTGAGAAATCTAGATGGAAACTTTTCATAGATTTCATTTTCTTATGTTATATTAATAAGTATTACTATATCAGCTAAAAATCACACCTCTTACTAATATAATTAAAAATATATTATTGTGCTATAATAATATATTAAATTATATTATTATTTTAATAATTATAAAACGTGTATATGTACCAATGTAACATACACTATCAATACATACTATTGTTAAAAATACAGTACTTACAAATGGACTGATACCTGAGCAATTTGTAGTTGGCATCATGCCTTTAATATTTAAAAAGGAATTTGAATTTTGTACTATGAACTGAACGTGACAGTATTTCTTAAAAAGTCAGTTATTAATGCTAAGCTTACAAAATCCTTCACTGCCACGTATATGGATGGTGAGGTCAATAGAATGATATGGAAGAGTATGAATTTTGCCAAAAATTATATTTATGCACAGGATCTTAAACATCACATTTCAAATATTAATGGCTTGGCATACGTTCCTGAGCAACCACCACTGCTAATATTTTATATATTTGTTCAGTGACTTAATTTCAGTGGTTCCAAATACTTTGCTGTTGGCAATATTTTTAAGTTTCAGATTTGTCCATATGGGGATAGTATGACTGAGTCCAGGGAGAGCAATTGTTCATGTTGATCTGGCCTTAAAACAAATATATGTACCTAGAGTAAATGGTGTCATTTCTTGAATTATAGCCCCAACAGAGTTTTTGCACTTTGATTTTTCTGAAAGGTCTGATACAAGTGCAGAGTTTCTCAACTCCTTTATACATTAAAACTTACATGTAGCAAAGTATTTTTTCACAACAAAAACATTTATTTGCAACGTTGGAGACAGATATGTTTGGCAGCAGATTATGTCCTTTTTTCTTTGTAAACTCAGGTTATAGCTGAGATGCCTTTGACTATACTAATTATAGCATGGCATAGCATAAAAAATTATCTGCAAGGAGGTTTTTTCTTCTTCTTCAGTCACCCTAGAGCTTGAAAAAGACTGAATCAGCAGTCCTTATAATCAGGCATACTAATATAATGTAGAGACTAAGTCAGAAATACCAAAGTGGAAAATGAGGTACAACTAGTAAGCAACATAAAATCCATGCAGAAAAACTGCATGAAAAACTGAAAGAGAGAAGAGAGGTAATGATAGATGATATAAAAAATATATATATATTTCTTTCATTGAAACATTAGCTGTAATTTGATGGGTAAATGTCAGTAATGGCAAGCATACTAGGAGGAAATGAAAAGGTTAAAGATATTGGTCTACTGGTCCTGATGAACTTTTCATTTCCCTGCTTCTGACACAGCCTGAAAACCCTGCAGTCATTAGAATTGGAGAAGAGTTTTCAAAGGGTCTGTGCTGAGAAAAGAGTAAGGAGGAGAGCTGGGATGGAGGCACAAAGGCCAGTTTGCCTGGAAAAAATAGAGATGATATGAAACAAAATAGGTTAAGTAACAGATAACATGGGATTAGTCATTAACAGCCTTTTAAATAATAAAGACTAATTTAATTCATTTGCAGGAAAACATCCTCTCTGAATAGAGGAAAAATAGTAAATGCAATAAAAATCCTGAATTTACTAAAGCTTTAAGTGATATTCCTAATAACACTCTCATAAGCAAATGGGGAAAATAAAGATACTTGAATAGCTGGTAAAGAGTTACTGAAGATGAGTGATCAAAGGCTTATTAGTCTGAAGGGATATAACAGGGCAGGATATATTTTCATAGATACAAAATGGAAAATAGTGAGGCTATTTTGCAGAACATGTGTACAGAGTTGTAGTGCTGTTGCTGGGACAAAGCATTTTGAAAATGAAAATACTGCATATAAGTCTTAGTAGCTATGCCATTATACGTTTTCACATTAAGGCTTTAACTTGAGACTTTGAGAGCAGCTGGAAAGAACACAGAAAATGAGAACAAAATCTCAGGGTACATCTGTGTTTTCTGTGAAGTAAAGTAGCCCTTGACTGCCTCCAAAAAAAGTCACCTTTCATGGAGACAGCAAATCTGCAAGGTCTCTGCTATATTTGCCCACCTATCCCTTCAGGGATGATCAGATGTTGCCCACAGTTTTCAGGCTGCTCACTGAGTGGTGGTACGGCATCAACACAGAACTGCCGGACAACTCCTGGGGTGAAGTGTCGAAGTTTACTCCTGCCAAATTCTGCATCATTTAGTGAGGTTTTATTACATTGTAACACCCAGAAAATAGACTCAGTAAAAGCAAGCAAAGTATTTTCTTTTTCAGAAGGAAAGAAGTTTTTCCATCTGTCTCAGGCCTTTTGCTGGTTTTGCACCAGCAATATTTAGAAAATTCTAATTCTACTGTCATAGCAGTGTAGCTCCCGATATGGGAGGACACTTGTATTTTACCTTGCAACAATTTAGAGGGATTAAAATAATCATGCAAGTACTTATACTCGAGAACAAAAATGTCTTCTGGGGTTAATTTAAAATATTACTGCTTTAGTTGTAAAATTTTCCAGGTGGACACATCGCCAGTAGTTCTTCCAAACCCTTAATTACTGTTGAGCATTGCAAATTTATAACTTTCTTCTTTTTGATCTGAAGGACTCAGTGAGGAAGGCATAAAAATGCAGAAATATAGAAATAAACAGTGGTCTGATCAGCATTAATAGCTGCATTTTAAGATTTGCAGAGTAGAATATGACTGGCTTTCTCTGGTCTGCTTTAAAAGCATGTTTAGTTTTGAGTGCTGTGAAAGTGCATTGATATCCACTTACGTCCTCCAAGACTTTCAACTATTTTAAATCATCATAATTGATAGTTGTGGTTTTAAGGTGTGAAACAGTGCATCATGTGTCAGATTTTCTTATATACCTAGCCTTTTGTAGATACTAATTTTTAAGACCCATATCAGATTGGCCCAGCCGGTCATGGTGCTCTCTAGTTGTTTCTTAGCTTGCAATAGTTTGTTTTACTCCCTAACAGCTCTGAAAGGGTTAGATGTAGCTCAAGGATATGCTGTTATGGCCCTTTCCCAACCTCATCGCCAAGGGCAGGTAGGAATATGAGGAATGTAAGGCTTCCTGTATTTTTCCTCATAGAAGTTGCAGTCAGTTTCAGCAGTGTAAAATAAACAAAAGGGAACAAGATACAGTGGGCATGATAACTTTGTCCTGTGTCTTCATTCATCCTTCTGCAAGATTGCTTTTTCCAATTTACATGGCAAAGGAAAATATCAGGAATACTATGATATTCTCATCCTCACTTTATATTGGTTTTTGTCCATGTATGCACTGCTTCTTTCAGGAAAGGACAGTCTTTATTATCATTATCAACTTTAGAGATGTGAGATAAATTCAGTTCTATTTCAGTTCTAACTAGACCAAAAGTCTAGTTTTTGTGGAAGCAATGAATCCAGCTTTTGGTGGATGAATGATTTCAGATATTAAAAAGATAAGGGCAGTTATTGGTCTGAAGTAATAGTTACATGAGACCATGCTTAATGGTTTCATACAATTATCTGAAATCTAACAGCATCTTTGTAAGCTTTATTATTTTAAAAACACACAATGAGCATTTGCTACACTCAGTTTAATGCAGTTGCAATAACTCCATGATTATCTTGAGGAATATTCATCCCTATTTCATTTGATCATCTGAATTCAACCTACGTATATGGTTGGCATACCTTTTGGCTTGTGGATTGGTTTCAAGGAGCACTGACTACTTTTTTTAGACAATGTGCTACAGATTACTTTGAAATACATATATCTCCAAGTTAAAGTAATATTGGAAAATACATTGTTCATTTGGGCTTTTAAGTGTTTGCATAAGAAACTGGTGTTATGATCATGTTTATTCATCTTGAAATTTAGAGGTGCATAAAGATAAATAAAGGAACATTGAGGCCCTGTTTTTCTCTGTGAAGAAAAAACAAGTGAATCATTAATTCAAATTTATGTTGTCTTTTTGCCAGGGATTCGTGGTCCTATTAGTTATGTTGGGAGCAAAATACAGTCCTCTGTCTGACATGGGACTACTCTCACATGAACCATGATAGTTGGGCCTGTGCTGAAATACTGCTAATTTTCTCCTTCCACTTGGTTTCTCCAAATGCATAACAAGGCCCTTTATTAAACTAGTAAAATTCTCTGTAAAATTTCCTGGTGGTAAGAGTAGTTTGCTTCCATTCACCCAAGCCCTGATAGTAGGTTGTCCATGATAGTAGACAGTTTGTTGATAGTAGATTGTCCATGTCCAGCAGTGTTTTCACTGCCTTTATCTACTTGGATCAAGGATACATGACAGTAGGACTCCCATCACCCCCAGCACAATAGAAAACACCTTTCATAAGGGTATTTCTTGGGTTACAAGGATCCTAAGCTACTGCTGCTCTCAGAGGTGTGATTATGTAATACAGAAGCTTTCAAAAGCCATTTTGCCATTTAATCCATATGCTGTGTTCTAAAGGGAGAAAACTTTGCAATACTTAGATGATGATAACTAGTTCAACCCACCCCAACCAGAGACCGATTTGCCAAGACTCTATGATGAAATGCTCAAAAGACACTTGGAATGAGGGCTAGTGGGTGCCCTTCTAGTGATGTGGTTTAAATGGGGAATACTCCATCCATATGTTTTGAGTAATCAGCCACCCTGGCACTGTGTGTGCAGGAAAATGGAACAACTCTGGTGCAACTTTTCATTGTCCCCACCATCGCCTTACTATGTGAGCCCTTCAAAAACAGAAAGCCAGGAGTCTGAATATTTAGGACATATTTCTACACACAGAGCTGTCATTTGGCTTCTGGCGAGGCCATGCTGCCTCTTAGCAGGTGCCAGAGCCTTCATTTCTTTTGGAAATCTATTGCCTTATCATAGGCAACTGTGAAAAATAAAGATTCATACTGTGACCATATGATTCTCACACAGATTGCAGAACAAAGCTGTAGAAAGGTTAGAAATGGTAAAGAACTCCTTTCTGACTTGGACAGTCTCCAAATTACTATTGACCCAGCCCAGAGCATGTCTAGATGAAAAATGAATGTGCAGCAGTCCATGTCCTAGTGTTCCTTCCAATGAGTAAAGGATTTATCATGAAAGTTATATTAGAAAGTGTTAAATGACCTTCTGTTATGCACACAAACCTAGAGCTTTAAAATCTGTAGTTCTGAACAGTCCTGTTTACTGTATGTCCTTAGGGATTTTTTTTTGTTTTAACAGCATGCAGCTTGACAGAAATACACTACCCAAAAAGGGATTAAGGTATATATATTTTTTTTGAGCATGACTGCTGCTTCTCTATTTTCCTATAACCTTTTTCTACACTGCCTTTATTTTTCTTTCTCCTTTTGTTGATCCTGTTTACAACAGAGTTCTTGGAATTTCAATTCAAAAGATAAAATGTAAATTTTAACAGTGGACTTTTTCTTTCCCCCTCTGCCTAAGGAATAAATCTTCTTTCAAGATATACCATGGGAAGTAAATACTATTAGGGATCATTTCTTTATGCAATGAATCTTAAAAGGCATTGAATCCTGGAGAGCTTCAAGAGACAGAACAAGATGCAATTCACTAGGACTAATTATTGAAAACATTATGGAGAAAAACAAGGATTTAGGGGTGGATCTGACTTGAACTCATGCAAACGCTAGTGCAATTCGAGCTGGAGAGCTATTTAAAGGGTAGGGCTAGAAAATACCAATTTTACTATCCAAGGTTTGCAAGTATAAAATGTATGCTGCTCCATACAATTTTCTTGGTCCTTGTCCAGCAATACACAGTGTCCAACTTTGCTACTAACACTTCACTAAATTCTGTCTTCATCACAGAAAACAGAATTTATCCACCCTCTTCTCTCCTCCATGGTTAAAACAGTGGATCATTAGGTAATTTGGCTGGTCTTATCACACATGGAAGCCCATCTCCCCAATCCAGCAAAAAGATTTGGCATGCAAGGATATACGTGCATGCACACAGACACTTTTCAGCTTTCCAATAACTGAAATTACACTGTTAAATCTCATGAGTTTTAAATAAATACTTATGAAATTTTAAGATTGTGCTAAACTATTGTCACTATAATGCACCTTCTGACCTTCTGCACTAGCTGTTCCTTAATAAGAATTTAGTAACATTTCCTATCATCACAAAACAATCACCTTGGATTTGGAGAGAATGGAAAAGGTGGGAAGACATTAAAGGCATAACGGGGAACCTGCAAGGATACAATGGGATGATCAAGGCTTGTGGATGTACAGCTGTAATGGTGGCTGAAAGCTGAAAGTGAATTGGAGTGGGAAAACTGTTTACAGGCATATGAGAATGATCAATTAGCCCAGGGGAAAAAAAAAAATCATTTTGATTTAATGGGCAAAGATCCCAGTCCAAAACTCAGATCCTGAATTCTCATTTTGCCTTCTTTCCAATCTGATAACCACTCAGTAACTCTGTGCTCTACCACATTTATAGGCAAAGATCATAGCTGTCTTTTTGAAATGAGAAAGGAAATAAATATTTAATGAGGACAAGATGGTTTACTGCTGTAAAACAACCCCAAGCACAACACAAGAACTTACATGTTCATTTAATCTTCTCTCTAAGCAGAAACACTTGTTCCTTATAAGCCCAAAGCCAGAATATCAAAAGCTCTTTCTGCTTTGCTGTTTTGGGGAACACTGATGGCTCATGACAGTAGGGAAGGTGTTCATTTCTCAGCAGGGTATTGTCTGAATGAAGCAGACTGTTTCAGACATTGCTGAAAACAATCTCTTGATTAAGACCTCCAGTATCTGTACATTTTAATGTTTAATCACTGCCAGGATTGCCTTTCTTCCAGCTCAGCCAAGGCTGGACCAGTGAGTTACCAGTTCTCCCTCTTAGCCCTCATGTCACATTGCATTTGTTTTATTGGTTTATCATAGGAAGCAGTTGATGAATTATTTGATTGCCAAACTTCTTCCTTCCAGAGAACTTGGTTTTGCTAATTGTTTATTTTTCCTGTCCCTTTACCTCCCCTCAGTGTGGGGCAGGACACCTTGTCAGGTAGCATTCAGAGTGGCAGACCACATGCATATGACCATGAATAGCTGTCATTACCAATGCAAACTCCTTTTTTGGAGGTGTTGATCTGCACTCGTGTTGTCTAATCAATTGCCCACGTGACATGTGACAGATGTCATTTTGTAAGTGGCTACTAACATTCCTTGGCTTCTATTCTGATCATTCCCCATCCTAACCATACAGCTTCCAAGATTTTGCATCAACCTATAAACTTCCTATAGCTTTGAAGTCCTTTTCTGTCAGCTCAGTTGTCTGTCTGCTGTGGTTTATCATCTGTCTCTTCAAAAGAAGGGAATGCTGTTTTGGGGAGGGGGATGAAGAGTAAGGGGGTTCAAGTCCTGTATGTTTTCTGTCATAACCCAATGGTAAATTGTATCTAGTTAAAATTTCTGGTGATAATCTTGACTAGACTTGATGTTTTCTTAGGGATTTGTTCTGTCTAACTGGTGAAGGGTATTTATGTGACAGGTGTTTCTTTCCAAGACATCACCTTGTCATTTTCTTGAGCATGTCAGCTGTGGTTTTTCAGATATACACCGTCATCCCGGCAGACAAGTCAGGAGGAAGGCAAGGAATGGCTACGCTCCCATTCAACTGGAGGCCTGCAAGACACTGGCAGTCAGTCCCCACTTGTTTCTCCCTCAGCTATGTCTTCTTCTGCAACTGGAAAATATCACTTTTCCAACCTGGGTAAATGCTGTTTCCCTTCATTGTTTCTCCCCCTCTGTAATAGAACCATAAAATTCAACTGTATGTATTTCTTAGTCTGCCAGACTAGGTAGTTTATTTTTAACATCTTCATCACCATATTGTTGTACCTCACTAATGAGGGGAAACTCACAGTGTTGTTAATTAAGTGGGTCAAGATACCACCTATTTTGCACAGAGGAAAAAAAGAGCACAGATTCTTTATGACTTGACCAAGGAGATAAATTTTGAGGGAGAGGTGGAAATTAGCTTCTAGTTCAAAGCTATCTTTTAGGTTTCATGGTCAGTAGGATTCTTCCCAGTGATTTTAGTGAATGTCAGAAACTAAACATTGCATTTTTCCTACATATAGATTTGCTTTGAGATAGACCTTTTCAATGTGTTTCAGTAGCTGGACCTGGCTATAACTGCACTGTGCGCAATCCAAATCCTAACCTTGAATGCAATATAGTATTTTGGGATGTGAGTCACATTGCAGTTTTATTTGATTACAAACCAGGGTTTAGATTTGGTTCTTCTGAATCTTGTTTCAAATTAATCCAAGACAAGTTGGGGTTTTTTTTCTTATAATTTTATTTCCTTCTTTAATTCTGAATAAAAACCACTTATATACACTGCACTTGACACATACCTAGGTTCACAATGAGCTTTTTACAGTTTAGGCCCTTACTGAGGAATTAACATCCTTTAAGGCATTAACACTTCCATCAATCTGTCACAGCATCTATAGGTTACGATCGCTCAAAAGAAATTTGATTAGACATACACATTAGTCTTTATTACATACAGGAAAAGAAGTTGAGCTAAGCTACTTTTAAAAATGAATTTGGATCCTTGCTAAACAAGCTGCTGCTTTGAATTTTCCTCCTGGAGTTTTAGATGCAGCTCTTCGTAAACAGTGTTTTTTCACTATGTTATTTTCTATTTACAATTATCTCCGTTTCTTTTTGTTCATAGTTCCTGTGAACTCACAATGGAGAGCAATAAGATCTCATGGGATTTAAAATTTATTTTTTCATTGTCCTTTGTTTTTTTTCAATTTTTATCGTGGAATAATTTGCTCTCACAACAGCTGTTCCGGTAGTTTACAACTTAGAACACTTCTTGGATGATCTAAAATAAAAGTCCAAACACTGAGGCTGAATTTGGCTAGACAGTTTCTAACCATTGAGATTGTCTGGTCCAGGGGAACCATATCCAGGCTTTCCTTCCTACTGGTAAAAAAACTTTGTGAAGGCTTTAAAGTAGATTCATCAGTGTTGTTCTTGTTTGCCACTATGTCTGACTACAGTTCTTCATTAGGATGAGATTCCACTGAGGCCCATGCATGAATTTTTAACCTAATATAGTGGTAGGTACTCCTGAAAATCAAAGGATAAATGTCTTACATATGCAAATAAACTTTGGTCTTTACAGCAGTCAGTAATACAGATATATAACAAAAAAATACAGATACTGATTAATTAGAAGAACTGCTTATAAAAATACTTACGACCTCTTATTCCTTTTTAACTTTTGAATCGTCCCCATTGATTTTCTGTCTTGGGCTGCCAAAGGGACACCAGTGTTAGTGTTACCATGTGTTTTACAGGATCAATCTCATCCAGCTCCAGCTCCTTTGAGGCCATCTGCTTCACCTTTTTCTTGTAGCTTTAAATATAGGAATAAAAGGGTTCCATTTGCTCAACAGCATGAAGTCCACCTAATATGCTGCACATTACAATTTTGTGCAGAACCAAAATTCACTTAATGGAAATGTGCTTCATTAATAAAGCTTTTCATTCCAGTGAGTCCAACCAACCTATCACAGTTTAACCTTCCCGGGCCCAGCATGATGCGTTCAAACAGCATCCCTGCACAAGACACTTCTTTTGATCTCTATGATGACTCCCAACTGTGTGGCAGTGCTACTTCCTTAGAAGAGAGACCACGAGCAATCAGTCATTCAGGTTCATTCAGGGACAGCATGGAAGAAGGTAAGACTGAGTAACTACTTAGATTGGCAAACATGTCCAAGAGTAGTAAAATCTTAAAATACTTATTCTGCACCCTGCACCACAGAAACTTGAATGATTTTTGTGAAGCTTCTATTACTCCTGTTGCTGGACTTAAGCATAAGTTTTCCTTATCCTAAAACACGGAAAGTATTACTTTCATGCAGTAATAAGCAATGCTGTATGTGTCTCATACATGTACAAATCCTGTATCAGAAATTTTGGAGAAAAGCCAGCCATTCTTGGAAAATTATTATTTTTCCCTCTAAATCCAAAATGTCTGAATGTACCTTGACTACTGCGTTTCTCTGCTTTCTTAGTCATACTTCTCTGCCTCCTTTTTTTCCCCAAACACCAGTGCTACTTAGCATCTCCTTTCTTTGTAGTCATTTAATCTCCCCACTTTCCTACAGCCTGCTACAGCAAACACCATGTGAATTTCTGTATTGAATTTCTGTAATTTAAACTGACCTCACTACTTTATGCAGATTATTACTGTCTGATTTCATTAATGCTATCTGCAACATCTGGAACTTGGTGAATATTTTTTGGTTCAGTTTTGGGTTTTGCTTTTTCATCCACAGAGAACTTGGCAACTCCTAATTAAATGCAGTGTAACATTTTCTTCTGATTAGCATTTCTGGTAAATCTGATTATTTGCAGAATTCCCATGAATGCAAGGCCCTTTAATTAAACAAAAAAAGACAACTGAAATTCCATGGAATTCATTCTATAATGTTCATCTTGTTTACTGCTAAGTGATGACAATGTAAATTATCTTTATAACAGGCAAATAAAAGAATCTTGCCTTAGCCACAAAGGTCACAGTTACGAAATAAAAGAGGGAAAAAAGTCCTAGATAGAACAACAGACAAATAACACTTTTACTGTTTGATTCCTTTTACTGTATTTTAGATGATATATCAGGCAGACATCTGGGTATGTAATACTAGCAGTAGGGTGCAGGACAACTCAAGCTGTGAGTTGTCAGCACAGAGAGGATGGCTGACTGCACAGAAGGATATCACATAATTCAAGGACAGAACTGACTACAGACCCTTTGCTGAGGAACAGAATTATCAAAGGAAACACTGAAAGAAAGATAGAGAAAACAAAGTAATTTATGCATAGAAAAAGAGGTGTTAAATGTAGAATTTCAGTAATGGGTCACCAGTGGGTTTCATGAAAGCTTTTTTATTGGTTATGTTTCATATCCAGCTGGAGTAGATAACCGTGATCAACCTGAGTAAATGAAAGTCAATGCAGCAGCAGTAAACAGTTTTCAGCAGTTTACAGTCATTAGAGATTAACATGAAATGATGCTGTTAGAAGGTCAAATGTATATTTAAGATAGGGTCTTTGAAAAAGGTTAAATGAAACAAGTGAGATCATGCATACAGCCACTGTGTATGAATGCAGAATGGCAGTTTAGCTGAGACATTTAAACCAGAGACTGAAAACCAAACATACTTTGGAAGCTAGTCCATTTCAATGGTCAGTGTACCACATTTCTATAAATATAAAACTAGATTTAAAGTCCATTTGGCTATTCCAAATAATCTTGTAGTGTCTGTTTTTTGCATACAGGTGGCTATTAAAGTAAAATATTTTTTATCAAACCCTGCAAATTACAAACATCAAAAATTTCTTGTGAAACAAAAATAAAAAGAGGTAATCAAATAAATTATCTTCTTTGAAATTATCTGTGGGTATAGCCTTCCTCAGCAGAGTCATCAGAAGCAAAAAGGGGCAATTTTTACAGTTTTAGTCTTCATTTTCCATTTCCAGGTAGGCCATGAACTCCATTACTTAAAGTGCAGCCCTGCCACATTCACTCAATGCTCTTGAGGCTGACTCTGCTGAGGATTAAGGGAAATATGACACTACCTTTCACAGTTACCCGCTCCCATGGAGTATAACTACACAGGTCAGCATTGCTGAGGAAAGCTTGGGAGCTGACCGCACAGAATGTGAACTGTTTTCCAAAGTGTAGTCTCTTACTAAAATCGATTGCTCAGCTCGGGACAGGTGTACAAACAGCTCGATTTCTGGTTTCTCTGAAGAGTGTATTTATCAAGTGATTTCTTGTCAAAGCAACAAGAGTGATGCTTGGTTTGCTGATAATAATACAAAATTACATTGGCTCACTCACCTGCCCCATATACAGGAAAATGTTTTTTCTGCATAGGACAATCTTTCTAAATGCAGGGAAATCTAGCAAGAGCTATTCTATACGAATAGCTGATAATTGCTCTTCATGGAAAATTGGTTGTCATTTTAAAAGTTTGTTTACTTATTGAGCTGCATGGGGGAAATTTTATGCTTTCATCAATATTTCATGTTATTTTCCTTTTCTTAAAGTACATGGGTCCTCATTATCACTAGTCTCCAGTACATCCTCTCTCTACTCTACGGTGAGTATTGATATTTTAGAAAAAAGTTCTGCCTGCCTCTGTTCTTGTTCATTGTTCAAAATTTCAATACTTTGAGATCTAGAAGAATTAGAATTTTGCTGCATTAAAGTAGGAATGTTTATTTTCAACTTGGTGCTACTGCATACTATTTTAGACAACATTATTTCATCTTTTTATGTGAATTGCTTATATATGTTTAAAATAACCCAGTATACATTTTGAAAGCTAAAAAAAAGGTGAATGTCTCTTTTATGGGGTCCCTATGCTGTTGTAGTTGACCATTTTGAGTCATTTTGCTTACTTTCAGATAGCGCACAACTTAGAAAATTATTTATATCTTGGTGTTGTTTGAGGTAAACTTCTTGAAAACCACAAGATTGCCTTAGGGTAAGGGAGATGTAATTTGGATTTTAAGTGTCTAGTGATTTTTCTTGCACATGACAGGATTTAGATGTTATTTACAAAGAGAAGAATAACTTTATAAAATTTTAATCTTCATTAGTTAGATTAATTAGATTGAGTAATATCTGTTTCTATCTCCAGAAGTTGTTCTGAGTTTGATTTTTTCCCTCTATTTTATTGTCGGTTTTAGTTGGTTTTTGGGGTTTTTTTATCTTATGGGGGGTTTTTTTTAATATATTTTGCATCATTTACTGCTTCAGTTGTTCTACTAACAAAAAATCATCCATAGAGGAGCAGTTGAACATGTTTGGAGGTTCATTTGCTGATACAGAGAAGTTCCTTGCAACCTCCTCACTAACCACAATGACATGCTGCAGTAGCCCCTTTTCACAGGAGAACAATCCACTTACGTGCTTTCATCCCATGCATTCATGAATAGTGCATGTCCTCTCCATATTTCCAATATGGAAATGAATTTCCATTCATGGATAGTGTCAGTGTCAGCTGACATTCCAGAGATGGACTTCTCTGCCCAGAGCCAGCACCAGTTCTTGCCTAGGAGTACCAAGCTCGTGCAGTTTGATGCATTTGTAGCATGTGGTAGCTCTGTCTCAATGCTGAATTCATGTTAGCTTGCAAAGTATGTTGCATCCGTGCACAATGGTGCCTCTCCTAATTCTGTTTAATCATCAAAAGCCTCATACAAGGATCTAAAACATCGAGTACACATGCCTTAGGTTTTTACAGGCCTTAAACTGCAAGTTGCAAGTCATTCCAGTCCAGACCAGACCTGAATTATTTAGCAGCAAGAGAGGGGAGGTGAAGTTGGGAAGTGTAGAATGTATATACAGGCTGGCTACACATGAAACATAACTAACATTCAGAGTTAAGCTTCTCACTTATATTTTGGTGTTTGAAAATATCTTTAGAACTATTTCCCTGTCTATGAGACACTACAATCAATTTGCTTGGGAAGGTGTGTCAAAATTATAATTCAAGCTTTGATGTCAAATTTTAGAAGAATGTTATGAAACTGATAGGCAAAAAAAATCAAGTTATAAAGTGACACAGGATGCTTTCAGCACCCAGGAAGTGAGTACCCTGAAATATCTGTGTTTTGATGTTGTGTAATGTAGCAAGAATTTACTAATACTTACTATTTATATAACCTGTTATCTTTCAACATAGTTTCTTGGAAATATTAACTAAACCCCATGATAGTAAAGAATGGTATTTTTCCTGCAAAATAAACTTTAAACTGTTTAGCCAGGTTCATACTATAAATATCTTCTAACTGTGAACTCACATTGCAGCTGAGCCCCATTCCTTAAGTAATGGATTATGTAGGCAAGATAATGGAAGCTGCAGAAAAATCTGCAAAGGGCCAGAAAGAAATTAGTTTGAAAAAATTACTAGGATTGACTTCTCATGAAGATTTTTGATCTGAATTTCTTCTGCTTGAGCCCTCTGTGAAAATAAACTCTTCAACAATTAATCAAAAGGCAATGCACAAGTATAGAAACCTGAAAAGTGTAACACTCAGTATCACATCAGCTGAGTGAAGAGAGCAATGGGATAGGTTCACAGGGTCAATTAAATGTATTTATCAGATTTCTCAAGTATTGTCTTAAGCCTTAGTGCTAGTGTTTTCTGTGAACTAATCACTGGAGAAATTCGAAGTACTAAATGAAGATCAAGACCTTCATGTATAATTACCAGAAGATAGTTGAAAATCTTCAAGTTACTCTCCGAAGATTGTTTTTTTGAGAATCAGAATATGAGATTCAGAAGAGACATTTCATTATTTTCTGCCACTGAATAAGTCCAATGAACAGAAGTTCTGCATCCATTACTCTTTTCTTATATATTGGCTTTCTTCTTGATTTGCATTTGGATTTTTCAAGACTTTACTTGCAGAGACTGGAAATCTACCTTGTAGAGATATGCATATACAGAGACATCCATTTTGTTTCACAGAAAAATATACCATGTTCTGACAGATGTGATGAACTGATTCAGTTTTGGCAGTGAATGCATTTAGCCCTGTGGGTAATTGAAAATTATGATAGGTTGTCTCCTGTTTCAATCTCCTCCTGCTCAGTAGGTGATACACTTAAATTTTCACATATTTAGTTAATTGCCAATTTCTCACACTGGCTCTCAGCATTAGCTACACTTTGACTCCCTAGGCTTCATTTATTGTGCTAAGCCATGCTCAGATGAGTTGTGTAAGGACATGCCATTTGTACCTTAATATTCTAAGACTTCAAAAAAAAAGAAAAAATAGTCCTTGCAAGGACAGGATGCATGATTTTAGAAGTAGAGTGAGAAAAAGAATTTTTTTTTCCTTTAGAAGCCTATTAGAACAATGGCTGAGTCCTGGGTTACAATGGTGTGAGGATGTATTTAAGTAAAAACTGCTCAGTCAATCAGAATTGTCAGATTCTATTTTTTAAGCTGATACTATGTCCAAAATCCTGGTCTTTCTCATTAATTTACTTCCTTCGCTGTCCACAAAATCTAATTTGTGGGAGCCACCTCTCTGAACTCAGGGAGTGGCAACATTTCCTTGTGCACTGAGGGAGTTGTCTGGTAACAACATGTAGCAATGCCTTCATCAGCAGGTTTGGTGGTCCAAGGACAAGTGCCATGTCCCCACATGGCAGTTTTAGGAAAAAAGTCACCAACCCCAATATTTTGCCTTTGTTGTCACAGAAGAAATCATAAGGGGACATCATCACCTCCGTCCATTTGTGACTCTCCATGCACTACATATTTGATGCAACAATAATGGGAATAGAATAGATTTTATTTCTGTAGGTGGATCTGCTTGAAAACACAGATCAGAAAGTTAGTGTGTTACAGTATGTGTGTCACATCAGTGCTGAAAGTAATATTCCATTATACTAAATCATCCTCACATGGTGATGTGTCAGGTATTAGAGTATTTTCAGCCAAAAGCATTTCTAAGTGTAGAGAAGGTAAATATCACGGCATCCCAGACTGTTTAGTGACTGCAAACAGATAAGCATGTATGGATAGAGGCATTTTCCAGAGGTCTTCTTCCCTTATGCAAGGCAAAGCAAAAAACCACATTTCTATTACAAATCATTAAAATCCTAACAGCCCAAAATTAATGCCTATTACAGGCTCAAAATCAGCTGTACTAATGTGTAATAATACAGAATAAGACAGTCCGATGCCAGAGAATCTTCTGCAGAACCCTTACCTTGGAATTTCGTAGTGTTTCTAGTGTTATTTATAGATAATTCCTCTACCTACATTTTCCTTTTACTGCTTACTTCTCTTCCAGATACTGTAGACTGCTTCTCTGAACGTGGGCCAATTCAGACCATGGGGTGGATTGATTTCCAGTACATTAATTGATTCTTACTTTATGTTATGAAAGGGTTCCTTTCTCGTGGCATGCCACTCTGTTCCATTAGAATCCCACTGAAGCAAAATTTATCTGTCCATCAAATGTCTCCTGAATAGGACTAATCCAGTGCTTAGAAACTGAATGACTTTCAAAGGTTTGCCTTAGACTGGTTTAGTTTCTTAGCTTGTTAAAAAAGGGTGCTGAGTAAAAAGCTTCAATATATGACACAATACATTGCAATATGGAAAATACCTAAATTTTAAAATAATATTACCAAGTTTAGTTGAAAACTTTAGCATGCCTTGGTAGCCCTTAAGATTTTGGTCAGTACTCTGTATGGAAGAAATTACATTAAAATTCAAGTTCCCCCTCACCTTACCCAATGTACGTTTTACAGGTATGCGGTCAACTTCTCTTATCAGGGGTTACTTGTTATCAAATTAGGAATGTTTCTTGGCATGCAGTAAGATAAATTTAAATCCAAGAGCCCTAATAATCATTGCAGCATAAAATTTTGTTGTGTCAGACTAAGGTCCATGCAGTGAGAGCATAGTAAATTTTTGTTTGTATCTTAGAAATGTAGCTGCAGTTTCTGCAGTTCTGGTCCTGTTCTCCTTTTCTCCACCATTTCATTTTGTCAGGATGCTGGCAAGCTCTTTGGGGTTTCAGCTGGAGCCCTGCCAAGCAAGTTGAAAAGAGTTCCATTTATTGTTTTTACTGAATACTTTCCTTAAATGTAATGGGTGCGTGAAGCTATTCATTTCACTTCAGTCTAGCTGGCTTTTATGTTCTCTTACCACAATTATGTTGGACACTGATTCTAAGCCTTTTCTTCTACATTTTTTTCCAGGCAGAAGAAAAGGCACATTCAGAGGTAAGAACTTTTCTTCATTTTTATACTTCTGTATTGCCTTACATTATTTTACAGTTTATTGTTTACCTACTTTGGCTAAACTGCGTAGTTGGTAGGGAAAATACACCCTGTGTTTTTGCATCACCATTTAAGCATTGGTGAAAACCTGGTGCAGCTTTTAGTGTACTCGAAGGTGTTTTCTTAGCATTGTGCTGAAGAAAGCCTCCTGGATGTCATTCTGAAAAGATGAAAAGAATCAGTGAGAACTGGGTATTGAATGGAGGAGTTGAGATAGGTCTGATTTCAGACTTAATAACACTCTGTGCAGGATCTAAGGGATTGTACAATTCAAGGTAAGGTGCTGCCTTTCAGGAGGAAAAAAACTTCAAATGATCACTTTGAACTTCTCTCCCTCACATTTTGCATTATATTAAATTTCTGAAACTGACCACTTTGATGGGCCAATGCCATGCAGATTGATTTCAGTTACAAATCAAATTTGACATGGAAAATAACTTCTTTCTCCTCACAGCGTATAAGAATGGGTGACAAGCCTGGGTCAGCAGCTGGATACAATTACAGACTTTCTCAAAATGAAGTCCTGCTTGTATTAAAAGGGCACCAAAGAGTAGTGGCAATAAAATACAGCACCAAGGGGTGCATTTCTACTTCACAGAGCGACATGCCTTCCAACTCCTGCATTTGTCCTGCTCCTATTTTTACTATTCTAATCAAAGAAAAAGTCAACAAAAAGATATTTTGAGGAAATTGAACAAATAAACATATCCTTCCCTCCTTGCCGCAGTATATTTCAATATAATTTCGTCTAAGTTCACATTTCTTAAAAGTTAAAACAAAGGAGCTAAAGAGGCATGCCATAGCTCAGTAGTGTAAATTACAGTTCCTCATTTTATTGCCTTTTATATAAGGCTGTATATAGAGATGAAGCAACATTTCTTTCTTGTGTTTCTACATGATGTTTTCTCACTATCTGCATCTGCTTGAGATGCCCTTACAGGACATGTTGAGCAACACTTCATGAGACCTACCTTTGTGAATTTGCAAAAACATGAAGAAAATGTAGCTTAAGCTGGAATGTCAAATTTAAAAACCAAAGAGAAAACTTGGAAAAATAAAAGGGTCAGTCCAGGATGGAGAACAGCCCCTGTTGCACTGAGCTAGTGTAAATGACTGAGCTATTTTTGTGTTATAGAAGTACAGAAACATGTTCATGTTGCTTGTGCAATATTCCTTGTTGGTTTTCATGGGAGTCATAAAACCAAAGTACTGCAATGGTCTTTACTAGTGACTGTAAATGTTCCCTTTCCTAGGCTGGTTTTACCCATTTTGTTTCTCTAGTCTGGAATAATTTATGTCTGAATATGAAAGGTGCAAAGTGAAACTCCATGCTGTGCTTGATTTCAATACAATGCCAAGAAGTCCCTGAAAGATCTCAAATAGGGTTAAATGAGCTTAAAATTACGTGCCAGCTTCATGCTAGGTATCAACCCCAGCTGCAATAGAAACGGATATTTTTCTTAAGGATTCTGGTTTTCGTTAAAGGATAAAGGAGTCTTGAGTTAATTTTCATGTCAACAAGCACATTTAAAGCTATATTTCTATTTTTAAGCTGGCAAGCAAGTTTTTGAATACTATATAAGGTTTAAAGAGGTTGCACGTTTGCATTTCAGGAACTGTAGGAAGCATGTGTTAGAGAAAAAAGGAAATACTATTTTACCTCACCTAATTTTAGACATCCTTAAAGAAAAAATCTGCATCTGAGGTAGCCATGAAAGCCTTCTTCATGCCAGTCAGTGTGGCAGTACATATGTCACATTATGTTAGTCTGATGTAGACATTCAATATATGTTGGTTGCATCATGTCTACAGTCAGGCACAGTGAACCTCACCCAAATGTACTCATGTTTTAAAACCTCAGACCACATCCAAGGCGGCTCTCCTTGATTGCACTAAGTGTATGTTTGGAACTTATGGGATTTGGTAAAAACCCATGACATTTCCCTTGCAAACAGAGGACAGTACATACAAAGTAATTAGGCATTTGCCCATATGTGTTCCCTTAACTGAAATCCTGGCTCATACACCAGTTAAGTGCTAGAAAACAGTTGGAGCAACACTAAGAGACAACTTTTAGTAGTTTGTATTTCTGGATAGTTCTGAGGTGAAACTCTGAAGCTAAGACATTGTAAATCTATTGGTGATCTCTCAAGAAAACACACAACAATAACCACAACAAAAAAAATTGGTGAAATACTGACATCAGTCTATTGTTTCTCTAGCAAATTCAGAAACTACGGAGAGAGTTGGTTGCATCACAAGAGAAAGTTGCTACCCTTACTTCTCAGCTTTCAGCAAATGTAAGTATTTTTGCTTATGATGATAAGTAGTATCAACGAATACATTATCAATACCTCTTACTCAGCACACAGACTTGGAGACTTTTACTATTTATTTATTTATTTGGGGTTTTTTTCCCAAGTTATTGACTTCATTAAATTTCTATATTGCCCCAGCTTCAAGTAGAAGTACTCTTGTGGAAATGGAAAGTAGCCAGTAAAAACTGAAAGTTTCCACACTTGGAATGTGACCATCCTATCCTGTTCAGTTTCACCCTTTTCTTAGAACCAATTATAAAAAAAGGCCAAAAGTAAGGAGACACAACCAAAGAAAGGCATGATTTGTATATTCTAATAAAATTCATTAGTTTTGTTTCACAAAGACAAACCCTGCAAGACGCAGTCAAGTCAAAAGGGAATCACAGTCTTCAAGTGTATATAGAATTTATATGCTACAAAACTGGTGCTGTTCTACAGCACCAGAATGTATTGTTCTACAGTTCAAGAAAGCAGTTTCCTGATATCTTGGGCAGCCCATACAGAGCCTTTCTTTGGAGTGTAGATGTCTTGAATATTTAGATGTATAAATACTGCTGATTTTGAACAAAACTTTTCATGTTGTGATAAAATAACCTCTTGCTCTGTGAAAGCTGCTTGTTCGTGTGTGACTTCTGTACATGAAAACGTGGAAGAGCTATGCTTAGCACTTTTTTTCTGTTCAGATGGCTGCAGAGCACCTGTGGGTATTTGTACATCTGTAGCAGTGTAGGTTGCCAGACTCCTCTGAGTACTGAGAATGAACTAGTGAATCAGATGATGTGGGACACTGCGATGTTTGTAAATTCAAAATTTGTAAATTCAAAATTCCAAGTTGGGTTATTCATTTGAGAATGTATAGCTAGAATAGCCAGCATATCTATATTGGGAATGGGGTTCCTTCCCTTACATATTTAAGACACAGACCTTCCTCTTTACCAGTTTGGGCAGTTCTTCATTCACTATCCTGACAGCAACTAAAACCCACACTGAGAGGTCAGAAGAGCTAAATTAGCATGCTTTTGGTAGGTGTGTTTGCTGGTGAGTCTATTGTTCTTGCAGGGCACTTTTCTTTCCACCACAGATGCAGAGATGCAGCAGCTCTGTATGGAAGTGGGGAGCACAGGGAGGTGATCCGTGGCTGGGCTTGTGGCACAGCACAACCACAGACAAGCCCACATCTGCTCTGAGTGCCCTGGTGTTATCCAGAGGAGTTATCCAGCAAACCCCTGATTTAGTGAAAGATGTGTCTGCCTACACTCAGAAGTTGGACTAGATGATCATTAAAGGTCCCTCCCAACCCAAACCTTTTCATGATTCTAAATAGAAGTGTCATATCAGTAAAATGGTCTGCCTTTGATGGGCTTGTGCTCAGTGCCTGTTCCAGATGATAATTCAGGCCCCTGGTATCACTCTTCTCTTTACTATGCAGGCAGGAAAACAGTTTTCCCTTCTCTCCTTCCACTGGCTCAGAACAGAAAACACCAACATGTTCTTTCTAACTACTGTGTTGAAAGAGAGAGCTGAAAGATTCCTCAGTCTCCATCACTTTTCAGTCAACCCAGAAATGCTGTAGTCTATAATATTGCAACAAGTGCAATATGGTGAGGATGTCATAGCATTCTCTGCAGCTGAGGAAATGAAGCTATTATTTTGTTTGTTTGGACCAACTGTGTCCAATCTCTCCTCAGTCTTATTTGGAAGTCCTTCACTATATCTCTGGCCAATATGTCTTTCTATTAAATAAGCACCATGCAGGATGGTTTCTAATAACATTACTTATTCTAGACAAATTGTCAAAGCTGTTCTGTCAAGTTGTAATCAGATTTGATCAGATTTGAAGAAATTGAGTCAAGATAAAAATGGGTATTTTGGCTTGGTTTTCACTCAAACTAAATGAGCTGCATGCGTAAGAAATAAATTTGGATTGATCTGTATAAATCAGATTGGATTGTTGGGAATGTGTTCCTGTATATTGCCTCTAGGCTTCTGAACTGCTAGTAAGCAGGCTTTCTCACTGATGTAACTGTAAGGGCAGCATGTTCAATAGGATAGCTAAAATAATATGTGCATAGACATCTGGTTTTGCCTATCCAGAAGTACCACATTTGGTTAATTTAATTATGTTCATTTTACTGTTACATGCCTTCTAATCCATCTCCATGGAGATATTCTCTAAACTCTGAACCTGTAAGGCACCCTAAGGCTGATCCATTTTACACATGCATTTTTTAAATGATACAAGAGAAATTTTTCCTCTTGCCAAATCCCCAACATATAGAAATTCCTTCAAAATTAAATTTTTCAGGAGCATGAAACTTACAGGCTTCACAATCTCCAGGCATGAGCAAAATTATATTCACAATGAATACCATCTTAAAAGAAAAATAGATATTACTGGATATTGGGAGTATATATTTTTGGCAGGATGTTCTCATGAGATACATACTTTACAAAACCAAAAAATTGAAAAGTATTTCAATAAATAAACCTGGTCCTGAGTTCATTCTCTGCTTTTTCTGGTACAGAACTTGTAAAGTATTAAAACAACACTTCCACATGAATCCAAACAAGCAAAAGAGACTACTTAAATGTTTGACTCCTTCTGTCAGTCTTTCAACCACTTCATGAGAAGAAATTCTACCATGTATCTCTTAAACATCAGAAATAAAATCCAGCTTGAAAGCAGAGAGTATATACAACTATTTAATTGTGACAGAACCACTGAAATTTAGTCTACTTACAAAATTGATGTTTAAATGCCAGTTATTAAGTACTTTTTATAAAAATTTTGAGAGTTATTAACAAACAATTGATTTAACTTGGCAAACTTATGGAAAACTTAGATGGCTTTCTAAATTTCATGAACTTGTACTGCCTTAGTAGTGTGTTCCTTGCATGTATTTATCATTTATTTTGTAGTCTAAGAGATATTTCACCAGTCAGTCCCTTTTAAAGGAGAAATTTTCCTAATCACAAAATCTAGAATTTATTCTCAGAGAAGAAATCAAATCTCTATGTGGATAATATTACTGTGACCCTCATTTTGAGTCACGTTTTCTCATCAGTAAGGCTAAAACTCGAACCAACATTGTTTAATTCAGAAATGTGTGATCACTGCCTGTCTTCTCTGCCAGTGCACCTATCTGACATACAGAGAACTGTATGAACAGCATATCTTTTGTGGTGCCGTTGCTAACCAAAAAAATGCTCTGTCCTTTCTGATGCTTTTACTACAAATTCATCTTAGCATTAGTCCTAAGCTCCTCCTAATTTCCATACCTTCACTGTCTGAAAATCGGCAGCACTTTTGCCTTGTTGTAGTTTGGAGAAGGAAACTGCGAATAGCCATAAATCTTGTTCCCTCACAGTTCATCTCTATGTGAATTTGTTGTTAGTATTTCCTTTTGTCAAACTGAGCAAAAGTCTTGTACATGAGTGAAAAAAAGAGCATCTTATTCAGCTCATTGCAACGCTATTTGTGCCTTTCTTTGCTTCTCCACAGAAGACTGTTGGTGACATTAATACATAAGTCATTAAAAGACTGGCAGGTTGAAATTTGACCTATTTAATCAATATTTGATATATTATTTTATACCAAAATCTGTCAATTGGAAGTTACAGGATTTCTCAGGCATTATTGAAAACACTGCTGAAAGTTTTCTTATTTGGTTTCATTTGTTATTCAGGTTTTGTTGGCTGGACTCGAGTAGTATGCTTGACTTCAGCAGTTTATTTCATTTGATTAACCCCAAAGTGCCAGTGTTTTGCCTGCATATGATTAAATTCAAGCTGAGTCCAGCTGTTGTTTGGATGCTTAATTTACAGATTTTCTCTGAGATTCTTGCTTTACCCCTGGCATCTGTCTCAGTGTGGCTGAAGGGTAAATCTCAATAGTAATTCAGAAAGGGCCTGTTTTCAGTGCAGAAAATGTCCAACCAGCAGACTGTGTATGTGACTGACAAGGGCTCAAATTCCAGTGAGCAGCCTGACCAAGCCTGTTCTGAGGGACTTTGATCAGTGCTTTGTACTGTATAAAGCTGAAGGGTGCATGCTTGCACACTGTAGTAGAGCCAGGATGCCAGTAGAAAGCAGAGGGGATTTGCTGGCTGATGCTCTTGTTTGGCCAGCTCTGAATCACTATCCAACAGCCAAGCAACAAGATGCTAGCAGGCAGCAAACAGAAAAGGTCACCAGATATGCAGTTGCTGCTTGCAATCAGCCTCATCTCTTCTGGCCTTTCACACCTTTCATTCAGATGTGTCAGGTGGGAGGAACTTTATTTATTTACCTTTGTTTTATAAATCTGAATACCATAGGTCATATCCCAAAGTGTGTTGTAAGACAGATGTTTCATATGTGAATGTCATGTTCAAGATAGGCTGTAAACCTGAGAGCTGAGGTATTTGGAATTGCCTGGCTGCGTTAGTTTACTAAGGAAATGTTTAAAATCAAATCTGTCATTTTAGCACTGAAGTCATTCCCTAAGCATCCAGCTCTTTGACTGTTTCCAATGGACATTTCACATGTGAATAGAAGTCAAAATTAATTCATACATGAAAGATATCTACAGATTAAGAGCTGTACATCCATGTATCGAATATGTCATGTTAATGATGGATATATTTTGCTGCAGGCATACTTCAAGTAATGCCCAGTTGCTTAACTCTAATTCCAGGATTTTGCAGCAAACACTGTACTCAGTTGTGAAGACGTATTTTTACTTTAGAATGAGCATTATAAAAAGCATATGTAATATTCAGGCTACTTATTGAAGTATTGTAATGATGTGTATACACCATGAATGAAACTACTGAATCTAACACAGAGATTTCTAAGGTGTGAGAGACTGGCTGTATCTTAAAAAAAACCAAACAAAACAATTCCTAAATATTTTTACAAGAATGAAAGAATGGAAACTTTTAAATAAATTAAATCATCCTCAGAAACTGAGGATTAGCAATCCAATCAAAATAAATTACAAAATTTTTAAATGTAAAAAAGTTTCTAATGAGAATTTTTCATTTCTGACAAACATTATTAAAGACACAGATACTTCTTTCTCTTTGCTTTAATTGTTTCATGAATTATTCTGCATTTAACTGTTCAAATGTGAAGCCTGATCTCAAATGGGAGTGTATACATATACATTTATTTTATGTATATTTCAACACACATATAAGTATACTGATAATTTAGCCTTTTTTCAAACTAAATTTTCTTATTTTGTTGTATAGTATTTCTGTGAGGAAAATTTGCTTAAGTTTTCAAGTAGGAGTTCCCTAGACAGCTGAATAAATGAATATTAACTACCATGGAGAAAGATAGAACAGTTTATTACTCTGAATGTAAAATTATTACTTCAGTAGAAGAGTGCTGTCTCATAATAAACATTTAAAGTAATGAACAATGCAATTAAAAGGGTTTTTTCTTGATTAGTTTTTGGTCAATGGGACTTTGAATTACATTTCTTTATTATTAGCAAATCAAGACCTAATAGTCTTTATTTGAAATGAGTTAGGAAAAATGCATCATCTTGATCCAATTACATTTATGATTACAAAAGCTTGACATAATATTCTAAGAAGGTAATGTACTCTGTCACTGGCTGAATTTTAGTAAGAATCCTTGTAAAATGGCTGTCTTTCTCCAAAGGCTGTCAGAAAATAACAGTTTTGGTGACCTTTGATGACATTTTTAATGCTGCTTTTTAGTACTTAATTTTTTCTAAAAGTTCTTTGTTGTCTATTCGTGTACAGTAGAGGATAAAGTGGGATAGGAAAATACTTTGCACAAGTATGCATAGTTTGGTACCAAAGTACCAAACTATGTAGGTGGTTACTACAGTCTAATTGTTAGGAAATGAACAAAAGCAATGCATAATTAAACAAATTATTCCTCTTTCAAGCCCTCTGTCCCCACTGTAATTCTCAGAGTAAAGCAGAACCATGGGCCATCAGCCAAGCCATAGATTTTTTTATGAGGCAAGGAACAGCTCCATTACTTTCCTGTTAAACAAAAGTAATGAAGAGACATTTGGCTAAAATTATGTCGTAGTGCATCTATTTTGTTTCTGCAGTGTTCCAAGTCTGTGGTCATTGTCTTTGGAAATAAAACACTATAGATTAGTCTGGATATTTTTAACATGTAGTTAATTAATAAAGTTAAAAGTAAGTTTAAAAACCAGTTATTTTTATTTTCTCAGAGGAATAGAGTAGTAAAAACAACCAAAGGCTGTAGTATTGATTGACAGGTTTCCAGGTTCATTTTATCGAAGATTATAACTTCAAGAATGTAGCCTAAGTTATAAATGTTAAAATAGGGCTATATACAATTACTAATTAATCTTTAAGAGATTGCATGTTTATCTAGTCTCATGTTTATATGTAGTCCTTGTGGTGCATGTCCTTTACCAATCAAGTTATCCCTAAGATATCCCTGCAGATGCAGAAAAAGGATGGATTGACCACTATACCCTTAAGTATATCTGTGTATACTAATTGTGTACTTTACAAGGAGTAAACTTTAAGTAAGTTTAATAATAATAAAATAAGTGAATTTCAAGATACCTAAATATTTACAGCAAGCCAAAATTATTTACAAAACACAGAAGTCACTCATCAGTATAACATCTCTGAAGCGGAGATGGAGAAGTAGTCCACTATTATATATATGGTAATCTTCTTCTATTTGAGGGATAATATACTGAGCAAGGTGGCAAGAAGCTCCTTTCCCTCAACTAAAACGCAGAACAAAATCCTTTTTGGACCATGCCTTTTCTTGATTATACCTCAAATTCCGTGCAACTACATACATTCAAACAATTTCAACTATGCTTGTAAAAGCATGCAAATCTGCAACTGAAAAATTTTCCAGGCACTGTGTATGCCTGCACTGCTATAATAAAAACTAAATTTCCTGAGCAAGGAAGCTCAGTTAATCCACTTGTGCATATAAATATGGTGGGTTTGAGTTATATTTCCAAGTTACAATGTTTGGAGACTTTTTCTATTGCCACTTTTGAGATACTAATGAGAAAATAAGCATTTCCTTATGCTTTTAGTATTTGGTGTTGTGAGAGAAATGGATGGAATTATTTGGTCTTCCTTAAAAATTAAACTGTGACTTTCCCTTGGCTGTATAAGCTAGCTAAGCATACTGGGATTTTTATGACCACTTGCCTACAAAGCTCAATGCCAGTTAGATCTGATTAGTTAAATTTGTATAAATTTATCTTGCATACAGTGTAGGATGCTGGTTATTTAAAAAAAAAAGACAAGAAAAGAAGGATTTTTTAAATCTTTTGATCTGTTTCAACAATATTGCTTTTCATACTGAGAAGATTTCCACTTTTCAAGATTTTCTATTTATATTTTCACATATTATAAATGTTATATTTATATTTTACAAAATGTATTTTATACACACAGAGACATATATGATCAATATAATATTAATATCCTAAGCAATGACATTTTATAAAACTGTGATTTTTTTTTTTTTGAGGTTCAGGATTTTTCTGAAGTGTTTTATTTGTGAAGTTAAAATTTGCTTTTCAAGATAAAGTACTTGAATTCCTGTTTTGAAGTGTCCAGTAATTTAAAATAATTGCTCCTTGACTTCTCTTTGGGAGCAGACTACTTTTGGCCAATGTATCAGTGAATTTAAAGGCGGGCATTAAATCCATAACTCATTTCCAGGCAGAGATACCTGAGCTAATCTCACCGGGGGTTAAAAAAGCCTGAGGAACACTGGGTTCATTTGGCTGATTCATCTATCCAACTTAGCTCAGTCTGAGTTTAAACTAATATTAAAGACCTGGAGAAAATGTGCTTGCAGGAAAAACATACTTTTAAAAATTAATAGATCTGGGAAAATTGTCCTATTATAATGACAAATGTTGTCTTTCTTTCACAGGCTCATCTAGTAGCAGCTTTTGAAAAAAGCTTGGGAAATATGACAGGCCGATTGCAAAGTCTAACAATGACAGCTGAACAAAAGGTAGGTTTATCAAAGTGGATGCTTTAATGTAGAAAACAGAAAATTATGTTAGAGTTCTACTTAAAGCAAAACTGAAAGGAAACACAGACGTCTGAGACAGATTTTTCTTTAATGGTTACTGCAATCAAATTTTCATTAATGTCCAGCAGCATCTGGAAAAAACTATGCAGCATCAGGACAGATAGTGTCATAAAATAGTTTGAAGATAAAATCTTTCATTTCCAGAATTTAATTAAAACATTTGTGACTTTAGATTTACTCCATACTGAAAGACCCTGTAACAAAAACTTTTCGTGAGCTGCTGCAGTTCTTCCCAGCACTTCCCAGTGCCACCAGAATAATAGAACTACAGGAAACAAAGAAATTTAAGTAGAGAAAAATAGCTCCATTGAGAAAGTTAAGGAAGGTTAGGCATCCTATCCATAAGTAAACAGTTTGGGTTTTCACTCTGCTGTTTTGTCTAATGGGGGAAATTTCTTCTTATCTAAACCTGATAAGAAGAAATTTAATGGGAGTCCTTTTACCAAGCTCAGGATTAAGAGGCTGCTTAGCACCTCCCAGGACTGAACTTCTGCAACTTTCTACCCTTATGAATTTTGAACAATGTCCAATTAATGGAAAGGCCTCCTTGAGCCAAACTGTGAAACTGTTTATCTGTGAGCTGCTAGTCACCTCTGGAGTCTGTAGCTGTCTACAGGAATAACGTTTCAGAATCTGGTTGAGTGCCAACAGATGAAATGTGGCAAGACTCATTGGGAACTGAGTAGAAAATATTTGTATTGTTTGCTTTTGTTTCATCTTATGGGGGGAAGGAAAAAGAACACAATCACAATGAAATTTTATTAAAACCAAAACTTTTAACTATTTTACAAAGTACAATTTCTTTAGAAGCTTTTCTTTCCAGAAGGGGTTAAGCAGTGACATTGAAACAGATTGTCTCCAAGTTTCTTTTCCAAAAGACGTAGAACTTATTCTTTTCCTTCTCTTTTCTTTATTGTTGAGTTTAAATTCCTTTAACCCTAATTATATAAGTACAGACTGGAAGGACACGGAGTAATAAATAAAATATTGCTTATAAAACCAGTAATAAAATATATTTTTTTAATAAAAATCAGCTGTGCATTCTAATGCAGAGCTTCCTGCACTCAAGTGGAGTAATTTTACTTCAACTTTCAGGACAGTTTCTATTAAACGGGGACTTTTTAATTTAATTAGCATTTAACAAATTAAATCTTTTGAATTCATCCCTTAAACAGTAGCCTGACATATTAAAAGATGTACTTCAAAGGATTTCATTGTCTTTTGCAATAAAGTCATTGAGCTTTTCTTAATTTTGTATTGAATAGGTGATTGAGACCCTTTTTAGATTACTCCTTATTAAAAATGTTTTCTTCTTAAAAATAGCATGATTGCTTTATATAAAATAAATGAAAAGGAATATGTTAGTTGACTTCAATATCTTTGGAGAGAAAGTATGCATTGTTTTTATTTTTGCTCTTATATTCACCCAAGCAGTCCCATGATCTTTGATTTGAACCCTCTCCTCTTGTAATTTTTTCTTAGCTTAGACAAACAATTGTTCTTTTGCCACTGTTTTGGTCTCTTTGCTCTTCCCACAGGAATCTGAGCTTATAGAGCTAAGGGAAACCATTGAAATGCTGAAAGCCCAGAATTCTGCTGCACAAGCTGCTATTCAAGGAGCCTTGAATGGCCCTGATCATACCCACAAAGGTATGGGTTTGTCATTATCAAAATAAATGCGGAATTTCTCCCCAGGAAAAAAAACCTAAGTCACTACTTTTCTGTTGTTTGGGAACTCTGTTGCAAGGCACAGCAAATTCTGAAGTGATTGGTAGGCATACTTGTGGGATTTCTAGAGCTGGAAACCTTGCACAAGTTTCCTGTCTGCCAAAGTTTCTGGAGCTTTATCTTCTTAGAGCTGGGTGGCCAGAAACTGATCAAGATTTAAGCGTGTCCCTGCAATTGACTAATGAAGTATAATGAAGTACACCCAAGACACAAGTGAAGTCTTACAGTATGACATGGTTATAGCTTGGGCATCCAATCAAAGTTGTCGCTTTGTAAATTGTAGTTCTCCTTGATAAGAGACGGACTGATGACATGAAGCACTTCATGAAGTGCTAAATCTGTGCAGGAAAGCAGGTTTTACATTCCAGATGTTGAATTAATTTGTCATTGCAGTTAGGCAGATATTGCATGATAAATATGTACTTCGAAAGTGCCTGCTGATAAGCAGCAACAAAGGAATTACTTGAAAAAAATAATTGCAGTATTCATTTTTGAGAGTGTTATTGATCTTCCATTAGAGAGGTCATTATTTAGATGTTTGCCTTAAGGTCATTTCACTGCATGGCTTGGGTGTAGCAAAGTGAATTTCAAGGAAGTAGAAAATAATCTAAAAAGTAATTTCCCTTGGTATTAGTGGGCATGTTCTGCAAGAATAATTTCCAGTGATTAAGATATAGTTATCAGACACTTTTAAGAAATTGAAACCCAGAAGCCTCAGCAACCATTTTTAATATTCTCCACTTCCAGGGTTTTTTGTTTCATTCATTTTTAATGAACTCCTGCCTGTTTCTTTCCATCATGGTATATTAGAAGGTTGATTAGGGCTGCTATAAATCGAGTAGTGCCTACACTCCTCAGAACTGTAATACATGTGGCACTGGTATATCAAAGTAGTCCATGTGCTCAGCTATGAGGATACATGTGCATAGATTGCTGTGAAGGGTCATTGCCTTCAGGGCAAGAACAGCCTTGTTTGGAGAAGTCCCTAAGTGTTGGACTAGTTGTATTCATACCCCTTGGTCCCTATGTGGTTTCTCACAGACTTCAATAGCTTGAATCTGAGCCACTGCAAACATCAATGCCATTTATGTTCATTTAGACTGCCTTTGAGGAAGAAGATGCTACATAAATACAAGATTTTTTGTTATATTGAAGCAGAAACAGATTTCACAGTAACTTCTTTTCTTTAGATTTACGTATAAGGCGGCAACATTCTTCAGAAAGTGTTTCCAGCATCAACAGTGCTACAAGTCATTCAAGTATTGGAAGTGGTAATGATGCTGATTCCAAAAAAAAGAAAAAGAAAAACTGGGTAAGTACTCAGCAGGTTTAAACCTATCTTTTAGCTATTATGTCATTTCCTAGTGTCATGAGGAACATAATGGTCATTTTATCTACGATGTTCATGTAGGGCCAGATGGATATCATTTATCCGTACTGTGAAGCTACCAACAAACTAAAAATTTCTGAATATCAGCAGGGTTTTATTTGCATAAGTCAGAGTAATTAAAACAAACGAAAGTACAAGCAACAATTACGACAACAAAACAACAACTTCAATTTAAAATAGCTGTTGTGACCAGAACTGCCTCTTGGCCACATTGAAATCCTGTTTGATTTATCTTCAGCTGGAGTTTGGTTCAAAAGCTTGACTCATATATATGGAGAGAGTTAAAATCTATTAAGGATTCTCACTTAAAATTAGTATGGTGTTTAAAGAAATTAAGATGTTTCTCAAACAGAACATACAAATACCACATACTGGTAAAGATTTATTTAAATACTTTCAGTAAAGAATCAGAAAATATGTTTTTATTGTTTTAAAAATATTATCTGCATAAACATTTGTTTTAAAATACTAATGAGCCCTCATTCCCTTGATTTGTAATTCCACACTCTTTCATGTTTCTGCAAGGTGAACTCTAGAGGAAGTGAGGTGAATATAAACCATGGAAAAGTTGGCATGCATCTGTAAAAAACCCTATCTTGGCATGATTGCTATTTATCTTGGCAGTAGGCTTTTATACCTTCTAAAACCAGATTATCCTATATGTCTTCTCAGTTTGTCTTTATTCATTTTAATCTCAAAGTTTAGGCTATAGAAAGGGGGAGTGTAGCCAAAATCCATTTCTTTCTCATCAGACATCGTGAGCTGGAAAGGACTTAAATATTGTTTCTCATTAAGATCAGTGGTCACACTCCCCACTCTCCAATTATACCATGAGAATAATATGTTTGAAATCCTCATTTTTCCATAGAGGAACCAGCTGGTCATTGTGTTCTGTACAGTTTTGGTCAGAACAACTTTCTGAAAATAAAAATAAACCCAGTATTTTTCCTAAGATTAGTAAGCTCTGTATTTAGACAAAGGTATGAACAAATGAGCTAGTTGATTTTAATTGCAGACAAAACTGTTGTCATCTTGGCTTCTGAAATAAATGGCTCTTTGGCTATTCTGTCCCTTTTCAATACTGAATACAAGCTTCTAGAGGGAAAAGGCAATGCTTGTACATTCAGAGATCTTACACCACTCTAAAGGAAACTGCAACAGGCAGTATATACCTTTCAGCTAACATTCTTCTCAATACTACAACAAGACAAACCTCATGTCCCAGCTTAGATCCTCTTGATTGTGATCAAAATCATAGCATTTGCATAGTTTGACCATTCAAAGTTTTAATGGAGAAAATAAATTGGCAGACCCTGTAAATTGGACTTGTCTTTTGATTTCAGCATTTAGTTCTGCCTGTACCTAGATACAAAGTGGTTATTTAAAGCCACTCCTTGAAGGGAATGCCATAGGAATGGGATTCCACTGGGGCTTAATGGCTTTAAATGAGCGCCTCTCCCCACTAGCTGTGTTCCACTCAGTCCTGCACTTTTTCCATAGCATTACTTTTGCACTGCACTGGATTAATGAAGTCGACACAAAGCACTGTGTCGTTTTTAGAGATACTGTGTTGCATATGTTAATACCTTGCTTCTGCATACTGACCTCAGGCAGTGGCTAGGATGGCATCTGCAAACTAACTCTTCAAAACATGAGCGGCACACAAAGTGCTGTGATGAGGAAACTAATCTTGCTCTGTGTTTGTTTTCCAGCTAAGAAGCTCTTTCAAACAAGCCTTTGGAAAGAAAAAGTCCACCAAACCTCCTTCCTCACATTCAGACATAGAAGAGCTGACAGATTCCTCTCTTCCTTCCTCACCTAAATTGCCCCACAGCTCAGGAGAGTGTGCAGCAACATCGATGAAACCATCACAGTCAGCATCTGCGTAAGTGTCTCTCTTGGCAAATGGGGTGGGCTGGGAAACAGACCTCCTCCAGCATGGCCATTTGCAGTTCAGAAACCTTTGTCAATAGCTGTAATCTTTTAATCCTGACCTCCATCCATTTGCCAGTTTTCTCGTGAGCTTCACCATTTATGCACTGGTTCTGCGGCAGCTCTTTATTCAGTCATAATCTCCTTTCACAGACTTTACCCAAAATCACCTAGTTATCCAAACTTCCAAAAGCTTATGTTGAGCTCTCTCTGAACCATTAGCAACTCTAGCATAACCACTTAGTAAAGGCCAAATGCTAAAGTTTCCTTGTTTCCTTTTTTCACGACATTCTAAAAGTATAATTTTTTTCCAGATGGCTATGAATTTTTACAATATACTCATTCCTCCTGTTATTACTTTACCTACTTCATAGGTACTGATGTATATAACTTTTAATCTATTTTCTCTCTTTTATCAGCTTGGATTTTTTGTGCAATTTTACTTTTATATTTCATTCAAATCACCACCTTTAATGTTTCAGGTCTGAGAACAAGTCACCAGTCAACAGCTGTCCCATTTCTTCAGTATTTTTTGAATATCTGATATGTTCTTATAGAGTTCCTAGCTCATATTCATATTCCTCTGCTTTTTTTTCTGTCATTCTGCTAAACTCATAACTTTTTATAATATGGGGAAATCAACCTCTTTGAACCAAAAAAGGTCTACTACTGATGCTAGCCTTACTTTCCTTCTCCTAACTGAAAATAATCAGGTCACAATTACTCTTTCTTCAGGCATTCAAGGAATTCTAGTCTCATGACTGTTTTATTAGATAATAAATGAAACATGCATGGAAATAAAACTTCATTTCTTATTTGCTTAGCACAGGCAGGTATGGACACATTGCAGAAAGAGCTGTACCATAATATTCAGGGGAAAAAAATCCTAGTGTATTGTCTTTATTAATTTTTAATCACATTTAAAATATTTATGCATGTTTTGAATGATGGTCATTATTTTTCTTCCTCTGTTTGACATATATTTTATTTGCCATTAATTTCATCTTCCCTTTTCTTACGATTTCTTCATATATTTTCCTGAAAAAATCTCATGTTCTAAACCATTACCTTTACTTTCTTCCAATTGCATCTGTCTAATACATGTGTGTGCAGGTCATCTCTAGTCTGGGCATCAAAGAAAAGGCAAAATGGTCGTGTGGTCTACAAGCATAGATCCCGGTAAAACTGAGTGTGGGGCATGGAGTTGTATACCCAACTGCTGACCTGAAGAGTGCTGCATCTTCTTTTCCCAAAATGCATTTGCATGCATTCTGGCAATTAAATGCTGACCTTTGTTTCTTTTTTTCTTTTTCCTCTTTTTTAATATTACAAGTAATAATCACAATAATAATACTTATTTTCATGGAATACTTTTCATGTTGAAATTTTTCTGCAAATATTAACTATTTATAGTCACAGTAATAAAGAACAAATAACATTTACTGAATTGACTGGAAATACTGTTTAGTGTAACAATATAGCCAAAATTCAGTGCTTTGTTTTCTATTGGTGGTTCTGATGATGATACAAAGAAGCAAAACAGTCTGACATGAGAGTTGTGGGTCTGGACAGTTGTGGGTCCCTGACCCAATCATGTTTCAATCTTTTCTTTCAATATAATGGTTTCTTCCCTTAAAGTAAGTGTTCTTGAAAAATAACCACATGGTAATCCAGTCTTCAAGGGAAAAAAACCCCAAAACCAACCCAACGAACCCAATATTCATATATTGTACATTCCAGAATGACAGGCTATAGGCAAAACATCAGCTATCACAAATTAAAACCGTTGCAGATCAAAATCTTCTAGACCATAAATTCAAGGACTGTCCATCTGCGTAATATTCAAATCAGAGAAAAATATTGATGCCTAACAAATAATAAATATCAGCAGCACAGTTTTGTCAGCACACTTCAGTTCTGACTATTGTAGAGAAATCATAAGCTTTGCACCAAAGAAATTATGTGAGTATAAAATCCTGTTAAAACCAATGGATGATACACGCTCAAAAAAAGATACCTGAAAACTAGTTAAAAGCTTGTTTTTCACCATAGTGAACTAAACCAAAAAGCTGTAAAGCAGTCTGATCACTTTTTATGGAGAGGGCTTTTTTTTCCTTTTTTAATTTGCAGTTTGATCATTTTCATGTTTCTTTGATAAGTTTCTTTCTTCACTTATAGGTTTCACCAGCAGCAAGCATTTTTCTGTTCTTTGATATTTAATAATGACACTGCTTTGGGGAGAGAACCTTCCTTTAATCTCCTGCCTGTTTCCTGCTCCTCTTTAGGATCTGTGAGTGCACAGAGGCTGAGGCTGAAATTATTCTTCAGCTAAAAAGCGAGCTGAGGGAGAAGGAGCTAAAATTAACGGATATTCGTCTGGAAGCCCTCAGCTCTGCACACCATCTGGATCAGATCCGGGAAGCCATGAACCGCATGCAGGTCAGTGCAGTAGCTTTAAGTGATGACAGAGATGCACACCAAGGGTATGACTCATGTATTTCCTTTCCCAGTACTTTGTTTCAGGACCAAAAATCTGTCAATACAAAGTAAATTGCTGGACTGCCAGTACTTCTGAATGATGGGTATGCTAAGTGTTCACCTTATAATAAAGACATTCTTAGCATACATATTAATAGCTGAAATGTGTTTAAGAGATACGGAAGAAGACATAATCCTTCCCCAAAGGATATTTATTATCTCAAGCCTATGACTGGGGTAAGCAACATGACAGAGAAGCAGATCAAAAAGTGATTTCTACAGTGTTTTTTTAAATCCTTGAGCCATGGAGGGTGCCAGGATGTTATGTGCGTAGTCTTTCATCATTTCTGATTCCTAACTCAGTCATGACTGCCAAGATAAAGAAGGTAAAATTGAACTAATTACTGTATCCAGCATCATAAACTTTTGCTACATTATTTTGTTACATTGTTCCAATTCCTTCCTGAACACATTTTTCATTAGAAGATCTTTCCTTTCATGAGGCTGAAAGAATGCAAAAAGAATGGCAGTGTTCTTCAGTGGAGCACTGACCATTATGGGACTCGACTCTGTTGCTTACATGCAAATACCCAGGGCCATGGTAGGTGCCCAAAAGTATCTATAATATTCACACAGTATGACATAGGTCCTTCAGTGGAACTGGGCCCTTCTGGAATGGCAGCTAAGATACCTATGTCATCCCTGAAGGCACTATAAATCTCTATTTTGGGAACAGAATCAAGCCCATGGGTTGGGGATCCAGTTTGAGACAGGGTTGGCTATATTTAAAAGTCTAGGAATGAGCTGCATGATAAATTTCTGTTGTAGTCAATCGAGTTTTAGTTCAGTAGCAGTGAGGGCTAAAGAGCTATCCTAAAATTACCCTGAGATAGGTATAGAAGGTGAAATGCAGTTCTTTGAGCATAGGCATTTCTTACCATTTGAACCAGCCTGAATTATTTGCATCTGCAGAGGACATGGTTTAGCATTTTTCCCTGGAAGACCATGTTTGTTGTGCCACTGGAAACCCACATTTGCACAGCTCAGTGCAGCCCAGTGCCTTGTGAGCTGAATTGCTCTGTGTTGGGTGCTTAGGTCAGGTGCACCTTTAGGCACTTTTGTGTAGATGCCCATAGCACCTGATTTCATAGCTACAGAAATGGTGTTCTTGATGTCTTTTCTAGACCTCTTTGTTTACACAATGCCTGTATCAGTCTCAGCCAGGTCCTTAAACATCTAGGGTACCTGCCGTCCTCCCAGGTGCTCACACACTTGGTGCCAACATTACTGTGGGATATTAGGCTGAGCTTCAATTAGAGGGAATTAACAAGAACTAGTCCAATAATATAGTTTGTCCAGACATAAGTAAGGCATTGATCTCAAGGCACTGAAAGGTTTTAAGGAACTATGAGGAATAGAATACAGTTAATTGCAGTGGTGGAGAAAAGGATGTGAAGGCTTATCATCTGATAACAGTCTCATACTGGGAGATGAGTACCTGAGCCAGGTGAACTCCCCAGAGGGAGGAGTCTGCGGCAGGCACAGATCTCCAAAATCTGAACTTCCTCAAATCTGGGCAGAAACAACTAGTTGAGATGCTGTTACTGGTAATCACCATTTCTGAAGTTTCCCCAAAAGAACAGGCAGCTGCCTTGCAGTTGCCAAGCGGTGGTACTTTAGAGCATTGGAAAGGGGAAAAAATAGGACTGGTGGAAGTGATACATGAATACTTTTAGATTCAGAGAACCTTAAAAACCTAAAGCTCAGGTGACTTGAAGACTGCTAAGAGCTGTGTAATTAATCAGCATAAGTTGCAGAACGGCTCCTAATTTGAACCCTAGACTAAACTGATGCACACATCTATTACCTTCTGTTACTATTATGCTGGTTTGTCTTCCCTTTCACTGTCTCCTCACCTGTGTGTGTGATCTAATCTTTTTGTAGCTGTAGCAGGGTTTTTTTATGATGCTATCTATCCCTTATGTTTTCACTTGTATAATATAGCTGTCCAGGCTCCATAAAAAAATGGGACTTTTTAGCAGGGTGATAGTGAATGCAGAATTAAATTTGATGTGCAGAACCATCTGCAAGAATAAGCAGTTACTTTGTAATGCACTTTTAGAAGCTAGATTTAGCTGGTACCAGGCTGTTGTCAGGCTAAGTTTTAATTTTATTGTTGTACATTCAATAATCACTTCGCACCACAGAGCATTTAGCTAAAAAAATTCCAGTTGTTCTGATTCATCTGTCACTGTCTGTTTTCATCAGAGAGGGTTTGCTCACTGGTATGTGAACAATCCTGTGTTTGAATGATCAAAGAGTCTTATGTGATAGTAAGAAGGGTTATGAAACTGTTAAACCATCAATTTCTAATTTTTCATTTTTCATTTAATTTCCCTGTGAAGTTGCTGCTTAAATTTTATATTCAATGTCATTAATAACTTTCTGTGACTTCAGAAACATTGACATATCCAGTAACTTTCCTAACTGACTATTACCTGAAGTATTTGACAATAGAAAGTAGTTGAAAAAATAGGAATAGCTGGGAAAATTCTAATCACATTCAAATTATGGTCAACTGTACAATAAGCACAAAAGCTTGAAGCTTATATTGTTTAGGATCTATCTTGAGGCAGAAGCTAAAACAAGGTTATTGGGAGTTTTCCCTTCATTTAAGAAGTAAAGGCAATCCAGTTTTCACTGTGTTATGTCTCTGCTGTGAAAGTGGTAAAGCAGTTAACTAGGTCAGGGGAACAGCATCACCAGACTGGCCACCAACACTGGTTTTCCAAAAGAATGACCTCCTGTGCTTTTGTGTTGATTTCTTTTGCGTATAGAATGAAATTGAGATATTGAAAGCTGAGAATGATCGCTTAAAGGCAGAGACTGGAAATACTGGAAAGCCTGGCCGGCCATCATCAGAGTCGTCAAGCAGCACGTCGTCTTCTTCATCACGGCAGTCACTAGGACTTTCTCTGAACAATTTAAACATCACAGAATCGGTTACATCAGGTAAACATACTTTGGGCACATGCCTGCCTCAGCAGTTAGTAAGAATTTTTCTGCCCCTTAATGGGTCACGTAGGAGAAGCATTACTGAAAAGTAAAACACCTCATATCACTCAGGTTAACGTTAGATATACATTCAGTAACAATGATAAGGACCAATGCTGGTGGTTATGTCAGAAATGTGGCTTTTAGAAGCCCCTGAACAGCAGTAGGACTGTTTATTATGTTTGGTTTGTTCCTAGCCATGAAACTCTCTGCCTGTCTAGTTTACAATACTCTTTGGTCATCCAGTTTACAATTTCTTTGAAAAGAAATATCTGTTGAAGTATACATGACAACTGTAATGATATATTCTCTTGCCCAGATGAAATAAATATGAGTATACTATATGAAACTTTCTCCTTTTGGCTTGCAGACTTTGATCATTCAGTTAGCTCTTTTAACTTGGCTTCATATTTGCAGCTAAGGCAGAAGGTGGTCTCGGTTAGCTTTATTCCTTACATTTTTTTTTTAATTTGGTACAGCTAGCTTAGCCTGTGTTGGACCAAATCACTATTTACCATAGGAGCTAACCCCTTCCTGGCCTATTAGGCACTCTCATTGTCTTCTGTGAATGAAGTAAAGCAAGCAGAACTTTGGTCCACATCCTGAACATTAACATTTGATTATTTTCCATGCCATGGATTTTATGATAATAACCCTTCTACATTTGTTTTGATAATGTAGCCTAGAAACAAAGGTGCTGTCTCTAACATTAGAACCAGCAGTAAAGCAGGAGCAAAGCAGCACTCATTAGCATAGACACCACAGAAATTATAATGCAGTCTCTGGAAGCAATAAAAATGTGGCTAATAATTGTGGAAAGAGTCTAGGCAAGAGTACAGCTGGGAATATGCCAAACTGACTGTAATTTGGATTGGCAGTTAGTCATATTATCTTGCCAGTCATTGATTACGTGGATATTTGAACATTTTTTCTGGTTAATATCATATTTTGAATGAAAATTGGTATATTTTCTATTTACATTCCAGACCTTTGAAATATTTAACTTTTAGCATGGAGGACCCTGAACTAGGCCTTAGCATGCAATGAGGTGTTGCAAGCAGGGAGAAAAAATTTAACTGCTCACAGATTTACATGTATTAAAAACAAAACAAAAAACAAAACAAACAAAAAAAAAGTAGCAAAATTTTTTGCAATATGGTGGTCATAGAATGTCTCTCAGCAGCTAGTAGCACTTTGTTGCTTGGCACTAACTCTGGATAGATACAGGAAAAAACGTGCAGGAAGAAAGGTGTGAAGAAAAGGAGGGTAAACTAGATGAGAATACAATGGGTGAAGAGGAATGGGAGGAAGAAGAGGGAAGGTAAAAGATACGATAAAAGAATGAAAATTAAGAAAATTAGGAGGAAGCGTTCAACAAAAGAATACAAAAAATAAAAGCTGGAAGAAAAAAAGGGGAAGAGGAAAACGAGGGAAAGAAACAGGAGGAAGGAGAACAGGATTGGGAGAAATGGTTGGATTCAATGATCTTAAGTGTGTTTTCCAGCTTAAATGATTCCATTATTTCATAAACTTTATATAATTTTCTGTGTTATTGTTCTAAATGTTTTTCTCACATGCAAAGTAATTACTTTTTGTTATAAGAAATTAAAGAGATAAGGCTGCCTAATGAGGAGTAGAGAATTTCATTTGATTATAAATCTAGAATTTTTGATCACTGTGATGATAATTTTGTTGCTGTGCCAGAGAACTTGGAAGGGTGACAGCTTCCCACCAAGTCTTGTGGGATTTCTGAGACAGCTGGAGTACTACTGAACAGAAGTCCCTGAGATATGGGGAGGTTAATCATGATGAGGATTAAGCTCTGAGAATTTAGTACTTTGGCTCTTTGTATTATAAAAATGCCATACTTTCTGGGAGCAATGTCTCCAATCAACCATGGTCATCTGGAAATGACCACAGGTATCCACTGACACTTCCTAAGGGTATGAGGATACCCTGCAGATCAGTGTGAGTGGCTGCCTAGGAAGGGGGTTGGTTACAGACACCCCTATTTCAGTCAGTCACTGGAGTGAAAGGAGCAAATAAGGACCAGTAGAGGACTGGCCCAGAGTGCCTGAGCTCTGACAGGAATTGAACTGAAGTAATCATAGCATGCCTAAAAGGCAGATCTGGCAGGGGGTAATTAGAACAGTTAGTACAACCATGAGATTAGAGGCCCTTGGGCATCTTCTCAGCCCTGTGTATCAGTGATAGAGAAAGCTCTTAGAAAGTGGAATTTGTTCCCTTGCTGTGGAGTGGTTTCTCATTCCTAAAGACTTAAAGAAGAATGAACTTAAAGGGCTACATAAAGGGTCATTTAGAGATTGAAACAGTTCACAGGGGGATCATACCATAATTTGCCCTCAGATAAACTGTGACATTATCAAAGCTGTTAAGTTTGTTCAAAGGTTTGTCAAATATTTCAAAACACAAGACAAGTGAAGTGGTGACACAGCATATCTGTCTGCCTGGAACAAAGCAACCACAGATTTATTAAAACTCATAAAAAAAGAAAAAAAAAATCTTTGTTCAATAAATTTAAAAAAAAACAAAAAACCCACAGCAGAATCTGCATTCTAGATCTGGATATGAGTTATTAAACTTTTAACATGAAAACTTCTTTTTTAATAGAAATTATATTCATAACCCTTCTTTGGTTTTCCTTTGAACACGTGATCTCATTTAATTTGGATGAAATCTGACCTTGTGCAGACTATGTCATGAAGTCAATGTTTTTCACACTAAGAATGAACAGGGCTTAGGTTAGTGGATTATTGCACTGGCCTTTGAAGAAAATGAAAATCCATAATCTCATCTAATTTTATAGTTAGTTTAAATGTCTAACAGTATAATATCAGAGAGAACTTCTAGAAGAAAGCAGCAGTTTTATCACTTGCAATAAAGCTGTAGGCCCAGCCTTTAACAGAAATTCATATGCTTTCTCATTTTAGCAGTTAATGAAGTGGTAGAAACAGAGGTGCAGAGCAGATCAAAATCACTCATTACCTCCAAGAAAAATGAAGCCTTTCCTTAGAGGAACGGCTGAAAATAGAGTCCCATATTCTGGAGGAGTTCAAAGTGGTTTTCTAGTGGGGGTGAAAAGGATTCTATCCATGCTATATGTACAGAAGGTAAAGGAATCATCTGGAAAGTGAAATTAAACGCTATTTTATTTAACAGCAAAAATATTAGTGTGAGGACTTCTTGTTTTCTCTTCTTCCAATATTCTAAAGGGCATAAATGAGTGCCCAAAGACATAAATTTAATTTAGTTTTTAAACAACATTATTTTGTGAACATATTGTAATTTTGAAAAAGTTCCGAGAGAAAGCAAAGACAAGACTATAAGGCAAGATATTTTTTTATTTGTGGATTCTCTATTCATTTCTACATGATTAAAACTCCTAATATTCCTGCAAAAATTGACAACTTGTAACTTTTTTTGAAATGATGAATTAGGCATAAGTACAGATTATAACGATTGCAAGTTGTTGTCGTGGAATTCTTTCTTTTTAACCAGAACATCCTTTTAGCAAATATTGAACGGATGATGTGAACATAATTGATGTGATTTTTCAGACTGATCACTTCCCTTCTTTTAATGTAGATATTTTGTTGGATGATGTCGCTGATGGAGCACTCCACAAAGAAGGTCATAGTGTCAAAATTTTAGTCACTATAAACAAAGGCTATAGTCGAGCCAAGGTAAGTGCATTACCCAGAGCAGAATTATAGCCCAATCAAATGCTGGAATATAGTAGCTCAATTTCTTTTCAGTCTTTCAAGTCAAGAACTGAAGGGAAATATCCCATAGATAGCTTTCTTCTCTGTCATCCCTGCTCAATACAGTTAGGCACACTCTATAGACTAATGTCATATAGCCTCTTTCTGCCTTTGTGGTGGCTTAGACACTACCAATTCTTAGTTAAATTCGTAGTAGGATGTCCTGGGACTTGCTATCTCTGTTTAAAAGTCATTATAAATTAGATCTATGCCTTGGTCTCCTTAGAATGCAACTATGAATTTTCTGCTGAGAAATTGTATTGTCATGTTCTCATGTTCTGTGTTATGAAAAATTGTAAATACGGTGCAACCTTTATTTTTAGTCATCTCTTTAAAAACACAGATGCAATCAGAGAGCAGAACAAGATTCTGTATTCCCTTCTTTATAAAGATGTATCAAAGTAGTACAATCTATACCTATTTCTGGCACAGAGATTATTACCAAAGTTGTAACCTCTCATTCTAAATAATATTCTTATTCTTCATCAGGAAAAGTATGACTCTTCATAGAAAACTGATTAGTACCATTTTTAGTCTAGTTTCCAAAAATCTCTCTTTGCAGGATCAAAAGCCTCATGCATACCTGATAGGATCTATTGGAGTCAGTGGAAAAACAAAATGGGATGTTTTAGATGGTGTCATCAGACGTCTCTTTAAGGTAAGACACTGAAAAATTGCCCTGAGTATTATTACAATTTTCTTTTTCATTTTAGAAAATTTCTGTATTCTTTGAGTTGTCTTGCCAAGTTTTTGGTTTGGGTTTTTTTTTATATATATAGCTAACACCACTGTTAAGCTTTATTAGCTTTATTCCAAATGTTACAGTTCTTTTCTTTTATGGCTGTAGGCAGTTTTCCAAATAGCTTTCATTCAATAAATATTTTTATGACTTATGTTTTCATATAATTTCAGGAGTATATTTTTCGAGTGGATCCAACCACTAGCCTGGGTTTAAGCTCTGACTGCATTGCTAGCTATTGTATAGGGGATGTAACTAGAGCCCATAGCCTAGAAGTGCCTGAACTGCTGCCTTGTGGATATCTGGTTGGAGATAATAACGTCATCACTGTGAACCTGAAAGGTAAAACCTGAAGAATACTTCTGCAGATACTGTAGAGTTCTACACTGCAGTTCCCTATCCTTTTATGTTTATTTTTCTTACACCTGACCTTTCTGTATTGTCTCTAGTTTGAGGACATATTTATCACATAAACTCTCTGTAAGACATTGCATAATATCTATCGCAACCTTTTGAGGGAAATCTAACAATATTTGTCCTCCCCTGCCTGACTGCCAAATCACAACAAAGTACAGATTTCTAAACAGTGGCAAAAATACCAACCCCAAACCAGAGATTATGATGAGAAATATTTATGCTTTATTCTGTTCCACAGAAAAAATTCTATACATTTCAAAAGCTCTAGGGATTTGCTATTGGAGGGGAGAGGGGGCCTTCAGGAGGACTTTACATACCTTAATGTGACAAATGGTAACCTTTGTGGCTGTCACTTTGACCTTTTCTTTGTCATTGTTGCCAGTAATGTCTGAAACATATATCTTTGCCTCACTGAGCCTTCTCTTCACATTTACTTTGACTGCATCTCTCCCACTAATTTCAATTCACTATTGATGTTTAATTTTTTGTGGAAGGACACCAGTATTTCTACAGTAAAGAAGTCCTTAAATGGGATTTGATTTAGAAGATTTGATTTAAGAGGTATCTTACCTTGCTTTGGGCATAGCACTGATGCCATCAGGTGCTGGGCCAAATAACTACCTTAGCAAGGGTAAGACAGGCCATTTTTCTTTTCTTCTGTCCCCAGGAGTAGAAGAAAACAGTTTGGACAGTTTTGTGTTTGACACATTAATTCCTAAGCCAATTACCCAACGGTACTTTAATTTACTGATGGAGCATCGCAGAATTATTCTTTCGGGACCCAGTGGCACAGGAAAGACCTATTTAGCCAACAGGCTGGCTGAATATATTATAACTAAATCTGGCAGAAAAAAACCTGAGGATGCAATTGCAACTTTTAACATAGATCACAAGTCAAGCAAGGTAAGTTACAGTTGAAAATATAATCTATTGTCCAATTTGTAGTGATGAAGCAGAACAGATTCCATTAACTGGTGTGCTCTTTTGCTGCTCAGTTAGCATTTCTTCCTACAAGAATTCAGTCTCCAATCCCAGTGATGTATAGGGACCAGATCTTTCTGTTCTAAACAAACCATTGAAGCACTGTGAAGGAAGTCTCAATGTTCCCCCTCTGGAGGAAACCCACTTTAAGTATAGACGCAGAGTCCAACTCCTATGTAAATTAAATTTTTGGAATGTCTGTAATTCCTTTGTCAGAAGGTTGACTATATAGTAATACTAGTGTAACGTGCTTTTTTATGATGATAACATCAGTCTTTGTTAGCAAAGATTTCAAAGGGTTGATTTGAAATTACTGTCTTGGGCTCAGTTTCTTAATTAGCACTGGTGAGATATAACTGTCATGATTTCTGTGTGCATTGGTCAGGAAGCTGACCCTATGGAAATTGCCTCACACATCATGTCACGTTCTCAGTGATTTACATAGCTCAGATTATCAGGTTTCTAGCAGGACTTCTGTGCTAGCCACAGATAATACTATTCACTTGGCTGTCCTGTATTGGGTGTACTCCTAACTTGGGGAGAAAAAATGAAAGGGTTTTCCCAGAGCTTTCTGATTTGCACAGAACATAATGAATGCTAATATAAGAAGGGAGAACATAGAGATCCCAAAGGGGCAAATGGACCATTCTGGCAAAAATAACTGCTTTTCACTGTCTTTATACAGAGGATTTGCAATGCCATTTACTTTGGCAGAGAATGTATTTATGTTTTATTGTTATACCATACACATCTGTAAAGAAAATTGTCCCACAAAAGAACCAGCTTTTGGAATTCTGGTAAATTGCTTTGTCTGTGTTTTGGTGTTTGACTGTTGTTTTTGGGATTGGACTGGTTGGGGTTTTTTTCCCCTTTATCTTTACTTCTATCAAAATTCATGTCGAATTTTTGAGTTTGTAATTAAAAAAAAGAAAAAGCAACATTTTCAAATACCAAGGGTGTTTTCATAATACAGATGGTACTATTCCGTGGAAGAAACCTATAATGTTCCATGAGAGACACCTAATAATAAAAAGACAAAAATATTTATTGAAATAAAAAGGTGCATGTTCCCATTAAAGAAGAAAAGATTCTGCAATCCCTGATACAGAAAATAAAATGGCAATAGGAACTTTGTCCATAATACTGAGTATTTCCAACCCTGACAAAATTAGATACCTCTAGAGATACAGCTGTAAAACTTGACTAGCCCAAATTCTCAAGAGCAGCTCTTGACAAAAATATTAAATGTTTTGATTATACAAAGCTCTCTTTTACTTCTGCACTAAACAGCAGCCAGACAGCAGACAGGAAAGAAGAATTTACACAATAAATTTTATTATGAGGTGTGACAAAGCATCCCCAAGAAGGCAGGCGGATTTTCAGTGAGAATGCTGAAATGAGTTATCCAAAGCAGCAGTTCAATACACCAAAACTGTGTGACAGTGTGGTGGGGTTTTGGTGTATAAATGTGGCATTTATAAGAATGAAGGTCCAAAAATTAGTATCTCAACCCATTGAAACAACATATTTTATTGCAAGGTATTTTCCTCTGGATATAAGATATTTTATCAGCAAATTTCTAAGGAATATATCCCCCAAATCAGAACGCTTCAGTCATTTACCTTGTGTTTAACACCTTTGCTTTTCCTAGCATGTGGCTTTAATGTTGCCCTGTGTAAGCAGCATGTTTTCCTGCATGTGCAGATCCAGCTGACTGATCCACAGAAGGAAAACTCTTTAGCACTCATCTTTCTGAATTTTTTTTCCAGTGAAATTACATCTATTTGGATTAATCTTTTCTGGGCTAATTGGATTAATCTTTTCTGGGCTTGGGGCATATTTTTGTGATTTTGTTTTTGTTTTTTTTATTAATTCTGCTGAAGGATCTGCGACAATATCTAGCAAACTTAGTTGAGCAATGCAGCGCTGACAACAATGGTGCTGACCTCCCTGCTGTCATAATTCTTGATAACCTCCACCACGTCAGTTCACTAAGTGACATCTTCAATGGTTTCCTCAACTGTAAATATAATAAATGGTAGGTAGTACCTCTTCTCTCTCCTTGCACACAGGTTTTACAATTAAAACAGTAAAAATTCCTTGTGATTTTGCAAAATAAAATGTCCCAGTGAAATCTTAGGCTCCCATAGGCCATCTGCAAGGCTGTTAAGTGCTTCAATAATTTTAACCCTTTTCAGCCAAAAACGCAGTTGTCTCATTCGCTTCATTTACATTACCCCCATACTTCTCAGAGAGATGTAAACGTACCACACAATTTAAGGATGTACTTAAACACTTGGCTGAATTATAGTCTTATCCTTTGCACCCTATCAGATTACACAAGCTCAGTAGTACCATGAGAACAGCTTACACTTTGTAACAGTGGAATTTGGGATAAACCATGCCATACAGAAGCAGCTCTGTATCTAGCAGTTTTGCCCTTCCCACAGTGTTCCTGCAGCAGTGCGGAAGTACGAAGTTGGCTGTCCTTTATTCTCAAGCAAGAGTAAAAATAATATTTTCTAGAACTTTTACTGGCCTGTAGCGTTGGTTATTTCTGCTGTAAGAGTGACATCATAGGGAATCCCCTTCATGAAATCACTGCATGCAATGTCTTACTCATGAGATTCACAGGCTTTTGAAATTAAAAAGTTAAGTCTACTGCCAAATTATAAATTATATTGACAGGGTTGCTTTATTTATTTCTTCATTACAGATGAGCAATAGTAAACTACATATGTGCAAGAGGGAAATCTTAAAAGAATAAACGTTTTTAAAAGGCTACCTCAAAAATATTTAAAATCTACGACTATAGTACACCCAGAGACTGTTTTGAAATTGTCCTAGTGCAGATAATAAGAAGGATTATACTCTGAATATTTGAATGAATTCTCCCTCAAAAAATCCTACTATTTTTATATTTCCAGTCCCTATATTATTGGAACCATGAACCAGGGAGTTTCTTCTTCACCAAATCTGGAGATGCATCACAATTTCAGGTACATTCACTCTGTATTTACTGTGGCCATGTTTGCACAGCTTCCTGCTTCTAAGCCCAGTTCTTTGACAAATATTGATCTCATGCTTCATCACAGTAAAGTATTTCATTTTCAGTGCCTCTCCTCTATTGATGGGTCTCTGAATGGTGTTGGGGAATGGTAAAAGAAACAAGATACTGTCTGGCACTTCCAGCAAGTTGCTGAAGATTATAGCATTCCTGCATTTCATTTGTCTTCAGCAGTGTCTTGAATTCCTGCTGGAACCTGAAATGACTGTGTTGTAACAGTGAGCAATAATGAGGGTTATTGGAGCAATGTTATACTTGCTGACTAATGAGACTCCATGACATTACTTTCATCCAGAGGTTTAAGAGGAAATAATGTATTTGCTATTCATTGCTGCTTGACATTTATCTCTTTTACCCAGGTGGGTGCTGTGTGCTAATCACACAGAGCCTGTTAAAGGTTTCTTAGGCAGATATCTGAGAAGGAAACTGATTGAAACCGAAATTGAAAAGAACATACGCAATAATGAGCTTATGAAAATCATTGACTGGATCCCCAAAACATGGCATCATCTCAACAGCTTCCTAGAAACGCACAGCTCCTCAGATGTAACCATTGGTGAGTCCATAGATGAAATGGTTTGAAACAAGCATGCAGCTGAGCATTTTAAGGATTTGTGAAGAATGTATTGATTTTTTTTTAGTTGGCATGTCTCAATGGGAAGTACAACAGAGGTGTGGGGAATTTGTTGTCAGCAAGATTTAAAAGATGGGAAGTTTTATGAGAGAGTATATATATTTCCTGGTAGTTCTTCCTTTGTTGCTAAATACTTTTGAGTAAAGTATCACAATTTTTAAAACTCAATTAAAAAAAAAAATACCCCAATAGTAACTTTCCTAAGCTTATTTTTCCCCCTGCTTTCGCACTTCAGTATAATAATACATAGTACAGTATAATGATACAGCAATAAAAACCCTTGGACCTGAGGTCTTTTAATGGAATAACTATGTTAGCAAAGATGTCAGCTTTTACATAGCTTTGCCATAAAACTTGGAAGTTCATCAGGCACTAAAATTGGGCTAAATTACACCAGTTCATTTTTAATAACAGGAGATTGTTAGCTCCTTTGATGTAGTCCTGTTTTAGTATTCTCTTAACTTGAGCTTGTTCCAGTACTGCTCTTTTAATTTTGAGAAGATTATTTTAAGTGTGTTTCCTAGTTCTACCTTTTTTAATACACAACTTGACTTATCAGGTCCCCGTCTCTTCCTCCCTTGCCCTATGGATGTTGATGGCTCCAGAGTGTGGTTCACAGACCTTTGGAACTATTCCCTGGTTCCATATCTTCTGGAAGCTGTGAGAGAAGGACTCCAGGTATATAATTTGTTTCCTAGAATTTTTTTAAATTGTTTTCAAAGGCTTTCTCCAAGCTGATTTAAACAGTGCATCCTGGTATGAATGCTGTTGCATTTGCAAGAAGAAAATCTTTGGCTGCATTATAGAAGGCAGACTCAAATTTCTTTTGACCTGCTCTTACTCTGGTGTATGATTTGTCTTTGTCCGCTCTAGCACTAACATATCTTGTATTTTATGAAGAATGTTTCCTCTCTGTCACTGGAGGAAGGTGGGTTTTTTTCCATTGTTTAAAGAGTTCCCAGCGTGGCTAAATACAGCTCAGACTGTCTCCCTGAGTCAAGGCAGACTCAGCCTACCCCTGAATGGAACAGTTAATAGGCTTTACACTGGTGCCAGAAAATAGCTTTGGTGTGTGTAATCCTCCTAACACTTACATACACATGTAGGTACACAGGTTTGTGGGGAAAAGCTTGTGAACAAGGATGTTTCCATAGAATCATAGAAAGGCTTGGATTGGAACGGGCCTAATAGATCATCTAATTCCTGGCCTTGAGCACTTCCAGGGATGGGGCAACCACCACTTTTCTGGGCAACTTGTTCCAGTGCCTCACCACCCTTACTGTAAAGAATTCCTTCCTAACAGCTAATCTAAATCTCGCCTGTCTTAGTTTAAAACCGTTCTCCCTTGTCCTGTCACTATCTGCCCACATTAAAATGTTTTTCCCCCACATTTTATAAGCCTCCTGGAAGGTTGCAATGTGGTCTTCCCTGGGAGGATAACTTTCCGGGTTATACCAAAGGAGGTTAGGATTTTGGATAATTCCACATCTTTGGAGGAAACCTAAATCTTTACATTAATCCGTTCTCTTTTTTGTATTTTTCCCCCAAGCTTTAATTGGCTTTCTCCCTTTTTTTTTTTTTTTTTTTTTTTTTTTTTTTTTTTTTTTTTTTTTTTTTTTTTTTTAATTATTTTTTTTTTCTTTTTTTTTTTTTTTTTTTTTTTTTTTTTTTTTTTTTTTTTTGGTTTATGCACTACAATTCTATGTCCTCCAAAAAGGTGCTTTGTGGAAAGGCATTTTTTTCCACCCATGACACCAAAAGAAATTACTACATAGTCCAGGGAGGATTGTTATGGCAAAGACCTGTGTAAGCAGCTGCAGTTTCTTTATCACCTATACTGACACAGTGACATACTGATGCAATGGAGGTTTAAAATCTCGCCTGTTGAATACCTCATACTTTCGTAAAACTACTTATTTCTCTGGGAATTACAGTGTTTATGCCTTGTGCAGAATACTGCCAAACATTTGATTAACAGCACTTGTTTAGACCAGCTATAAAAATGCAGTGATATTCTTCATGCTCATATTTTCCCAAGCATACAGGGTAACTGCTTAAATGAAAACTTCAGTTGTGGAGCAGAAGATGGCAGCATATAGAAGAAAATATGTTTATTTCACAAGCTGTACCAATTTTTAGCTGCTTTGGATGTCTTCCATAGAATAAAAATATTAATAATAGAAATCTTTTATATCATATAATTAAGTGTTCCCGGAACCAAAGATGGATAGAAACTGTCTTTCTGGTCGGGTACTTTGCAAATTCACTTGTCGGACAAGCCTTGCTCTAGATTCCAGGAAAGATTTAGTCACTGTTAATGTCAGATGAAGGGAAGTGCTACAGCCTTGAGTTAGCCTGCTACCTCTGAGAAACATTTCTCTTGGTTTATTTAGGCAGATCCCTGTTGTAGCAGCCTAGCCTCAGTTCTGGGCAGAAGTCTAAGTATCTCTCTGCTAATACAGGGAACTTGGCTGCTGAAGCTCTGCATTCAGCAAGTGCCTGGCAGCAGCTGTGCAGATAAGCACAACCCATCATTCTGCCTTTATCACTGAAGTCCTCCCCTGTTGTACTCCCTTTAGGAGTGCAGCCCACCTATATCCTCCATGAGTGCATGCCCTGCCAGTGGTGTTCTTTGAGGTGGGAGAAATTACAAAAAAGCCCTGGTGGATGGCTCCCCATCCCAGTGTGTCATTGTCACAGAAGGAAATCTTTAAAGCAGCAACCAAGGAGCTCTCAGTTAATATGTTGCTTGTGAACAGCAATACACAGAGGGGTGAATTTTAGTGAGGAAGCTACTAGATCTCCTAAAATTACAATATTCTTATTTTTACTTCCTCTGTCCTCCTCCCAGATTCATAAGCATTTTATGCTTCATAGTAAGGAAAAATATATCCCTTGTGAAGTTCTTCTCTTAACCTTCTGAAAGTTATCACATTTAGGATGTGGACAGATGTCTCCTTCTGCATCTCATTTTGCTAGGAGAAGCGAACAATCTGTACTGCCACCTCCTAATTCACTTCAAACAAAATCCAATTAACTTGAATGCTTTTGATAGGTCTGTGTTAATTTCTCTGATATGCCTTAAGCAAATTACCTGGAGGTCTCATTTCACATTGTATCAAGCACTTTCTGTTGTCTACAAGTGTCACTGATTATGGTGCATTTTCTAACTTGCAGTCACTCTGTGTATTGAAGGAGCATTAGTAGAGATGATCTGATCTCCTTAAGGTCGTATTTTACCTGAGTACTGAGAACATCTGAAAGCAAATCTCTTTCTGAAATGTTTTAGATGTTCATGATGACTTTTTTTTCTACTGTTACAACTGATACTGAAAACTCTGTAGAATACTTACCCGTGTTATATCCACAATATAGATGTATGGTAAGAGGGCACCCTGGGAGGATCCATCCAAGTGGGTAGCTGATACCTATCCATGGAGCTCTGCAACTCTACAGCATGAGTGGCCATCGCTACTTCAGTTGAGGCCCGAAGATGTTGGTTATGAAGGTTATGCATCAGCAAAAGAAGGAACAACCTCTAAGCACGTTCCACAGACTGATACAGAGGGCGATCCCTTGGTAAGATTCAAACTTTTGGGAAAAGGCTTTTCAGTATGCACTTTAATCTCACATGTTACACTGTACGCTGTGCAGTAAAAAAGTACTGTGCACCTACTCCACAACAGGCTTTTAAAATGGATCCTCCTATAATTTGTGAAAATCTTGAAAATGAAAGGAAGCAGGAGAGCATGTATCACTAACACGTTAATATGTCCTTACATTATTTGTATTTCCCATCTGCCCAGGTGTATCTGATATCTGGTACCATGTATCAGGTCTTTATCATTATGTTGTTTGGGTACTACTCTTCAGCAGCTTATTAATCATGTTATCATGAAAACATCTTTTTTATTGGGCAGTTTTTCATCTACACTAGACAAATGAAGGACTGCAGTATTCACATTATCTAACTTACCTATCATAGAGAATTTAGTGAAAACAGAAATTAGCCATCCTCCCATTTCTCATAGTATTTCAAGATAACTGATGACCATGTAATAGTCTTAATGTCGAAGGAATGCAAGTGTGGTGGCATTAAATGATAATAAGTTGATTTCCCTCAATGCCATGTATTGTTTTATTTAAATATGATTCCAGATATTACGGTTTACCATTGCCTCCTCTAATAATGGACTATTAAAATGCATATGTTGAACTGCTATTCTTGGGTAGTGCTTTCTCTGTGGACTGCCTTTATCACAATTCAAAATACCATTTTAGAGAACTGTATTTCTAGAATACAGGCAGCCCCTGGAAAAGGAAATTTCTCAGAAAAAATTGCATTTGACTCCTAACAGTGTTAAAAAAATGGTTCCTCAGCCTCACTATTTCATGTTCAAAAACAGACCTTGTGTTCTGAAGAAGTATAGAAAACAATCTTATTTGAACTCCTCTTCCGTTCCATAAGCTTTCAGGTGATATTTTGACCCTGTGATTTGGGCTTCAAGTGATTGTGTAGGACAGGCTTCCAGCGCAGCATGATCTCCAGTATGGTGAAAACTCAGGCTATGGGCAGCCTGAGTTCAGTGTCACCCCTGCTCCCTGCGCACTGTGGTCAGCATCTGTACCTGAGTAAATATTAGAAGTTTGAAAGTTGTGACTGAAGGGTTTGCCCCCGCCTCCAGTGGAGCTCATGGGTGGACAGACATTGCAGTTGTGGAAACAGGACACGTCCCATGCAGGATGTATTGAACACCCACCACAGGTATCCTGTGTTCACAAGCATGGATACCTATTAGAGCTTCAGCAAAGGTGTTTGCACAAAAGTGTTGATAACACTCTTCAGTGCCTAGAGAAAACTTCACTGTGCAAGCTGAAAACATAGAGATGTAAGGATTTCTGAACAAACTGAAAATAGGGGCTTAAAACACAAACTGATAGAAATACATATTTGGCTTTGTTTTTTCTTTGCCTGCTTTTTGTAATGGCAGTGTATTTGTTCCTTGAAAAACACTGATGTAGTGTCAACTTTGCTTGCATTCCTTAGCATGCTGGCAGAATTAGATGCTTTATAAATAAAATCCTGACCATTATGTAGTTAGCCATCAGGCATCCAAGTAATTTTCTGTATCTTAATGGTGCTATTTGATGATTTTAAGATGGATTTCAGATACCAGTAATCCCCAAATTATAGGGGTCTCTACTCTCCTGGGTAGGAGGATCTGTTGCTGTTCCACTCCTGAGGTCAGCCCCTCAGCAGCAGATGGGACTCACTTATGAAGCTGGCAAAAGTCCACCCCTCTCTCATTCCCTCCCCATCTTTCTCTTGTAGAGGGGGTACGTTACTGTGATTATGTTTTCAGTTGCTTTTCCAATGTAATGCATCTGCACCATCCAAAAATTATCTGGAAGCTTGACTGTCTCCAAATATGGGCCCAGATGTCCAGCTGAGATACAGCTTCCTTCCTCTGCCAGGGTTGCAGCTGCAGCTGGCCTTGCCCCTGAATAAGAATTGTCAGGCAGCTCCATTGTATCCCTCTTTGGACATTTAAACTTCTATTTAAAAACCCAAAGGCAGTGAAAAGAGTGCCAGTAGGAGATGCTAACACCCTGCCCTTTCTGAAACCTTTTTGTACGGTCCCTCATCCAGGTAGCAGCACACCTCGTACACCAAGGGAGCTTAATTAAATTTTAACACGGTCACTGCAGTATTAAGTGAGATGAGATTGTGTAAACATTGCTTTCTTCTTTCAGATGAATATGCTAATGAGGCTTCAAGAGGCAGCCAACTATTCGAGCGCACAGAGCTGTGACAGTGATAGCACCAGCCACCATGATGACATTTTGGATTCATCCCTTGAATCAACTCTCTGAAAGGGACAAATCTTGCTGTAGGATGATGGTAAAATCTGTTTCCACTAGACCACTGCCAGTATTAAAGCAGCACACCAAGGTCTCTGCGTAAGAATGGTGTGTTGTAGGGAGGCAGAAGACCTAACTCTGCAATGTCAGGAAGAAAAATTGAAGTGAAAAGCTTGAATTAGTTTAATTTCAAGGCGTTTCAATACCTATGGAGCCAAGTGAGACTCCGTTTGTCAACTGGAAAGTGCCCTAGACCAAGGGCATCTGAGCAGATTGCACATGTGTTAGCCAAACTGGAATTTTTTTTTTCCCTTATCCTCTTTCTCTCTCTCTCTGTCTCTGTTTCTCTGTACAACTTTACAGTGAAACTTCTTTGGGGTTTTGTTTTTNTTTTTTTTTTTTTTTTTCCTTTAGTTTACCCGGAGGTGCTGCATGAACAATGCAGTCTTCTAATTATCTTCTAACCTCTGTTGTGCCACATGGTGCTGGTCACAGGACGGCAGTGGTGTTTGTGTTATACACTACTGCCCATTCCAAAATGAGTAAAGGATGATAGTAACTCAGAAAGCACAAACAGTATTGTGCAATCACCAGAAAACATGACTGTGATATGCTGGATAAGTGCCAATTTAATTCTAACTGCCATGGTCACAGTGACGCTCTCCATCAAGTTTTTAGTACACAAGTCACAGATTTTATAAAGTTATTTTTACCACAAGGGTCTTTTTTAACCGCCTGCCCACTCCTTAACAACAGTTTTCTACCAATTATTAACCAACACTGATTAAAGGCTTTTTAGGGCTTCAATTGTTTGAGCCTTTTCAGTGAAAGAAGGAACATTTCTTATGGTGCTGTCTCACTGCCTTAAAACCGATTTCTAGAACAGTTTTACAGTTGGTTTAATTCCTAAACCATTGGTAATTTACACTGTTTTTTTTCTTCATTTACTAATGAGAAAACATCAGTTAACATAGTAGCCTCATATCTGTATATCATGATTTTTTAAAGTAATGGATACGAGAAAGAACAGTTGCTATATAATATTTTTATCTTGTGAATAGATTTCTCTGCCTACCCTCAGAAGTACACAAGGAACCTAAACCCACTTTCACTGCCACCTAAATGCTGACAAAATCAGCTAAAATCCATTTGGTCCCATGGAACGGAATTTTTGGGAGGATAGATGTTTTGAATACTTATCCAGCAGAGCTGGATGCACTTGATGCAGCATGAGCACAAATATATGGGGTTTTGGTTTTTTTTCCTCTTTCTAGTTTCAGCATGTTGTTTTGATTGCTATAGTTGTACATGAAGAATTCAGCATAAAAGAACACTGAAGCAGTGATGTCCACTGTGGAAGAGGAAGAGTTTATACTGTAAAAGTGGGTTGGTTTTGCACAGTCTACCGGGTGGGTATTGTAAATATAAAGAAAAAGAAAAAAA